>OZ038477.1:29991502-30004191 GCA_964036315.1 Acanthosepion esculentum | reverse complement strand
ATATGAGTATATATATATATATGTATATATGAGTATATATATATATATATGTATATATGAGTATATATATATATATATATGTATATATGAGTGTATATATCTATATATGAGTGTATATATATATATATGTATATATGAGTGTATATATATATATGTATATATGAGTGTATATATATATATATGTATATATGAGTGTATATATATATATATATGTATATATGAGTGTATATATATATATATATGTATATATGAGTGTATGTATATATGAGTGTATATATATATATATGTATATATGAGTGTATGTATATATGAGTGTATATATATATATATATGTATATATGAGTGTATATATATATGTATATATGAGTGTATATATATATGTATATATGAGTGTATATATATATGTATATATGAGTGTATATATATATGTATATATGAGTGTATATATATATGTATATATGAGTGTATATATATATGTATATATGAGTGTATATATATATGTATATATGAGTGTATATATATATGTATATATGAGTGTATATATATATGTATATATGAGTGTATATATATGTATATATGAGTATATATATATGTATATATGAGTATATATATATATGTATATATGAGTATATATATATGTATATATGAGTATATATATATGTATATATGAGTGTATATATATGTATATATGAGTGTATATATATATATGTATATATGAGTGTATATATATGTATATATGAGTATATATATATATATATGTATATATGAGTGTATATATATATATGTATATATGAGTGTATATATATATATATGTATATATGAGTGTATATATATATATGTATATATGAGTGTATATATATATATGTATATATGATTGTATATACATGTATATATGAGTGTATATATATATATGTATATATGAGTGTATATATATATATATATGTATATATGAGTGTATATATATATATATATGTATATATGAGTGTATATATATATATGTATATATGAGTGTATATACATATATATATATATGTATATATGAGTGTATATATATATATGTATATATGAGTGTATATACATATATATATATGTATATATGAGTGTATATATATATGTATATATGAGTGTATATATATATGTATATATGAGTGTATATATATATGTATATATGAGTGTATATATATATGTATATATGAGTGTATATATATATATGTGTATATATGAGTGTATATATATATATATATGTGTATATATGAGTGTATATATATATATATATATGTATATATGAGTGTATATATATATATATATGTATATATGAGTGTATATATATATATATATGTATATATGAGTGTATATATATATATATATGTATATATGAGTGTATATATATATATATATGTATATATGAGTGTATATATATATATATATGTATATATGAGTATATATATATATATATATGTATATATGAGTATATATATATATATATATGTATATATGAGTATATATATATATATATATGTATATATGAGTATATATATATATATATATGTATATATGAGTATATATATATATATATATATACTCATATATACATATATATATATATATATATACTCATATATACATATATATATATATATATATACTCATATATACATATATATATATATATATATACTCATATATACATATATATATATATATATATACTCATATATACATATATATATATATATATATACTCATATATACATATATATATATATATATATACTCATATATACATATATATATATATATATATACTCATATATACATATATATATATATATATATACTCATATATATGTATATATGAGTGTATATATATATATATGTATATATGAGTGTATATATATATGTATATATGAGTGTATATATATATGTATATATGAGTGTATATATATATGTATATATGAGTGTATATATATATATGTATATATGAGTGTATATATATATATGTATATATGAGTAATATATATATATGTATATATGAGTATATATATATATATATATGTATATATGAGTATATATATATATATATATATGTATATATGAGTGTATATATATATATATATGTATATATGAGTATATATATATATATATATGTATATATGAGTGTGTATATATATATATATGTATATATGAGTGTGTATATATATATATATGTATATATGAGTATATATATATATATATATATATGTATATATGAGTGTATATATATATATATATGTATATATGAGTGTATATATATATATATATGTATATATGAGTATATGTATATATGTATATATGAGTATATATATATATGTATATATGAGTATATATATATATATATGTATATATGAGTATATATATATATATATATGTATATATGAGTATATATATATATATATGTATATATGAGTATATATATATATATATATGTATATATGAGTATATATATATATATATGTATATATGAGTATATATATATATATGTATATATGAGTGTATATATATATATATATGTATATATGAGTGTATATATATATATATATGTATATATGAGTGTATATATATATATATATGTATATATGAGTGTATATATATATATATATGTATATATGAGTGTATATATATATATATATGTATATATGAGTGTATATATATATATATGTATATATGAGTGTATATATATATATATATGTATATATGAGTGTATATATATATATATATGTATATATGAGTGTGTATATATATATATATGTATATATGAGTGTATATATATATATATGTATATATGAGTGTATATATATATATATATGTATATATGAGTGTATATATATATATATGTATATATGAGTGTATATATATATATATATGTATATATGAGTGTATATATATATATATATATGTATATATGAGTGTATATATATATATGTATATATGAGTGTATATATATATATATATATGTATATATGAGTGTATATATATATATGTATATATGAGTGTATATATATATATATATATATGTATATATGAGTGTATATATATATATATATGTATATATGAGTGTATATATATATATATATATATGTATATATGAGTGTATATATATATATATGTATATATGAGTGTATATATATATATATATATGTATATATGAGTGTATATATATGAGTGTATATATATATATATATATATGAGTGTATATATATATATATGTATATATGAGTGTATATATATATATATGTATATATGAGTGTACATATATATATGTATATATGAGTGTACATATATATATGTATATATGAGTGTACATATATATATGTATATATGAGTGTATATATATATATGTATATATGAGTGTATATATATATATGTATATATGAGTGTATATATATATATGTATATATGAGTGTATATATATATATGTATATATGAGTGTATATATATATATGTATATATGAGTGTATATATATTATGTATATATGAGTGTATATATATATGTATATATGAGTGTATATATATATATGTATATATGAGTGTATATATATATGTATATATGAGTGTGTATATATATATATGTATATATGAGTGTGTATATATATATATGTATATATGAGTGTGTATATATATATATGTATATATGAGTGTGTATATATATATATGTATATATGAGTGTGTATATATATATATGTATATATGAGTGTGTATATATATATATGTATATATGAGTGTGTATATATATATATGTATATATGAGTGTGTATATATATATATGTATATATGAGTGTGTATATATATATATCTGTATATATGAGTGTGTATATATATTTCTATGTATATATGAGTGTATATATGTATATATGAGTGTATATATTAGTGTATATATATATGTATATATGAGTGTATATATATATATGTATATATTAGTGTATATATATATGTATATATGAGTGTATATATATATGTATATATGAGTGTATATATATATATGTATATATGAGTGTATATATATATATGTATATATGAGTGTATATATATATATGTATATATGAGTGTATATATATATATGTATATATGAGTGTATATATATATATGTATATATGAGTGTATATATATATATGTATATATGAGTGTATATATATATGTATATATGAGTGTATATATATATGTATATATGAGTGTATATATATGTATATATGAGTGTATATATATATATATATATGTATATATGAGTGTATATATATATATATATGTATATATGAGTGTATATATATATATATATATATATATGTATATATGAGTGTATATATATATATGTATATATGAGTGTATATATATATATGTATATATGAGTGTATATATATATATGTATATATGAGTGTATATATATATATGTATATATGAGTGTATATATATATATGTATATATGAGTGTATATATATATATGTATATATGAGTGTATATATATATATATGTATATATGAGTGTATATATATATATATGTATATATGAGTGTATATATATATATATGTATATATGAGTGTATATATATATATATGTATATATGAGTGTATATATATATATATATGTATATATGAGTGTATATATATATATATTGTATATATGAGTGTATATATATATATATGTATATATGAGTGTATATATATATATATATGTATATATGAGTGTATATATATATATATGTATATATGAGTGTATATATATATATATATGTATATATGAGTGTATATATATATATATATGTATATATGAGTGTATATATATATATATGTATATATGAGTGTATATATATATATATATATATGAGTGTATATATATATGTATATATGAGTGTATATATATATGTATATATGAGTGTATATATATATGTATATATGAGTGTATATATATATGTATATATGAGTGTATATATATATATATGTATATATGAGTGTATATATATATATATGTATATATGAGTGTATATATATATATATATGTATATATGAGTGTATATATATATATGTATATATGAGTGTATATATATATATATATATATATGAGTGTATATATATATATATATATATATATATGAGTGTATATATATATATATATATATATATGTATATATGAGTGTATATATATATGTATATATTAGTGTATATATATATGTATATATTAGTATATATATATATATATGTATATATTAGTGTATATATATATGTATATATGAGTGTATATATATATA
Source organism: Acanthosepion esculentum (assembly GCA_964036315.1). NCBI lineage: Eukaryota > Metazoa > Mollusca > Cephalopoda > Sepiida > Sepiidae > Acanthosepion > Acanthosepion esculentum. The sequence goes on along the minus strand of OZ038477.1, from coordinate 29,998,913 downwards.
TATGTATATATGAGTGTATATATATATATATGTATATATGAGTGTATATATATATATGTATATATGAGTGTATATATATATATGTATATATGAGTGTATATATATATATATGTATATATGAGTGTATATATATATATATATATATATATTGTATATATGAGTGTATATATATATATGTATATATGAGTGTATATATATATATATATGTATATATGAGTGTATATATATATATGTATATATGAGTGTATATATATATATATATGTATATATGAGTGTATATATATATATATATATGTATATATGAGTGTATATATATATATATATGTATATATGAGTGTATATATATATATATATGTATATATGAGTGTATATATATATATATATGTATATATGAGTGTATATATATATATATATGTATATATGAGTGTATATATATATATATATGTATATATGAGTGTATATATATATATATATGTATATATGAGTGTATATATATATATATATGTATATATGAGTGTATATATATATATATATGTATATATGAGTGTATATATATATATATATGTATATATGAGTGTATATATATATATATATGTATATATGAGTGTATATATATATATATATGTATATATGAGTGTATATATATATATATATGTATATATGAGTGTATATATATATATATATGTATATATGAGTGTATATATATATATGTATATATGAGTGTATATATATATATATATGTATATATGAGTGTATATATATATATATATATATGTATATATGAGTGTATATATATATATATGTATATATGAGTGTATATATATATATATGTATATATGAGTGTATATATATATATATGTATATATGAGTGTATATATATATATATGTATATATGAGTGTATATATATATGTATATATGAGTGTATATATATATGTATATATGAGTGTATATATATATATATGTATATATGAGTGTATATATATATATATGTATATATGAGTGTATATATATATATATATGTATATATGAGTGTATATATATATATATATGTATATATGAGTGTATATATATATATATATATATATGAGTGTATATATATATATATATATATATATGAGTGTATATATATATATATATATGTATATATGAGTGTATATATATATGTATATATGAGTGTATATATATATATATGTATATATGAGTGTATATATATATATGTATATATTAGTGTATATATATATATGTATATATGAGTGTATATATATATATGTATATATGAGTGTATATATATATATATGTATATATGAGTGTATATATATATATGTATATATGAGTGTATATATATATATATATGTATATATGAGTGTATATATATATATATGTATATATGAGTGTATATATATATATATATGTATATATGAGTGTATATATATATATATGTATATATGAGTGTATATATATATATATATGTATATATGAGTGTATATATATATATATATGTATATATGAGTGTATATATATATATGTATATATGAGTGTATATATATATATATATATATGAGTGTATATATATATGTATATATGAGTGTATATATATATGTATATATGAGTGTATATATATATGTATATATGAGTGTATATATATATGTATATATGAGTGTATATATATATATATGTATATATGAGTGTATATATATATATATGTATATATGAGTGTATATATATATATATATGTATATGAGTGTATATATATATATGTATATATGAGTGTATATATATATATATATATATATGAGTGTATATATATATATATATATATATATGAGTGTATATATATATATATATATATATATGTATATATGAGTGTATATATATATGTATATATTAGTGTATATATATATGTATATATTAGTATATATATATATATATGTATATATTAGTGTATATATATATGTATATATGAGTGTATATATATATATATGTATATATGAGTGTATATATATATATATGTATATATGAGTGTATATATATATATGTATATATGAGTGTATATATATATATGTATATATGAGTGTATATATATATATATGTATATATGAGTGTATATATATATATATATATATATATGTATATATGAGTGTATATATATATATGTATATATGAGTGTATATATATATATATATGTATATATGAGTGTATATATATATATGTATATATGAGTGTATATATATATATATATGTATATATGAGTGTATATATATATATATATGTATATATGAGTGTATATATATATATATATGTATATATGAGTGTATATATATATATATATGTATATATGAGTGTATATATATATATATATGTATATATGAGTGTATATATATATATATATGTATATATGAGTGTATATATATATATATATGTATATATGAGTGTATATATATATATATATGTATATATGAGTGTATATATATATATATATGTATATATGAGTGTATATATATATATATATGTATATATGAGTGTATATATATATATATATGTATATATGAGTGTATATATATATATATATGTATATATGAGTGTATATATATATATATATGTATATATGAGTGTATATATATATATATATGTATATATGAGTGTATATATATATATGTATATATGAGTGTATATATATATATATATGTATATATGAGTGTATATATATATATATATATATGTATATATGAGTGTATATATATATATATGTATATATGAGTGTATATATATATATATGTATATATGAGTGTATATATATATATATGTATATATGAGTGTATATATATATATATGTATATATGAGTGTATATATATATGTATATATGAGTGTATATATATATGTATATATGAGTGTATATATATATATATGTATATATGAGTGTATATATATATATATATGTATATATGAGTGTATATATATATATATATGTATATATGAGTGTATATATATATATATGTATATATGAGTGTATATATATATATATATATATATGAGTGTATATATATATATATATATATATATGAGTGTATATATATATATATATATGTATATATGAGTGTATATATATATGTATATATGAGTGTATATATATATATATGTATATATGAGTGTATATATATATATGTATATATTAGTGTATATATATATATGTATATATGAGTGTATATATATATATGTATATATGAGTGTATTATATATATATATGTATATATGAGTGTATATATATATATGTATATATGAGTGTATATATATATATATGTATATATGAGTGTATATATATATATATGTATATATGAGTGTATATATATATATATGTATATATGAGTGTATATATATATATATGTATATATGAGTGTATATATATATATATGTATATATGAGTGTATATATATATATATATATATGTATGAGTGTATATATATATATATGTATGTATGAGTGTATATATATATATATGTATATATGAGTGTATATATATATATATATGTATGTATGAGTGTATATATATATATATATGTATGTATGAGTGTATATATATATATATATGTATGTATGAGTGTATATATATATATATATGTATGTATGAGTGTATATATATATATATATGTATGTATGAGTGTATATATATATATATATGTATGTATGAGTGTATATATATATATGTATATATGAGTGTATATATATATATGTATATATGAGTGTATATATATATATATATGTATATATGAGTGTATATATATATATATATGTATATATGAGTGTATATATATATATATATGTATATATGAGTGTATATATATATATATATGTATATATGAGTGTATATATATATATATATGTATATATGAGTGTATATATATATATATATGTATATATGAGTGTATATATATATATATATGTATATATGAGTGTATATATATATATATATGTATATATGAGTGTATATATATATATATATGTATATATGAGTGTATATATATATATATATGTATATATGAGTGTATATATATATATATATGTATATATGAGTGTATATATATATATATATGTATATATGAGTGTATATATATATATATATGTATATATGAGTGTATATATATATATATATGTATATATGAGTGTATATATATATATATATATATGTATATATGAGTGTATATATATATATATATGTATATATGAGTGTATATATATATATATATGTATATATGAGTGTATATATATATATATATGTATATATGAGTGTATATATATATATATATGTATATATGAGTGTATATATATATATATATGTATATATGAGTGTATATATATATATATATATATGTATATATGAGTGTATATATATATATATATGTATATATGAGTGTATATATATATATATATGTATATATGAGTGTATATATATATATATATGTATATATGAGTGTATATATATATATATATGTATATATGAGTGTATATATATATATATGTATATATGAGTGTATATATATATATATGTATATATGAGTGTATATATATATATATGTATATATGAGTGTATATATATATATATATATGTATATATGAGTGTATATATATATATATGTATATATGAGTGTATATATATATATATGTATATATGAGTGTATATATATATATATGTATATATGAGTGTATATATATATATATGTATATATGAGTGTATATATATATATATATGTATATATGAGTGTATATATATATATATATGTATATATGAGTGTATATATATATATATATGTATATATGAGTGTATATATATATATGTATATATGAGTGTATATATATATGTATATATGAGTGTGTGTGTATATATATATATGAGTGTGTATGTATATATATGTATATATGAGTGTGTATATATATATATATATGTATATATGAGTGTGTATATATATATATATGTATATATGAGTGTGTATATATATATATATATGTATATATGAGTGTGTATATATATATATGTATATATGAGTGTGTATATATATATATATATGTATATATGAGTGTGTATATATATATATGTATATATGAGTGTGTATATATATATATGTATATATAAGTGTGTATATATATACATATGTATATATGAGTGTATATATATATGTATATATAAGTGTGTATATATATACATATGTATATATGAGTGTATATATATATGTATATATGAGTGTATATATATATGTATATATGAGTGTATATATACATGTATATATGAGTGTATATATACATGTATATATGAGTGTATATATATATGTATATATGAGTGTATATATATATATATGAGTGTATATATATATATGAGTGTATATATATATATATATATATGTATATATGAGTGTATATATATGTATATATGAGTGTATATATATGTATATATGGGTGTATATATATGTATATATGGGTGTATATATATGTATATATGAGTATATATATGTATATATGAGTCTATATATATATGTATATATGAGTCTATATATATATGTATATATGAGTGTATATATATGTATATATGAGTGTATATATATATATATATATATATATATGTATACATGAGAGTGTCTATATGTATATGTGTGTGTGTATATTTATATATGTATATATGAGTGTGTGTATATATTTATATATATATATGTGTGTGTGTGTGTCTGTATATATTTATGTGTGCATATATATAAATATATGTATATATGTGTGTTTATATATATGTATATATGTCTCTGTATATATAAACATATGTATACATATGTTTCTGTGTATATATATGTATATATAAATGTTTGTGTATGTATATGTATATGTGTGTGTATATGTGTCTGTATATATATATGTATATATGTGTGTGTATATATATGTATATGTGTGTGTTTATATATATATGTATATATGTGTGTGTGTATATGTGTGTGTTTATATATATATGTATATATGTGTGTGTGTATATGTGTGTGTGTATATATATGTGTATATATGTGTGTGTGTGTATATATATTTGTATATATGTGTGTATGTATATGTGTGTGTTTATATATATATTTGTATATATGTGTGTATGTCTATGTGTGTGTGTATATATATTTGTATATATGTGTGTATGTATATGTGTGTGTGTATATATATATATGTGTGTGTATGTATATATGTGTCTGTAAATATATGTATATATGTGTGTGTATATGTATGTGTATATGTGTGTATGTATATATGTGTGTGTGTATATATATATGTATATATGTGTGTATATATCTGTGAATGTATATATGTGTGTATAGGTATGTATATATGTATGTGTATACATATATATTAATATCTGTGTCTGTATATATATGTATATGTATGTGTGTATATATGTATATGTATGTGTGTCTATATGTATATGTATGTGTGTATACATATATGTATATGTGTCTATGTGTTCATATATGTATGTGTGTGTGTGTGTATATATATATATGTATGTGTATAAACATATGTGTGTGTGTGTGTGTGAATATATATATATATATATATATATATATGTATGTATGTGTGTGTATATGTATGTGTGTATATATGTATGTGTGTGTATATATATATATATGTATATGTGTGTGTATATATATATGTATATGTGTGTATATATATATATATATGTATATGTGTTTATATGTATATCTGTGTGTATATATATGTATATGTGTTTATATGTATATCTGTGTGTATATATATGTATATGTGTTTATATGTATATCTGTGTGTATATATATATGTATATGTGTTTATATGTATATCTGTGTGTATATATATGTATATGTGTTTATATGAATATCTGTGTGTATATGTATATGTGTATGTATCTATATATGTATAAGTGTGTATATGTATATGTGTGTATATATATATGTATATATGTGTGTGTGTATATATATATATGTATATATTAGTGTGTATAAATATATGTACATGTGTATATATTTAGGTATATGTGTGTGTAAGAATATATGTGTGTGTGTGTGTGCATGTGTATATATTTGTATATATGTGTACGTATATATATATATATGTGTGTGTATATATATGTATATATATTTGTATATTTCTGCATATATGTGTGTGTATATATATGTATATATGTGTATGTATATATATATATATGTGTGTGTATATATATGTATATATATTTGTGTATATTTCTGCATATATGTGTGTGTATATATATGCATATATGTGTGTTTATATATATGTATATGTGTGCGTGTATAAATATATGTATATATATGTGTGTATATATATATGTATATATATATGTGTAAGTGTGTGTATATATATTTATATATGTATATATGTGCATATTTATACATGCGTGT
>OZ038477.1:29934002-29986502 GCA_964036315.1 Acanthosepion esculentum | reverse complement strand
TGTGTGTATACATGGGTGTGTGTGTGTATATATATGGGGTGTGTGTTTATATGTGTGTGTATACATGTGGGTGTGTATGTATGTATATATATATGTGTGTGTGTGTGTGTATATGTGTATACATGTGTGTGTATATATGTGTGTGCGTATATATATGTGTATACATGTGTGCATATATATATGTGTGTATACATGTGTTTGTATATATTTGTGTGCATATATATGTGTATATATGTATGTATATGTGTGTATATAATTATGTGTATACATGTGTGTGTGTATATATATATGTGTGTGTGCATATATATATGTGTATATATGTATGTATATGTGTGTGTTTATATGTATGTTTATGTGTGTATATATATGTATATATATATATATTTATGTACGTATGTGTGTATATATATATATATATATATATATATATATATATCATAATTTTTACTTTTAGTGGGAAAGTAACTGAAACTGAGAATTTCAGCTCAGTACTAGATCAGCGACAAGGTTTCATAATTTTACACTTGAAATGGCTAGATGTAACTGTAAATTTTATGCTAACAGTTTCTTGTCTTGCACTCCACACTTGCAGAATTATTTTCCAGCTTCTTGCTTTCCAGTCAACTTTGATCTTCAAAAATTTAAATTCAATGTTAATCATTATCGTCTTTCTTAATTTCTGTTCTTTTATTATTCTTGGTCCTTAATAATATTTTTTCTTATATTCTTTTACACTCAGTAACCCCCACGGTAACTTAGTGCATTTGTTATTTTGCTTGAGGTGAAATGACTAAAAACAATGAGCTGGATAACTTTTTTGGTTCGCCTCAGAAGAACGCAGAGAATATTCTTGAGAGAACATAGAAAGATTGAGCGTTTTATGAAAAATGGAAGCAAAAAAGATACACTTGGAATCAAAACTTTTGGTACATTTTGGTACATGTGGTGAGGAAAGAGGGCTTGTAAAATCTGATGCTCACATAACTTATAGAGGGGCAACAGCAACAAACATGTTTAAATGGGTGGCAGAACAGAGTGGCAGGGATCATAAAAGACAGACGTTGCCCACACCCTGAAGTGTCAAGGCACATAAAAGAAGAATATTTCTTGTGATTTGTTCCTCCATCTTAGACCTTTGTGCCCATGAAAAAACTTAGTGCCAAGAGGATGGATTGTCCATTTTCACTGCTATTATTTTAACTACCTTCACCCCTCAGTCATGTTTATTGTTTTAAATAGTGATGATTAGAACTAATAAAACCTAAATATATGATGAAAGTGAATTTATATATTTTCTTTTTTCTTGAAAATTTATCCCTTTCATAATGTGTGACATCATTTGTTTACATTTGGATACACATCGAGCAGATATGAATGTATGCGAGAAAATCATGGAGAATTGTAGTTTAAAAACAGTAAAATCGACCTTGCTAACCGAAACGCTCCTCTGTGGCTCAATCAGTAATAACACGTCAGGCTATATGACGGTCCCGTATAGGACCTATGTTTGGAGGATGCATATTTTCTATGAAAATTTCTCAGACATTCAGGCCGGTAAATGTTGTCAATACTGTTTGTTATAAACAGAGCATTTACTTAAATATTTGTATCTATAAAAAGAACGTATAAACATAAAAAATGTCTTAAAAATATGTATGTATGTATGTATGTATGTATGTATGTATGTATGTATGTGTGTGTATATATATATATATATATATATATATATATATATATATATATATATATATTTATATATATATATACATATATATATATGTGTGTGTGTGCGCGCATATATATATATATATATATATATAATTTTTACTTGTAATGGGAAAGTGACTGAAACAATAAACATGGTGTGAAGGTAGTTAAAATAATGATAATAATAGTGATGATTAGAATTGTAATAAAACCTAAATATATGATGAAAGTGAATTTATATATTTTCTTTGTTCCTGAGAATTTACAACAAATATATCAAACACCATTTATTCATTAGTTTATTTACACTCTCTATTATGTTGTTTATTGAAATGGGTGACAATACTTCTGCTAATTGCCAACTAATTTGAATTTTATAAAATGGTAACTATTAAAAATTTATTTATAGTTGGTTCTCATATTTTAATAATTTAGTAAATGTTTATAAATTTAAGAATAAAAAATGTTCACATTTATTTCTTTATAAATTGGTAAATGATAAATATTGCATTAGTTTTATTTGTATTAGTTTTTAGAATGTTGTAAATATAAAATTATTCTTGTAAATAAAGAGTCCAATAAATAGTGTTTAATATTTTTATTGTAAATTCTCAAGAACAAAGGAAATGTATATCATTCTAATCATCATTTTTTTTTAAAAAAAAACATTGCCAGTAAGTGAAGATAGTTAAAATAATAGTTGTGTCAATGGAAAAAACATTTTTTTAATATGTTTATGGGGAAGAGGTCCAAGTTTGTCAAAAAATGTATGCATCAAAAATTTATACATATTATTATAATTTTGTAACATACTTTTGAGAAATATTTTAAAACACTTAGTTTCATGAAAACGTAAAAATGAAGCACTTTCCATTGTAAACTTTATTATGACATTTATTCTTTATTTAAAAGTGTCTAATTAATTTTTGCAGTAATAACTTCAAAAAAGTTAGTACATGTTTTCAGGGAGATATATATTTTGTATGTGTCATATTTTATTCTCTGTTCCAGCAATTCTAATAAATAGGTGAATAAATTTATTTTCAGTTTGTTTTATTTTTTGTTTAAATTAGAAAGTTGCAATCGGTCATTATCATCTTCTCATTAGATATGATGAAAATAGTAATTGATTGTTCTAGTTACCAAGTATTGTCCCAAAATAGTATGTTATAAAAATTCATCTTCTTTTGTGACAACTCTTAAATTACATCACCACAAGGATGAGTCATTTGTAATGAGTCATCGTTTGCGCAAACTTAAAACAGGGAATGGTGTGTGTGTGTGTGTGTGTGTGTGTGTGTGTGCATTTATGTATATTGTACACATGTAATTTCTGTCTGAACTTTTGGGATGAGGAATTATTATTTACAGACAAACTAATATCTTCATTTTTGTTGTTACAGTCAAGGTTACGGCCATAACACGTTGAAACACCAGTTCTCATATGATCAACAAAGTTAAGCAATGTTAAGCCCAGTTAGTACCTAGATGAGTGACTGCTTGGGAATACCAGATGCTGTAAGCTTGGATATGCAGGTGGTGTAATGGATAATGGCCTGGAATTTGAAATTTGAGAACTGAGTTCCAATTCCGGTTGGGCTCGTTATATTCACTTGTGTATAATAGGAGTAGATAGGTTTACCAATCATCCAGTTCACACTCTTTCCTGTTTTTTTGAACATGAGCAGAGGTTCATCCCTTGTTTCCTGTTTAGGATTGGGTTTCCAGTCCCTTCTAAAGTCTACTTTAACTCTATACTTGTAACGTCTCTGCCTGAACTCTGAAATTTTATTCGTTAATTAAACCTCGACCTCTTCAAGTCTAGAATTAGCTATCTTTCCTGTTATCCTACCCTTTCTTACCCTAATACAACTCCACACAATAATCCTCCATCTTGAATGCCTCTTGGGCCTTGTATTGAGTGAACATTAGTAAAAAAATGTCCTTGGGAAAGCTATATCTTCTCCACCTAGCTATGGGTTAATTAGTAGGACTTCTAACAGTAAATCATTATTATCTTCAAAAAATTCTTACAATCTAAAAATATTTATTTCTTACTATATAAAAATATTTTTTGCTTGAAATAACCTGCAAAAGGTTGGTGAGCCATAAAAAAGACAATCATTACAATCACATCATTCTGACTGTTATCCTCTCCAGGTTTTTTTCAGGTGTTTGCTGGTCTGAGTACAATAGAATTAAAGCATTAGTTAGTGAATTTGGTGGTTAAATAATTGTCGGCTGGGTAGTAAAAGACATACTCAGCTTCAGTGGAAACAGGACTAACACTGACTGAAGAATTAACCAAGTGAAGATATCTATAAACATGGTCAGCAGAATGAGAACAAGCTATCTCTGTAGATTGAATAAGAGAGGGGTTACATAGATCATCAGACAACTAAAGAACGTCAGAGTTCACAGTGACCAAAATGTTCTGTGATACTAACAACAAAGATAAGGACATTAGTCTGACTGTAAATAATGTATGCATATGTAATACTTTGTGCAAGTATTTTTGTGGATGTAGACTTGAGTTTTAATGTGTGCTTTTGCATGTGCATATATGTATGTGTTGTGTTTTTGTATATGCTATATTGATTTGCCTACATGAGTGTTTTATGTACATATTGTGTATATGTATGCATTATATATATTTATATATACATATATATATTTTCTAATTGGATTTTTTTCATCAGACATTTCTTATAACTATAAATGTTATAACATATATAGCTAATGGGGTACTAATAATATATTGTGTTGTGAACACCAGTTTATGAAGTTTTATACAAGAAGTGAACATATGCTAGTTGCTTATGTGTTTATATCATGTCAGGGTCACCACTTAATGGGGTACTAATAATATATCACATTGTGGTCACCAGATAATGGATGAGCTATGGGAAAAAGGTTTATTCTCCTGTTTCATTTCCCCCATTATGGGCATTATTATAATAGATATAATAACACTTTATTTCACAGGCAGAACAGAATAGCTGAAAGAAAAGGAATGACAAACATGCTTTGTTCTCAGAGAGAATTTTATGCTGTTAAGTTGTACACAAAATTATATATACAGATTTACATTTGTCTTACACAGAAAAACTATATCACATGTCGGTGAGGAGTGTGAAAAGAGAGAGTTTTACTTGTAATATTTCCTGAAATGGCCTCGAGATGTCCTTCTTCCCAGGGCTTTACATTGCAATTGGTCTTTGTCACTCTATCCCCTGACATCACTCACTGGCCGTCACGTAATCCTTGTGACTTTATCTCAACAAATGAGAGATAATCCCTTTTTGTATCCCTACATAGCAATAAGAAATAATGTTGGATAAAAAAAAATTCATTTAAAAATTGCTGTGTTTATGGTTTGGATATAAAAATGACGCTTGCAGATATATATTCAAATGAGAGGTGTGCATTTCTCAAGTAGGTAATTGAACCTTACTTCATCATAATAGTCTCCCATGACCAAACTGGTAATGGCATCACATGTTTATCACATGTTCTCTCCTGATATTCTAAATATTTATCATATCTCTGTTGCCTCAAGTCTTTTTTTTTCATTTGTTATTTGTCCAACATTCGCTACCATATAGGAGAGTAGACATTACATAGCAAAACTGTTATGTGATGCGTACTCTCTACTTTTCTTTGCTTCTAAGAACCTTTTCCCATCCTTTAGTGCCATACTCAGTTGCTGAAAAGTCTTTTGTTATTCCTATGTGCATTTGAATTACTTTCCATTATCTCTTATTACACTGACTAGAGAATTGAAATTCTGCATTTGTTTAATTTTGATATCCCTCAGTTTAATTTTGATATCCCTCAGTTTAATTTTGATATCCCTCAGTTTAATTTTGATATCCCTCAGTTTAATTTTGATATCCCTCAGTTTAATTTTGATATCCCTCAGATCATGAATTGTCCTTTTTACTTACAACCATGCATTCTATCTTATGATTAATGCTTAAGCCTTTCTTCTTGTTTTCATCAAATAACTTGCCTCACAGTTCTTTCAGTCTTTTGTTTGAATAGACTATTAACACAGTATCGTCTGCCGTGTATGTTATTAATGTTATATCTGCTGATATTAAATCCTTATTGCTCCTCCAGTTCTTATAGAGCAATCTCACTGTACAGGTTAAATAAATCCAATGAGAAAACACATTTTTGTCAAACCTCTTTTCTATTTGATGTACTCACTTAATTTGTTATTTTTTTGTTTGGACTCTAGCTGTTCCCAATACCAATTGCAGATTATTTCTATATCCTTTCCATGTAGATTAAGCTTTCTTAATATTTCAAGAAATTCTTTGTATTGTACTTTATTGAATACTTTATTTTTTGTTTAAAAACTGTGTACAATGCATTCAGTGTGTGTGTGCGTGTATATATATATATATATATATATATATATATATATATATATATATATATATACACACACACACTGAATGCATTGTACATATATACACAGACTGTTTCACTGTATCACAGCTCGTCAGTGTGGCTAGATGTCCAGTTGCCTCTAGCTAGAATTGAAACCTGACTGAATTGGCGTCAGTCGTGGATTCTACGACTAAGCCATTGGTGCACAGCAGGGATGAAGGTGAATTTAAGCGTATTTATTTTTAGATAAACACACAGTTACTGAGAGAACTCGATTTGATTTACCAAAGAGTCTTGCATTATTAGCCCTAATAGTAACTGTTTACAAACCCACACTTCCTCCCCAGAAAGTTCAACCAAAATCAATTTTTCAGGAGCATATATATATATATATATATATATATATATATATATATATATATATATATATATAAAATGTTTGTTTAAAAACCACTGAAAGTTCTTTGTTAAGGATTTTTAATTTATTTTTTCTATATTTTTAACCATTTTCCTGGTTTCTGGTGCATGATTAAATATAAATTTTCCAATTTAAATAGATTTCTAAATTTTCTTTCTGCTTTCAAATACTTTTCTTTTTTGTGTTATGTCAGTTTTGTCATTTGCAAATATCACTTCATTGTGTCTTTATATATATATATATATAGGCCTGTGTTATTGTATTATTTTTTTCTTTTATTAATGAATTATTTAGTATGATCTCAAATTTGATAACATTTTATTGATGCTGGATTGTTTGTTTTTTATGCTTAATGCTTCTATTGTTGTCTTTTCTTTTACAATTTCTGTGCTATAGTATTGTGTTATTGGTAAGATTTTATTGTAATGTGTCATTTTGTTTTGTTAGTTGGTTATATGTGGTTTAAATAAACTATTATCAGATAAATTGCTCATTAACTGGTGGCATAATGTAGTGGTTGTGCAACCAATGTATATATTGTTGGAATTATGATTATTAAAGAAACATATATACACACAGTAGTTAACATAATTATAAAATTAATAGGTAAGTGAATAGTAAAATGGAAAAATCTTTTATTCACATATAGAACTTTATTAGATTAATAATGCAATCCTTTTTGGAATCAGGAATCACTCATATTTGTCTTGAAATAAACTACACCCTGATAATGATATTGTGCTATATCAAAAATACTCAGAATAAAATAATATGCATCAACACAATGATTTTCTGTCTTCCTTACAATAATGACACCAAAAAGCTTGTCTGTAAAATATGAAAGGATCTAATTGAAAATAAGTAGACAAAACTTGTCAAAATTATTCAATGAAACATGTCTCAATATATATATATATATATATATATATATATATATACACACACACACAAAAACACACCGTATATACTTGCATATCATGTGACCTTTTAAGACCAAATTTTAAAACTAATATGACTAAAGTAAATGGATATATAGTTTGGTCAATGGCATAGCCAGGGCCACCAGTACATATACTAATTTTATATCTCATGTATGATGCAACTCTCTTAAATTTGACTTAAAAATTAGGGCTACAAAAGTCACACGATACAAAAGTATATATGGTGTATATATTCCTGGGAACCTCTTCATTTGACATGTTTTCAACATTTGGGCTCTTGAAGATCTTCCTGTTTCATTCATTCTCTCTTGTCAGAATTGTTCTTTAGAGTCCTGCTGTGAGCATCCATATTTCACAGGTGTACAGGAAGATTGACATAACAAGGTAGTGCAGCAGGTGAATTTTGGAATGTCGACAGATGTTATTGTCTTTCCAGATGTTTTAAGTCTTGCTATTGCAGTCTTGCTTGTGCTCTCCTTGCCAAAAATCTCAGGTTTTGTATCTTTGATATGATGGTACCAAGGTACTTGAAATTCTTCACTGCTACTTATTTTGTTCTGCTGATTTTAATCTCAGATTTGATGCCAGAGGCATTGTTGGTCATGAGTCATGTCAAATGCTGAAACTACTTTATACTTCTTCTTTATGTGCTGTGTCCCCTCAAGATGTCGGCAATTATGAATCTCCAAAATTTCTTGTCCTTTGTAGCTCTTAATAACTTTTGTGTTTTTGTTATTTCTCATAAACCCTGTTCAACCACCCATTTACTTAAGCTCACTAAGTATGTTATGCATTGTTTTCCTCTGTCCCTCTTGCCCTCAATCTGTTTTATGAGTATTATATTTTCCAAGCCTTCCTTCTTCATGTGCCTGAGAAATTTCAACTGTCTCTTCTTGATGTTAATTATAATTTCCCTTTTTGTTTCCATTTTCTGTAAAACCTTGACGTTGCTCACAGTTTTGGTCGATAGTATCCTCAGCATCCTTCTGTAGAACTAAATTTCTGTTGCTTCATCTTTGAGGAGACTGTCCAGCATCCACTGCTATATAGGAGGACAAACATTATATATTAGTTCAATACTCTTTTCTTTTCTCTAACACAGTTTTTCCTGTCTCTTAATACTCTGCTTAGCTTTTGTAATGCATCTATTTTTTTAAGCATTTCACCCAAAGCAAAGTGGGATGTCACTAGTATGCAAGGGGTTACAGAGTGGGAGTGAGAGTAAAGAGGCGTGATGGAGGAAAGGATGAAGAGAAGGACAGATGTCGATTGACATTACATTTGAATAATTGAAGATTATAGCTATCAGGGAAACAAGTAAACAGAAGGGAATTCCACAGAGGGGAGGTGCGAGACATGAAGCTATTAGAGTAGAAGAGATGGCTACATTTAACCGTTTCGACAGTGAAAGGGTGGGTCCGTGAGGCCAACCTAGTAGCACGCTTAAATTCATACAGTCTGGGAACTAGCAAAAGTAGCTCGTCAAAGCAGTTACCGTGAAAGTATTCATAGAAAAGACAGAGGTAGGCAATGGCACATCTGTGAGAGAGCGACTGTAGATGAGATGCCAGATCAAGACCAACCATCTGTGGATCATGGACCTTAAGGTGAACAGCGGGGGCACCGGACTATATATGGCAGCAGTATTCCATGCAAGGGCAAATGGTTGATTTATAGATTTGAAGGATGGACTCGGGCGAGAAAAACTTTTTGGTGTGAAACATGGAACCAACATTCCTTGTGGTGGATGAAGCAATTGATTCAATGTAATTGTTCCATCTCAGGTCACCGGACAGTGTGAGACTAAGCAGTCGCAAAGAGGTGCACTCGTGGAGTTGAGCATCAGGCATTCTAACGGGTGGCAGGGGTGGTTCCCTGTGGTGAGTAATAGAGAGCAGTTTTGTTTTAGAGGCATTAAAGTTAACCAGCCAATTCCTGCCCCAGTCCACAACCGATTGGAGGTCCTTTTTGAGACTAAAGGCCAGGTTAGTTTTGTCAGCGATACCAGATTTGCTATTGAGGTAGGAGTAAATAGTAGTGTCATCAGCATGGATGCCTACTTGGGAACTGATGACATCAGGAAGATCGTTAATGAAGGTAAGGAACAGAGTAGGGCCCAGGATAGAGCCTTGGGGAACACCTGCGTTCATGGGAAAGGAACTGGAGGAGAATCCATTAAGGACGACCTTCATTACACGGTTTGATAGGAATGATCGTATTAAGTCAAATAATTGACCTGAAATTTCATATCCCTTAATCTTACAAAGGAGGCCGACATACCAGACTCTATCAAACGCTTTAGAGATATCTAGAGCCACGGTACAAGCTTCTCCGTTATTGTGGAGTGCTTGGTAAACAATTTCAGTTATGGCCATGAGCACATCAGCTGTAGAATGGGCATAATGGAAACCATATTGCTTAGCAGAGAGCAGATCATGGGATATAAGGTGATTAACCACTTGCCGAAGAGTGGTAGGAGACTGAGAGGATGGTAGTTAGATGGGTGAGAAGGGTCTCCAGACGCCAATAATCCTTGGAGCCAAATTGGATGGAATAGATGTTGAGAGACATGATCAGAGTTGCCAAGAGGGCAGAGCTGTGAGGCGCAACAGGATTGGGGGATGGAGGTGAAACGGAGATCGAGAAGGGAAGCCTTACTGCCCAGTTTGTTGGGTAAACGTGTGAGAAAGTCAACTATTTTCGTGAGGGATTGAGAAATAGAAAAGTTAAGGGTCTGTATGCCAGCAAGGTCAGTTATAGAAGTTTTAAGCCACTTGGTATGGTGGGCGTTAAAGTCCCCGAACACAAATATATGAGCAAACGGATGGAGAGAGATAGCCTTGTCTATAATATTGGAAATGCTTTTGAGTACACCACAAACTTGGGAGGATGGAGAGCGATAGAGGAAGAAGAGATAGCTTACAGCATTGAGAAGAGATAGGCGGAGACACAAGTATGAGTGGTCTGGAGATTCGAGAGAGAGAGAGAGAGAGAGAGAGAGAGAGCGAGCTCTCTAACCACTGGGTTTGAGAGTCTTTTCTAAGGAGAGGAAGGTAACCGGGGATCGAGAGGTCAGAGGAGGTGATAAACGAGTCGAGGTTGGTCTCGTAGAGAGCCAGTATATCAGGAGACTTCTCAATGTGGAACGATTCCACACTGCAGAAGTTGGTTTGAATGCCATGCATGTTAGAAAAGGAAATGTTAAAGGGTTTAGGGGATTTCTTTTTAAGAGCTGGTTTAGGTTTGCATTTTTGATCATTATTTGTCATGTTTGGTAATCTAGGAAGTGAAAATGAGAAGGCCTGAAGTATGAGTAGCAGACGGTCATTGTCTGTGATGTGGGCAGAAAGGACCTGGCACAGCCTGCAACATAATGTGGCTTCAGGGCTGTCCACTGGAGATGAATGCAGGGACACACTTCCATAGGTGACATGGCACAACAGGCACCCCGGTATTATACAACTGTCAGCCATTCAAGATGCTACACAAGAGTTAGGGCTCCTAACTACCAGTCGGAAACAGCAACCAGAAAACTCAACTGTGTACCCTCAGAATGAAGAGGCATTGCCACAGACTGCACATGTCACAGGAGAATCATGGCAGTACTAGTACTGAGGCCAGAGAGAAGGAGAGGAAGAGTTCCGGAAACCCCTTCCTAAACAAGAAACAAGGGGTGAGCCTCTACTCTTGTTTATGAGAAGTGGGTGGAGTATTGACCGGGCAGTAGGAAAGCCTACCTCCTATTATACTACCAAATTTAAATTTGTGAAGGTTTAATTTTTATGAAGCTGCCTTTAAATTTTCACAAATATATTGTAAAATAAATACATTCTAGAATAAAGTAGGTTTTATAAAATATAACAAATTTTTTTATGTAGAATTTTAAAACAAAATTTTTAATTTTGTCCATGTTAACAGTTTTTATGTACTTGATATTACCACCAGAACTCACTGTGCATTTATATATATATATATATATATATATATATATATATGTGTGTGTGTGTAATTGAAAAAACAACTTTTTTATGAAGAGTATCAGGCCTGAATGCAGGACAATCTCATCACAGATGAAGAAGAGACTTGAAGCAACAGAAATCTGGTTCTACAGAAGGATGCTGAGAATACCATGGACCAAACATGTTAACAAGTTCTAGAGAAAAAGGAAGCTTCTACATAACATCAGGAAGAGGCAGTTGAAATTTCTAGGGCACATAATGAGGAAAGAGGGCTTGGAAAATTTCATGTATAAGCTATCTAGTGAGTAAATGGATGGTAGAGCAAAGTTTAAGAGAGATAACAAAAAGAAAAAAAAATATTAAGAGCTATAAAGGAGAGGAAATTGTGGAGTGCTATGATCACCAAAGTCTTGAAAGGACACAGCACATAAAAGAAGAAAGAATAAAATGTGACTGAACAGGAAATAAGAGTTACTTATCCTTTTGGTGAATAACTAAAAATTCAATTATTGATTAGTATGAATACGCCGTAGTGAACACCTTGAAAAGGCTGAAAATGAATGTGACTTTTATTTTTTTTTTATGTGTAACTTATATATATATATATATATATGTTGGGTGTAACAGCAAAATTGTTCAAACCATATAACAGAAAAATTGTCCAATTGTTAGATTAAGCTTTGAACCATTGCATCTTAGAAATGATTAAAGGTATCTTACTGGAATTCTTTGAG
Organism: Acanthosepion esculentum; assembly: GCA_964036315.1. Taxonomy (NCBI): domain Eukaryota; kingdom Metazoa; phylum Mollusca; class Cephalopoda; order Sepiida; family Sepiidae; genus Acanthosepion; species Acanthosepion esculentum. The sequence goes on along the minus strand of OZ038477.1, from coordinate 29,974,345 downwards.
GTTTTTATAACACTATTGGACTCTACTTTGAGCAATAAGAACTTATAATTACTCTCCAAGTTTAACAGAAGTATCATGATGAAATCAATCATAAACAAAAATGACATGTTCATCATTAATTAATCATAGCTAAAAATCAGAAGCTCACGAAGGATTGAAATAACGTTCAAATGTATATATTATTCCAGGATCATTTTCCAACTTATTCAAGATGATCTTAGCTCTCTATAACATAACTTTCTGTCCAGGAGTAACAAAATGCCTCATAGGTTTCATGTATGATTTCATTTTCAAGTTTTTTTCATTGCCATTTGGACTGCCATAGTTTTAAAATCTTCTCTCACATGCTAAACGTTTTATGGATTGAGTTGGATCTTTTCTAATTGATCTCTTTAGCTCTAAGTTGAAATGATGATCCCTCTTCCTGTTATGACCTCCTGACCAGTTTTCCTCTACTGTTCCCTCTATTTTAAACTTATTCACCATTTTCTTGATGGTTCTGGAATGGACTTTGAAGTTAGAAGCCAGAATATGAATGTTGGTACCATTACTGAAGGCCTGAATGATATTTTCCTCTCACCATTACTCATCTGGGAAGATAGTGGGGCTGACACAAAATGATTTTAACCTGTTCTTTTTGTAGCTGAATAACTCAAATATTTTGTCGCGATGGCTAAATGTCTTATCTGAAAACCTGAATAAAAGAAACTCAATTAGTGGTTTTTAGATATTAAATATTTTGTGGGATGGATAATTATGCTGTAACATGATATGGACAATTTTGCTGTTACACCAGGTCTATATTTCATGTGCATATATTCAATGAGGACATAAGCATAACTTGAAGTGTGACAGTTGAAAGGTATTAAAATTTAAATAATTGTTATAAATGTTAGAAAGATGAAACTTTCAACATGATAATTTGATATACGGGTAAAACAAAATTTTTGCATCATAGGGATAATTTATTAAAAGCATAGTCGAATCCTTCATATCTGGAGTCCTGCATATCTGGACATGATTTTGATGTGTATATTTGAACTATTTTGGGTGATATATAACTGATTTGTAATTTCCGTTTTTTCAGGAAATTTACTTTGGATAATTGCTTATTTCACTCTATTGGCTTGTATTAGTTTCAAAAGATGATGGGAATAAGAGGAAGCTATTGCAAAAAGTGGAAATTTTAAATAGACTAGATGCTGGTGAAAGTTCATTGTAACTAATCGCCGACTTAAACATAGGAAAGTTGACATTGTATGATATAAAATCTTCTAAAAAACTATTCTCCAGTGTTTACACTGTCACAATGAACAAGGAAATAAAAACATGATTGTGTGATGAAATCTGGACTGAAATTGAAAAAGCTATTGAAAAGGTTGTCAGTTTTATGGAAAGAAAGCCAGCATTCAGCAATAATGCATGCAGAGTTAAAAAGTGTCTTTTGTTTAAAACATTTAAAGCAAAATGAAATGTGGAAAAGGTGAGAATGACATTAGAAGAGAAAGAATCATCATACAACAGCGATTAAAAAAAATCATCATTACATTATTTCTTTTGCATATGTGGAATAATTAATTAAATGAATTTTCATTAACATTACATAATTTTTTTTTTCCTTAAAATCAATTCTGTTATACTTTATTCACCATTAGCTTATTTTGTTTACTATAAAACATTGAAAATAAATGTTAAACCTGATTTCAGTTCTTTTATTTTAACCTAAATACCACCCCTCGTATCCAGACTTTGTAACCAATTCCTCATATCTGGAAGACCTTCTTAATTTGGTTGTCAGGGATTCTACTGTATAATTACACATGAAAATGTTATTTACTAGTTATTTATTTGTTAGATGTGCTCTTCACGATTGTCTTCCTTTTTTCAAACATATTTCAATTCTGTGCCAGCATGATTCATTAACACGTCAGGGAGTTTCCTCTGTCATTTTACTGCATTCATATTTCATTCTTTCAATAATTAATTAACTCCTATGGTGCATGACTTTTGCCTCACCTTGTATACGTTTTAAATGATATGTAAAATTTATCTTTTTTATGTAAATTATAAGCTGACTACATTCTATTAGTAGTTGCTTTCTTCTTAGTCAGAATAATGTGTTTCATTAATAATTAATAAAAATATTAATTTTATTTTGTTTTAAAGTTGTTCAACTTATGTATTTTAATGATGGGTTTACTATAATATATTTATTTGTTTTATCAAATTTTGATTTTTGTAATTATTCATGATGCAAGTGTTAAGGAAAAACTAGCCATGTGCAATTAAGCAATCATGATTAGTCATTTTGATAGTGATGTCATAGTATGTAGGTGCTTGTAGTTCAGTGTATAATTTGATTAATTTCATATACTTTCTTGCAATATTTCGGCAACAGGTATGCTGTTGGAATACTGGTATCTCCATTCTGCTGGAAAGAGAGGTATTGGGTAGGCCTTACTTTGGCCTGTTCATTGTCAGAAATTCTACACCATTTATCTTTTACCAAACATTGGTTCAATGGAAGTCTGTCTGACAGCAAGGAAACTCACCATTTAAAGGCACTGCCTGTATCAATCACACCTACCTCATTTTCAGTTTTAAAAGACACTAATCTAAAAAAAGGTAAGATCCTTGAAAATTTTTACTTCAACTTTTGATAGTTGTGTTGTTTAAGAAGAAAATATTTCATTTTGTCATACAGTCTTTTATATAATAATTACAAGAAAGTATTCTCATCAATTAAATGCTTTTTGACAGGTTGCTGGGATGAACAAAAACGAATTAAAAAAGTCAAGTGTATTTTAAAACATAATAAAACAACTTTTATTCATTTATGGTGGGAGAACAAGAAGGATTTGTTGGATTGAAAACCATGAATTTCAGCTTTTCACCATGTTGATTAGCGGACAAGGGAAGTAATTCAATTGTATTTTGAGTTATCATCCTTTATTGTTGAAGAAATTAGCTTCCCCTAACACTTTTAATAAAAAAAATGTTAGAAATTTTTTCCTTATAAAGGAGAAATACAAAGACAATAACTTAAGACATCTAAATTTTATATATATATATATATATATATATATATATATATATATATATATATATATATACACACACACACAAGTATAGAATTGTTGTATATGGAATAAATTCCAGTAACCAAAAAATACTATTCTTAAAAGAATGCTCAATACAGAGTAGGGCAAATATAATTTATTCAAAAATTATAACATAAATATGTTATAAAATCACTACAAAAATAGCCATTTTGTTTCAACACTTCTGGTGTCTTATCAAGCGATGGTGTTGAATGTAGAATAAAGGGTTTTAAAAGGTTCAAATTGACCAAACACCCCTCAATATGGGAAACACTGTTACATAAGCTGGTTATATGGACATTCATACAAAGATATTCATCATCAAAAATGATATTCTGTTATGTTGACATAAAAGATTGCTATGTGACGATAACGGATGCGGAATAGCAGACGCAGGTTGTAAATTCATGATGTGGTTCTATGACATTGTACGACGGGAGAGGCTGAAATATTAACAACAGAACCACATGTCTAGATGCAATGTAATGTGTTGTGACTAGTTTGAAATGTAATGTCTTTGTTTTCACCTGAAATTAAAGCAACTATACAAAGTTTAGAACAGCTCATGATCAAACATAATAGACATTCATTATTGGTTTTATTTAACAATATATGTTTGAATAAAGATATGCTGCCCCAATACACTATTATGAAATGGACAAAGTCCGACAATTATTTAATATATTTTTTGTGTATATGTTATTTTTATATATACAAATATTTAAGTAAATGCTCTGTATCTGTCTATATTTCTGAGATGAGGTATTATGTACATTATTTACATTATTCAGACTATTGTCCTCATCTTTGTCGCCATATTTATTACGTTTCGGCCGTTGTATGCTCCAGCCTTCTTCAGGTGGTTGGAATGTCGAACTGAACCCTTTATTTTGCTCACTTGGGTAGACAAAGAGTGTGAGTTCAATACCCAGTTAAGGCAGTGGAGAACTGACATCCATTAAACATGGCACGTGGAACTAGAACAGTCTATCTCAGTGAGCGAAATAAAAGGTTCAGTTAGACATTCCAACCACCTGAAGAAGGCCGGAGTTTACAACGGCTGAAACGTTGTAATAAATATGGCGACAAAACTATGGACAATAGTCCAAAAAATGTAAATAATGTAAATTCTCTGTTTATAATAAACATTATTAACAACATTTACTGGCCTGAATGTCTGAGAAATCTCAAAGAAAATGTGTCCTCTGACAGGGATTGAACCTGTATCCTACACAGAACTGTCTTATAGACTGACGTGCTATACTATTTAGATACAGAGTAAGTGTCTGGTTAGCAAGGTTAAATTACTGTTTTTATACTACAAATTTCCCATGATTTCTATCAAGCACTCATATCTGCTTGAAGCATATCTTAACATAAACAAATCACATCATATATTATGAAATGGACTAAATCCAACAATTTGATTGGAAGACACATATTTTCTATGAAAATTTCTCGGACATTCAGGCCGGTAAATGTTGTTAATACTGTTTATTATAAACAGAGCATTTACTTAAATATTTGTATCGATAAAAGTAACATATAAACAAAATATATATATATATATAAGTACTTCAAATTTTATTGTAGTGGAAAATTCATATTTGAAATACATGTTCCATTTTTAATTATTAAACAGTATGTATTATATCTAGCATCCTGTGGATTTAAGAAATTTTACTAAAGAAAATATGAAGTAATATAAATATCAGATTAAAAATAGTAATTCATTATTTTTTTAGAAATATATATTTTAAGCATTTCACCCCAAGCAAGGTGGGAGAGTAAGAGTAAAGAGGGTTGTTTGAGGAAAGGATAAAGAGAATGATGGGGATCAAGATCAAGGCATTAGAAGATGTTAATTGACATTACATTTGAATATTAGAAGATTATAGCTATCAGGGAAGCAAGTAAGAGGAAGGGAGTTCCACTGTCGGGAAGTGTGAGAGAAGAAGCTGTTGGAGTAGAAGAGGTGGTTACATTTAACTGTTTTGACAGTGTAAGGGTGGGACCGAGATGCTATCCTAGAAGGATAGCTCAAATTAATGCAGTTGGAGTAGCAGTAAAAGTAGCTGTCAGAGCAGTTGACATATATATATATATTAGTGTGCTGAGATTTAAATTATTCTAAAGTAGTCTAATTTATCAAATCGTTACAAGAATGGACAATGCAACAGAAAAGAATGTATCAAATATTTATACATATAGTTATTTTATATGCATATTGTTGTAACCTGTGGAATGTTACTGAATAGAATAATCACATGAAGGTTGGTAATGAACGATAATAATTAGGACACACATAAGATTCATCAGCGGTGCGTAGAAGTAGTAGTCAACTGCTAGAGGTGAGTCAAGTTCAACTGCAGACCAACATACAGTATTTACTACTGTATTTATGTGAATGGGAACATACCCATTATCGTCCGTAGGTATTCAACAACACCTATTAAATATTTTATATACACTTGTATAAAATTTTATAAGCACAAATCCTAGGATGTAGCCAACAAAATTTTGTCTGCTATGCTGACAAAACACATTTTTTGATAATGACTGACAGTCAAAGTATTAATATATATGCTATGAAAAAAATGATATATTCTCGTATTCTTATTTCCCTCATTGTTATATCGTACCTATGGACTATAATGGGTATGTCCCAACCCTTATAATTACAGTGGAATATACAGTACGTTGGATTCACTTGGTTTTCACCTGGATTCACTTCTAGCTCACCATTAGCAGTTGATTACTTACTACACGCGGCTCATGAATCTTGTATGCAGTCCCTGTTATAAATATTATCATTCTATTTCCAACCTTCATTTGGTTATCCTTATTCAGTAACCTTTTCCTAGGTTACAACACTCATTATGGGCATTATTATATCCATGATATAACAATACCTTATTTCATGAATGGAATGGCGGAAAGAAGATTTGTTCTTGGAGAGAGTTTTATGCTGCTAAGTCATACACAAAATTATATACATCCTAGGTAAGATGATAAACTACATCCGACAGCAAGGCCTCTGATGAAGAAGTTTTGAGGAGCGTGGAACCACCTCTTAATTGCTGGTGTTCCCAGGTCCACCCTGATCCGGGGCAGTAGCACCTGTTATAGTCTCAGCTATGTTAACCCCCAAACCTGAGTCAAATCACCATGAAAGTGTAAAAATAAGTTTTAATACCAGAAAAACTTTTTTGTTAAAAATTATTACCAGCAATACATTTTTGAAAAAAATAAGATACTACCAGAAATAGATTTTTTGAAGGAAAAAATATTACCACAAATACATTTAAAAAAAAAAAAATTACCAGCAATACATTTTTGGAAAACAAATATTACCAGCAATAAAAAATTTTGTCAGCATTAAATAACCCATTGAGGTTGATATGCTGTAAAACAATCAAACCAAACCAAACCAAGCCAAAATTATACATACATATTTACACATGTCCCACACAGAAAAATACATCATATTCTGATGTAAATATCTTAGTTGAAAATTGAAAAAAAAAAAAACAATAAAAATTTGCATAGACATCTTGTCAGTTGAATTTAACAGAAATGGTTTGGTTATATTTGTATTGTGTTTTGTAGTCTTCATTGTGAAAAAACAGATTAAAATCTTTTGCTTTGACTGATTTTTGGAAATCACAAGATTTTGTTGATGTTTTTTTTTCTGTTTTGTTAAGTTTAAAGTTGGATGTGCATTGTATTGTAATGGATAATGGCTCAGAATGAAAAATCAAAGAGCTGAGTTCAAATTCCAGTTGAGTTTTTTACATTCACTTACATGCAAATAACCTTGAATCTTGAATCCATCCCTACTCTCTCCCAGTTATGGGTTGAATAACATGACAGACTGGGTCCTATAACCTTGGTTGGCAACCAGTCTGAAATGGCAAGCTATTGAGAGAAAATCTTCTGCCTAGTCAGTCATGAATTGAAAGAGACATAATCGCCCAGCCGTGTATCATGTATGCCACTTAACTGACTGAAGTTTAAAGTTTCTTTTTTGTTATTAAAGAATATTTTTGTTTGACATTTAACTGAGAAATGAAGACCTGAAGATAAACCAACAGAGTTTAATTGGCAATTACTTTAATCCATCACTGATAATGCTTTCAATGCGGTCAGTGATGACAGTATAATCTTAAAAGTTAATCACTTCACATACAGATTATAGCTTATGCCATAAACATATATTATTTATTCATATTAAAAATGATTTATCTTGTCCTTGAATCTAATTTTTTATTTGGAAATAAAAAAAACAGAAATGAGGTTTTAAATCAAATTCTTTTTTCCTAATCCAAAGAACTTGATTTCAAACTCAGTTACTGTCTTATTATATCCACTTTCTTTCTGGTTTGTTGACAGGGCCTTTAATATGCCAACTGCATCCCCTGCAGAGAGGTAAGACCTCTCTACCCAAGAAGCCACCTTCCAAGTGTATTCTGGCAAACTTAAGTATAAACACTGCTCAGTGTCTACCTATAGGCACAAGCATAAACACTGCCCAGTGTCTACCTTTAGACTAAGCAAAAAAAAAAAATCAGATTTTGACATTGAATTATTCAGCGAGAGTTGATATGGTGTAAAATCCATCAATCTACAACCACTTATTGTTGATGTAGTAACTGTGCCATTAATATTAGGTCATATCTTGCCAAGTAAAATAATGAAGCCCTATATTTACTTATGCATAATTAATATAGTAGTGTACTAATAATTCAACTAAAATCACAACTGTCTTATTGTGAAATAACTTTATAGTAATTAAGAAACTTAAAATGTGTTTGTAATTTAAATTAAATTTTAACTTAAATGTTGGGATCCTTGTCAGAAATTTTCAAAATGTCTGTAAATCTTAATTTTCAGATGCTAAAGTTTCCAAAGTGACCAGAATCTTCCCAAATATATGTCGTGTAATCAGCAGGCATGGTAATGGCTCGGGAATTGTGTTTGGTGCTGACCTGATTTTGACCTGCAGTCATGTTATAGGCAAAGATACAAAAGGTAAGGGCAAACAAATTGAAAAGCTATGCCTTCTCGGTCATCTGCATCAAACTTTCTTTGGGGTGTTCAAAATAATTTTTGCTGTTTTCCTAATTATAAATAGGCTGAATGGAATATTATTTATACTGGACACAGTTTAGTGTTTATTATATTGGAAATATAGTCTAGACATTTTAACATCTACAGAAAACCAATGATCAATATAACAAACTAACAAATAATCCCTTGAGAGCAATTCCCTTATATTATCCCTAAAAAGTCAGATCTAATTTGATGATGATGACGACAATTTCAAGTGCTAAATGATGGCAAATGTGACAGAAATCTGTAGGTGCACTGGAACAAATATGAACCAACCAAGAGACAGCATTAGGAATTACTAACTGCATATAATCCTATAAAAATAGGTCACATTGGACCCCAAGAGTTTAGCTGGGTGGTTGTTCAACGGCTGGCATTAATTGTTCCAGAGAGCAGATCCTGGTTTTATAATAAGGAGATGATTATTTTCTTTCTGCTTGGTGGCATGCATGTTAGTGAAATGAAATAATGTTTTATATTAACTTTTTCAGCGGTGAATAAAACTAATCTCAATTTTACTCAATGTGCAGATGCATGAAATTAATATAACATCATACCATTTCACATATTAGTTAGTGCCAACCTCCTCCTTCAGGTATTAGCAGCATCCATCAACCACCACTGAGAGAAACCAGTATACATGTGGAACCCTGTTAAAAAATTATAGAAGAATTCAATAGATTTAAGTAATATTATCAAAACTCATTTTTGGGCACAGCATCAGCTTCGATTTGAATTTCCACATTCACATATATTAACCAATCAGTGACATTATTTTTAAATGCACTGAAGCCTTTGAAATTTCTGACAACTATGTTTATCATCTGCTACGAAATTTCTAGGATCACTCCAGAGAATGATCAGCAATATTTTCTTTATAAATATGATCACTAGTTTTCAGTTTTTCTGTAAACCTTTGACCAGGGTTGGTTGTGGACAAGCTGAATTCTCAAAACCATTTTTATAATATATTATGGAACATTTCACATATTTTTTTTGTATAACTTCTTACAAAGCCTAGTGATTTTAAAGCAAAATGAAACATACAGACTGAGTTTGTAAACAAAATATTAGTAGAAACTATAATACAGCTTCCTGTCTGCTGACATGCTCACTACTAGAAAATTACACACATTCATAAAACAACATAAGTTCATGACACTCTTTTTATGTACCAGCACAATTGATTAGGTTTTATTGTAAAGAAAGACGAAATATTTTTGTGTGAAGTTGTTTCACAAAGATTATTTGTAACACATTTCTTATGAATAGATTTATTTGAATTTGTAGAGACATGTTTCAAGATAATTTATTTCTTTGTTTTCACATGCCTCTTCTGCTACATACATATCAACTGCATGTAAACAGAACTGACCTTTTCATACCACTGTAACTACTAGCATATACTACAAAAATATCATGAACCCAATGTATGTAACTTTGAAAATGAAACGTATATATCGGATGTAACAGCAAAATTGTCCAGTTGTTAGATCAAGCTTTGAACTGTTGTATCTTAGAAATGCTTAAAGACATCTTATTGGAATTCTCCAAGGTTTTTATAACACTATTGGACTCTATTGTGAGTGGTAAGAATGTATAATTACTCTCCAAGCTTAACAGAAGATTTGTGATGATTTGATCATAAACAAAAATGACATGTGTGTCATTAATTATTCATAGCTAAAGATTGGAAGCTCATGAAGGATTTAAATAAAGTTCAAATATATATTATTCTGGGATACTTTTCCAATTTATTTGAGATGATCTTCGCCTTCTCTAACCTTCTAACTTTCTCTTCTGGAGTAACAAGGCGCCTCACAGGTTTCACGTATGATTTCATTTTCAAGTCTTTTTCACTTCTTGTTGGATTGTCGTAGCTTAAACTCCTCTCTCACATACCAAACGTCTTATGGATTAAGTTGAATCTTTTCTAATTGATCTCTTTAGTTCTATGTTGAAATGATGATCCTCCTCCTGTTGTAACCTCCTGATCCAGTTTTCCTCTCTACTGTTTTCTCTTTTTAAAACTTATTCACCGTTCTCTGGATGGTTCTTGAATGGACTTTGAAGGTGGAAGCCAGAGTATGAATGTTGGTACCATTACTGAAGCCCTGAATGATCTTTTTTCTCTCACCATTGCTCAGTTGGGAAGAGAGTGGGGCTCTCACAAAACGATTTTAACCATCTCGTTTTCTAACTGAATAACTTCAAAGGGTTTTCAGTGATTCTTACAACAAATGGTATCAAGATGGCTAAATCTGAAAACCGGGAAAAAAGAAACTCATTTTAGTGTACACTATTTACATTATTTGGGTTATTGTCCTCATCTTTATCGCCATATTTATTACAGCATTTCGGCCGTTGTATGCTCCGGCCTTCTTCAGGTGGTTCAACATTCCAACCACCTGAAAAAGGCCAAAATGTACAATGGCCAAAATGTTGTAATAAATATAGCAACAAAGATGTGGACAATAGTCCAAATAATGTAAATAGTGTACATAAAACCTCATCTCAGAAATATAGTCAGTTTAGTGGTTTTTTTTAGATATTAAACATTTTGTGGGATGGATATTGTGCTGTGATACAATATGGACAATTCTGCTGTTACATCTGGTTTAAATCAATCATTGAACAACATTCTTGCTCAGATCTTTTTTCCTGTTTTTCCTTGTGACTCAATGAGATGAAATAAAGAAGATTTGTTTCTTGTCTATGATGATTACAAAGAAACTTAAGTTCAACAACCCTTTCTCTTCATTCTGAATTATCCTATTATAGTTAGGCTTGTTCCTCCCTTCATTAGTTTGCACAACCGTTATGCCCTGCCAATACCTTACAGATAATAGACTGTTTTGTTTTAATTGTGTAGAAAGAGGGGAAAAGACACTACTTGGTTTCAGCGAGAAAATGAAAGAAAGAAAAAAGATAGATGTGTTTAATAGTTGTTTCAGTGAAATAGAAAAAGTTGTCAATTTCAAATATTTTCATTTGTACCCACTTCTTAAAATAACAACCACCACTTATATTTATGATTGCGATTGCAAATATCAAATATTTAAATATTTAACGATGCAATAAGGGGAATTGCTACAGATATTTTATTGTTGCAAAACTTTCCATGAGCTTACTCAAACATTAACTTAAGAATTAAGATTCATCAGAATATTAAAATAGGGAAACTGTTAAAACTAGTAGATATAAAAAAAAAAAACAAGCTCTCTCAAATATAACCAAACCAAAGTGAGTTGTATCTTCTACATCATTAACAATCGTTGTCAAAATAAGAAGATCGCAAACTGCTATCAAGAATTTTATTTCAGTTCATATCACACATGAAGTTTGTTTTTAATTTTTTATGTAAAACCGGCCAAGTGATGTGATACAAAAAGTTACTACAATTCCACCTCGTTTAATCATAATGTGAGGATTACTCAACCTTGCCTATCAGAACAACCATTACATGGTGTGGCAATCAGTGGTATAAAAGGAAAAGACTCACTCTTTCTTCTTTTTTTTTTTGCTTTGAAATGTAGTTCCCCCCAAAAAAAGAAGACTTCCCTCTGCTGGGGATTATTCTTCCCCATGGCAGGCCAACTTCTTAATTTCATCCAGCCACATGGTACATCTTCCTTTTTCAGCTATCTGTGTATATACAAGTATGTTTTCTACCTTCTTGACTTATGTTACACTTTATATAAAAAATATATATGTAAAATTCCTCCATGTGTTGAATTCCTTTCTTTTGAAAAAGTTGAATTCATTTCCTTTGAAAATCTTCAAACTCAACTGCAGCAAGTCCTAAATCTTTCCACTATAAACTGGTGGCCATTTCAATTTATAGCACTATTTACTGCTATATAAAAAGAATATCAGATGTCCAATAATGGATATAAATGAAGAAGATCATTAATTGTTAGTGATTATAATTCTTAGCCGTTGCTTGTCAAGCAAAATAGTTTAAGAGAATAGGTTAGCAAATTCCTATCATGTAATATTTCCTGCTTATATTGATATGTTGTATTTGAGGAATCGTTTAAAACTAAAATATTAACCTAAAAACTTGCATCTTGTTATTAAATAGACTTGTCAGATCGAATCGATCATATGGATGTCACATATGGTGCCAGACTCATTCAAGAATATCTAAACTCTTGGTTGTATACAATTATTTTCTTAGATAAATGGTTAAAAACTTCTTCAAGTGAATGAAGCTTTGTAGGTCTTAGTGAGGACCATAATTCTTCAAGCCTCATTTACTGGTGCAGCACAATCATAAACGGTGCCAAATAAAAGAAACTACATCACTTGAGGACTTTCAGCTGAAACAAGCAAAATGGATATCACATTTAAGTTAAAGAGAAAATAATGACATAATCAAGATGTTGACATTCCACACTACTTCAACAAAAAGTTAAGATGGAAGCGCATCAATAATTGAAAGAACAATAACAGCTACTGGACGTAAGAAACTTATTTTCATGAAAAAATTGTTTTAATAAAGATTTTATAAATTTTAACCGAAAGTAGTACCAGTTGCTCAGTCAATGAATGCTGGCCTTATAGAGAAATGGCTAATAAAACCATTATTACTCATTCAAACATTCTTGTTCTCTGAATCATCTTATCCAACTATCTCAAATTTCTTGGATAACTTTGATCCAAAATCACTCATTTTCTAACATTTTCAAAAGTCAGAGTAAGAATGAAAACAATCATTTTTTTTTTAAATTAAAAACAAAGAATTAATTTATTTTAATCAATTTATTCTAGTAGAATTCTTGTTGAGCACAGGATTACAACCACAGCAAATGGGGGATCTCGGTGTGGTGTAATCGTTAGCAAGCTTGTCTCGCTAAAACAGTTATGACTGAATAATGAGTTCAATCCTCATCGGGTACCCCATACTTTGTCCTTGTGCCACATCTAAGCAATGTTTAGAAAATCAATACAATCACAGCAAATGATGCTGTTGCAGTTTCGGTTGCTGGTGACTGTTTACTGGGCTAAAGTGCTAGCCTAAAACGTAAGATAGATTATCTTACAGAGCTAAAGGACTTCATCTACCCTTCTATTTACAAATGGCTGGTTGTGGATAAATAAGTAGATTCATGCCTTCTACAAGTTCATATGAAATGAATGCAAACTGTCCGAGCAATAGAGATAGGTTCACCAATTCCATTTTCATTTCTGTTGACTGTTAGTGTCACTCACATAATTTTAATGTTTTCACTGCTGCATTGTTGTCAGGCTGTACTGGCTTGTTTTCCTAAAAATAAGAAATTTTGTCATTTACTGGAAATAAACAATGCTAAATATACACAAAATAGCAACTTGAAAAAACGCTGAGGGTATGTGTTTGCCGATGACATTTTCAAAGAGACAAATACACGTCTTCATTATGAAAGTGAGGCCAACTCTTTTTATCATAAATAATGGTAAAGTTTGAGAGAATGACCCCAGATTTGCTGCTTAGAGGATTTGAATATCTATCTATGTAATACTAAAAGTTTGCATGCTTGTGTAGTGCATCCATCTGGTGCTTAATGATTTATGAGTTGTCTATACAGTAAGTATTTTTATCTTAACTTTCTTCAAACAGACAATTTTAATTAAAATATTTTAAAGTTCAAGACAGACACAAAGAGATCCCGCTTTGCCGTTTCGTCCAGTTGTTCCTAGAGTAATTACTTATATTTCAGTTTTCTTTAAACAAACAATATTTTAAATATTAAAAAAAAAAACATTTTATGGCATATTTAAACAAATATTTTCAAGTTAATATAATCTAAAAATATTTTTTGGTATATTAAAAAAAACATTTTTTAAGTTAATCTGATTTAAAGTTCAAGTTTATCCCGGAAGTTCTATTCCTATTAAATGCTGTAAACAATCAGTAAAATGTTAAACATGAACTTGACAACCAGACCAATGATGACACGAACAAATTGAAATATTTAAATGAATCATAATAAAATTAACTTTAATTTCAATGGAATGTTGAAATCAACTTCAGTGTTTTATAACCTGAACTGTCAGTGACCCATTGGGTCATGGGTAGTCTAGTATGTATAAAAAATGGCATATACTTTTGAGCTAGATAATGGAATGACAGTGTGTTCCTGTAAATAGATTTTTTTTTTTTAAAGTAATGTTCATCTAATAAAGTGTTTCTCGACCTTTTTAAGCAATGGCACACCTAGGAGCAAATGAAAATAATTTTTAAAGTGAATACAATATACATTGTTATGAAATGCACTATTTGTGCAGCTTGTTTAGTGTGAAACCTGTACCTGTTTTTTTTTGTGATTTCTTCAATATTTCACAGCACACTTTAGGAGGATCGTGTGACACACTAATGTGCTGTGGCATGGTGGTTGAGAATCACTGACCCAATACAAGCCACTCAAGGTAATGGGTTATTGTGCGCTATTGTTTGAGCATAAGACAGTGGTTCTCAAATGCTGTGGTGCATAGAAGAGGATAGCAGGTGAGGCAGAGTGATTGAAAGATAATCAAAGGTTTAGAAACAGTTTTAAAAAATTCTTATGCCAAAAATAAGTATGAGTTCAAAATTTAAAATATTATTATGGATTAATTGTAATTGCAGGCATGAGTCTCAGTATAAATAGCTATAAATAATCATTTATCATTGTGATTATATCAAGTATTAAGAATATAGTAAACTACGGTCCGCATATTGGAGGAGAGAGTTATCAATGATAATGTTCTGACTTAAAATCCACTGTTATCTCCCTTTAACCCTCACATTTTTCTTATTTTTAAATGTACTTTTTATTATGGAAAATTTGGTGAGGCGCAAGGAAATTTTCATTCTGAAAATGCGGCCCAGGGAAAAAAATTTTGAGAACCACTGGTGTAAGAAGAGGCAAGAAGGGCATTTTATGAGGTTATGTATGAAAGATAATGGTTAACTCTAGACGTGAAGAGGTTAAGAATTTAGGGATTGGGGAAATCATCCTGCTGGGTATCCATTCCACAAAGCAGCAATTCTTGGAAAGAAGCTGTTCGAATGGGACTTCTTACTGTTAAAATACAAAGGGAGAGGAGATGATTCACTCTTCTGTAAGTGGCATGGTGGGTCCCAGTTGTAAAGGTCAGGGATGGTGAGACCAAGAAATCTAGCTTGTAAGAGCACTGACCATGAAAATAGTGATAGTAGTGAAAGGCTTCCAATATTTTGGTTATGGGAAAGGAGTTGATTTTGTTCTGGAAGAACCATTGTGTACAGTTGAGATTACTCCATTTTCCAATGAAACCATCTTGATTTGTTTGAGTTTACTTATTATAACACTACACTGATAATAATCGCTTAACACATCCTGACACTACAATATCATTGTCATATAGGAAGAAAATGAGTAACTACTGGCACTGAGACTCGAGTGTAACACTCTGGAATTATGAATATATGTTTTCTGCCAAGTGTATAAATAAAGGTGTCAGGCTACTGACTGCAGTAATTATTGAGTGGTACTATCCAGTCGAATTAGTGTGAATTATTGTGCATTGATGATTTGGGGTTTGATTCAGGACTTACCGGATGTTAAGCCAAGCCGCGCTACTAACAAGGTATTCACTGAAATGGTTAATTATCTTTGGTTGACTTTTACTTCTTTGTTCTTGTTAAGTATTTATTTGTGGTTGTAATTAAATACTGTTTTATCTTAACATTGAAGTCTTGAGTTATACTTAATTATTAACAAAAACAGTATGTCACAAAAATCATCCCTTAGCATTTCAATATAAATAAAATAATCCATGACAAGACAAATGTTTTAATAATCTTTTACATTTTTTGTTGCAAAATTATGAAAGGATAATAACATCACAAGAGGACATATTTTAACAAGGTACTGCAAGAAGACAAATGGAAGGAAGTTACTAAGGAAGAAGTTATCTCTTATGCCTAAGACTGCACCTTCCTTATTTTCACTGATGTAAATTTGTCAGTCATAGCTGCTCAGTATCAAAGGTCAACAAAACAACTACTGTTGACTACATTCGATACCAACAAATGATTTGATGCTTAATGCTTAATTAATGAATATTACACTATAAATTATTTGTTCAGTATTCAGTAGCATCATGGTATCCTTCCAATCAAGTAGAATAACATAGTACATACCTTAATTGTTATAATCACTCAGCATCAAAGGCAACAAAACAACTACCACAGCTTACATTCAATACCAACAGATGATTTAATGCCTAATTAATGAATATTACACTATAAATTATTTGTTCAGTATTCAGTAGCATCATGGTATCCTTCCAATCAAGTAGAATAACATAGTACATACCTTAATTGTTATAATCACTCAGCATCAAAGGCAACAAAACAACTACCACAGCTTACATTCAATACCAACAGATGATTTAATGCCTAATTAATGAATATTATACTGTAAATTATTTGTTCAGTGGCATCATGGTATCCTCCCAATCAAGTGCAACCCATAATCCATGTCCTATTTGTCATCCTAAATACACACCACTGCTGATAAAGTATAATACAGTTATTACACGTTAACTGTCAAAAGCAGTCTGAATACAGACAAAAAGAATGTTAACTATTTTTAACTCGTATTCTAACTTGAATGTATTTGGATAAATATTATGATACGGTTATTTTGGTTAAAGTGTGTCTTTATTTCTTTTTATATAATTGTATTATTTTGGAACTTTATTTCAGTGTCTGTGAAACTGTACAAAGAGACCGAGTGGAGAAATGCTGTTGTAAAATATGCTACACCAAAAGATGAGCCACTGGACCTTGCTGTACTTAGTCTGGATGAACCTTCTGCAAGTATAGGAACAATTGTTCCATTGAAGACAACTCAAGCTGTTGAAGGCATGTGTATTCATATATTTTATTATAGATTCTTATTAAAGAAAAGTCTTATCTATCAGACATGTTTAAAGAGTGATTGTAACGCTAAAGTATATATTTCTAGGTAATAATTAAATAATAACCAAAAGATAGTGTAAGTATCATTGTAATGGTTCTTTTCTTTTTTAATCATTTTACCCCAAGCACGCTAATAATGCCACTAAGTCACAAGGGTTACTGGGAGAAGAAGAGTATGAGAATACTTTAGTGAGGAGGAAGAACAGCAAAAGAACAGGATTCAGGAAGACAGAAGATGCCGATTGATAGTGCATTTAAATTTTTGAAGATTGTAGGTGGCAGGGAAGCAAAAACTGGATGAGTTACCCGAGTGAGAAGTGCGAGAAAAGAAACTATTAGAATAGAACTTACATCTAGCAGTTTCAATAGTAAAATGATGAGACCTAATTTCCAATCTAGTAGTATGCTTAAATTCACATGGTCAAGGTATCAAGGAGGAGAGCTTAGAACAACTGCATGAAAATATTTTAGAAAAGACAGAGGGAAGCCACGTCACATCAGTGGGAAATTGACTAACTATAAAATGGATGTTTCTATTGAGGGCTCATTTGGATATGGAATAGTGTTAGCTCTGGTTGAACTAGTTTTTTTGTTTTTGAATGGCAGTTCCTGGCACAGCTGCTGCACATGAAAGTTGATGACTGCAGCTGGGTACTCAATGCCACAAATTCTTTTCTCTACTTTCTGACCATAGTTTAATTTCTCCTCTGCGGTGATGGTGCCTAGGAGGTTACCCCTTTCATGTCAACTGGTTCATCTGGCTCTTTTAATGCTCTGACAACTAGTGCAAAGCCTATTTTGGTATTTCTTAGAGTTTTTTTTTTTTTTTTTTTTTAAGCTTATCACCCCAAGCAAGGCTGGAAGCCACTAGCTCGCAAGGGGTTACAGAAGGTTTGGAGGAAGAGCAGATAGGAGTGGTAAAGGAGAGGATGTGGAGAAAGATAGTGGATCGATCAAGGCAAGGGGGTTACAGAAGATTTGGAGCGAGAGCAGATAGGAATGAAAGGTGAAAGGATGTGGAGAAGGGAAGTGGATAGATTAAGTGATCCTAGTATATATTGGGGTCACCACAGATCAACTTTTCTGAGAATAAAAGTTCCTAATTGACATTAAATTTGATGCCTGATATTTCCTGGTGGGATTCATTTGCTATGACCTAGCCAGCATTTTGTAATTAGAGTTTTGTTATTAAGCATTTTCACTCAGTTCTGTGCCATGTGTGATACATTCTTAGGCGATCACGTATCTTTTGATACATGACTGACGAGGTAGATTTCTTTTCCTGCCGTAGGTTGCCACTTCTTTCTGCGGTAGACCAGTTGCCATCCAAGGCTATATAACCCAGTCTTTCCTGTTATTTCCCCATAGCTGAAGGAAGAAGAGGATTCATACCTTTCCCAAGGGTATTAGGATGTAAGTGAATGTAATGGATTCAACTGTAATTTGAACTCGGCTCTCCGATTCCTCAGTCCGAGCCACTATCCATTACTCCACTTGCCTTCTCCTAATTTTTCACTACTACTCTTTAGCAAACAGATTATTCAGTCTCAAAAGTTGTGATAAAATGTGATATTAAAATGAAGAAAAAACTGGTTTGGTTTGGTTTGTTTTACGGCATATCAACCTCAGTGGGTTATTTAATGCCGACAAGATTTTTATTTTCCAAAAATGTATTGCTGGTAATTTTTTTTTCTTCAAAATTTTATTGTTGGTAATAATCTTTTACAAAAATGTATTGCTGGTATTAAAACCTATTTTTACATTTTCATAGTGTTTTGACCCCAATTTGGGGGTCAACTATTTGCCCATAACTGGGACCCTAACAGGTGCTACGATCCTGGGTCAGGGCGGACCTGGGAACACCAGCAATTAAGAGGTGGTTCCACGCTTCTCAAAACCTCCTGATCAGAGGCCTTGCTGCCGGATGTAGTTTATCATCTTACCCAGGATGGGAAAAAACTGTCAACAATTGTTAGGGAGACTACTTCCTCTTAGAATTCAAATAAATTTAAGAGACAATTAAAATCCCAAATATCTTATTGCGTGTGTTGAGCAAATTTCGATTACTTAACATATTCTTTTACAGTTACTGTCATTTTATTTTCTCAACATTGTTTGGACAACTGAACTCGTTTTTCTTATTATCACAACATTTTATCCAATCTGTTTGATTCTGTTTTCAAATAATGCAATTTGTGCAGAAAAAGAAGGGCTTGCTTTTCTTGGTCATGCCAACCTGTTTCTACTAACAAGATAAAAAAATGATGCTGGTGTGTATCTGAAAAAAATGTCAGGCTATGATGATGACTTCATTAGTCTTTATTGCTAGATTAAGGAGTTATCTTTATTTACATTATTTACTCTCGGACTATTGTCCTTATTTTTGTTATCACAACATTTCAGGCAAACGTCTGAAAGAATTGATGCATATGCTAAGCTATGAGGGCCTCCTTAGTAGGCCTAGCATAGAATTAAATACACTATGAGGTCCATTAATAAATAAAGGAGGAGAAATGACAGCAAGGCTTAAACAACAGCAGCAATAAAAGCATTAAAAAAAGTAAAGCTTTGATGAATGCAATCAAGTGTGATAAGCAGTATCAGTAGCAGGCAGGTTAGATTTAATGCTGCATGTTCTCGACTCAGGATTTTCTCATGAAACAATAACTTAGGGTATTAAAGAATTAGTTAGCGAATTTGGTGATATAGTAATTGTGAGTTCAATTTCTGTCCTGGGTAGTAAAGACTTAGATTTAGTGGAAATAGACTGAGCAATAACTGATCAGTCCTTAATAAGGACAAGATGGCTTATTTCTAGTACATAGTGGAACAAGAACAATTTATATTGGTAGCTTAAATAATGGGTTCAGTTTGAAATTCCCTGAAGGTTACCTGGACTGACGAGCGTCTGAAGAAGGTTGGAGAACACAATGGCCAAAATATTATGATAATAACAATAAAGATGAGGACATTAGTTCAAATGTAAATAATGATATTGACTTATCTCAAAATTACAGATCGTATTGTTATCTTTTGTTCTTTCAAAACTGATGTAGTTATTTTCCATTTTCCTAATCTGAGTAAGTTTATGTATTTCTTCTGTGCCATGATAAATGATGGGCTGTTTAAGGAACTCGAGTAAATGGTGGAATTGAAATGATAAAGAAAAGTTAAAGAAATATATCGACAGGATGTTAGTAAGGTCATGGAATTGACAAAGATTGAAGAAACGTTGACAAGGCAGTTGATGAAAGCAAGATAAACAGAATAATTGTAAGAAGAGAGAATATATGGTTGTAAGCAAAAAGGGATAACTGAAGTTGTGAGTTACATATGGGGGATAACAGAATCAAGCAGGTGTGGGAGCATAACAGATGATGGAAAGTGTGACCCAGAAATCTTAATGTGTGTTGGAATAGCAAAAAGTTGCTGTGACGATGAAGGAGAAAACAAAGTCTTGCCTTGAAAAAGAAAATGTGTTCTCTCTGCTATTTGTCGAAGAAGAAATCAGGAAAAGATCAGGTCAGCTTTAGCAGGCCTTGAAATATAGTCATTATTTGCACTTCCCTACCAATCTCAACCAATCATAACCTTGGTTACCCCAGTAAAAGAATGTTACTTTGGATGACTGGCAGTCTTATTTCTTCATGAGTGAAGAAGATAGTTGTGCATTGTGAGTTTTGGACACAGATTTTGGGCTCCTTTTGATTTATGCCCCAATCATTTTCAAATTTGAACTTGTGAGACTCATTTATGACCTTTGGATTCGAACCTCCCTCATTGCTATTTTCTCTCACAGATGATTTTCAAAAACTGAACCTGGTGTTGCGGACCCGATAGCGTTGCAGAACTGGCTTACAAAAAGATGGCCTTGTGCCAGACACTACACACGACTACCGAATCCACAAACAAAGTAAAAATAAATAGACAGGAGGAATGACGAAGATAAGCCTGGTCAAGAGAACAAATATAAAATTTTATTTGTGTTTAACAAGTAAATTGTCTTCAGTGGAGACCTTCAGTAAAGTTACTGGAAATGTTATAGTTGATAAAAAGGCAGTGACAAGTAGTCACTAAAAGGTAGATCTGGTTCCGCGCCAAAATGAAATTCAAAATGGCTAAAGGCGGGAAAAAGTTTCTCCGGGAAGAAAGTTCAGAACAGTCAATTATTAATGAATAATAAACATACACAGCAAAGAAAAATACTCACTGCGAGATTTTATAATTGTGAGTGTAATGTAATTTTTTTTTAAGGTAACTGGTTCTGAAAGGACAGAGTTCGAAGAGTATGAAAATTCTTGTTCTTCAGGTTGAAGGTTTTACAGATCTCTGGACAATGGACGTTCGCCGTTTCGAACAGGATGTTCGTATCAAGACGAGAAATAAGTCATCGAAAAGGTGATGAGGTTTGTCAGGATGTTCACAGCAGGACGAGAAATAAGTCATCAAAAGGATAATGAAATGACAGTGTCTTAGGTGCTAAGGTTGCACGCGTCAAGCTATGAGGGACAAAGCAATATTTGCTAGTAAGGCATCTCTGTCTGAATATATGGTTGACAGACGAGGGATGAATGAGTCGTCTAATCTGGTCCGAGTCCTGGCGACGACTAAATTCAAAGAAAGAGTTTGTCCGTGACGTCAGAGCAAAAAGGGCGCGAAAACAGAGCAGCAGGAGCAGCTTGCTATCTTCCTCACTTTCGGCCAAGAACAACGGTTTACTGCTATTACTAGCCGAAAGTGAAAAGAAGGGGGTGAAAACTCGCGCGTGCGTCAAATGAAAGTGTAAACACTGTGTACTGTTCCACAATGGTATTAAGAGGTAAAAAGAGAGCTAATGTAATAATAAGCTTCTTATATTGTAGTAAATGCTGGGCAATTTCCTTGCAAATAAAGAAGTGATCTGAAGCAACTGAGATGTGGTTCTTTGAATTAATCTTGAGAACATCATGGGCAGATTGTGCAAGAAATGCATCTCTCAGGACATTAAGAACTAAAAAGAAATTGTTGACAATCAGAAAGAGACAGGTGAAAGTTTGAGGAAACTTAATGATGAAAGACAGCTTGGAGAATTCGACACTCACAGGGCACTGAAGTCAAGAAAAACAGAAAAATCAGAAGTAACATATTTGACAGGTTTGTGTAAAGGAGAGTAGGAACAAGTATGAGGAATACAAATAGCAGTCAAAAAGGAACAAGTATTACTTAGAGCAATAAAAATCTGTGAAGAACTTTGATTGACCACATCCTGAAGTGACAAGCTATATATATATATATATATATGATTGTATTATTTACAAATAGGAACGATTAATTACTTATTTTCATACCCTGCCTGGTGGCAAACGCTGCTGGTGGCGCTAGGGGTGGCGGACCCGCCATAGCCACCGAAACCGTGATATCACCCCTGGTCGGCGGCTGATGAAGACAGGGTATCGCACGTGTCATTACACGTTGTATGTTAAAAAAAAAAATATATATATATATATATATATATATATATCTAAAGTTGTAGACTCTGTCTGTTATCAAACTCCTGCTAGGGTTTTGGAGATAGACCCCCATAACTATATATGTTCTGAAACTACATTACCCAGTGTACTTGGATAAGCATATTTTATTTTTATCAAAGGCGTCCCTGTGGAGCACAACCCCCACCACTGAAAATGTTTTTCCTTTTGATATAAATTAAATTTAAATTTGAACAAGGGAATGACTCCTATCCAAAATGTAGAAGGAGAAATCCAGAAGATGTGTGTCTCATTGGCAAGATCAAAATGAGACAATGTAGAAATCACCAATCAGTGGGTAGTGCCTTACAGTACATATTTGTTGTGACAAACTGTCATATCAAGGTTGCCCATCAATTCATTCAATCAAGTATTGCATTAAATACATATCAAAGCTGTTTTTGCACACACAGTGATTTTTTTTTCCTTTAATTTAAATTAAATATAAATTTGAACAAAGGAATGACTCCTATCCAAAATATAGAAGAAAGCCAGAAGATGGAGGTCACATCGGCAAGATCATTGAGTAATATTGAAATGCATCATTTTTCTTCATAAATTATAACAATGATTTTAAATCAATCATCATTTTCTTACAAAAATGATGTGTGACATGCATTGAGCTCCAATCAGTTGTTAACAGGGGCAAGGAATGGCTTGTAATTTGAATGCTTCCAAAACAAAACTGCTCTCATTTAATCACCACGGAGAATCTTTCTACTTGCCATCAGCATGACAGATGCTAACCTCCAAGAGGCCAACTTCTTGGGCTTATGTTTACCACTGACATGAAGTGAAATGATTTTGCTGATTCAATTTTTATGTCTACTGCCAAGAAAGTTGGTTTATTATGTTTTACCAGACAATTTCTCTTGTCAGAATCCATCTTGTACATTTATAAATCTATGATTCATCTGTGCATTGAATATTGCTGCCATATCTGGTCTAGTGCTCCCGCGATATGACGTGAGATTCTCAACAAAATCCAAAGAAGGGCCTGCAATGTTATCAGTCATAATCGATCCGAGTTCGAATTCCAGTTAGATCAATCACATTCACTTACATGCTAATACCATTGGGAAAGGTATGAATCCCCTTCTTCTCCACCCTCCCAGCTATTGATAAATAGCAAGACAGGTCAAGTTCTATAGCCTTGGATGGCAACTAGTCTACCACAAGAAGAAATGGCAGTCTACTGCAGGAAAAAAATATGCCTTGTCAGTCATATATCAAAAGATACTTGATCACCTAAGTGTGTATCACACATGACACATAACTGACTGACTATTGTCCATCTCATTCTCTTTCACTCTCAGGTCTTGTCATTCTCTTTCACTCTCAGGTCTTGTCATTCTCTTTCACTCTCAGGTCTTGTCATTCTCTTTCACTCTGAGGTCTTCTCATTCTCTTTCTCTCTGAGGTCTTCTCATTCTCTTTCTCTCTGAGGTCTTCTCATTCTCTTTCTCTCTCAGGTCTTGTCATTCTCTTTCACTCTCAGGTCTTCCCATTGTCTTTTACTGTCAGGACTTCCCATTGTCTTTCACTCTCAGGTCTTCTCATTCTCTTTCACTTTCAGCTCTTCTCATTCTCTTTCACTCTCAGGTCTTGTCATTCTCTTTCACTCTCAGGACTTCCCATTCTCTTTTACTCTCAGGACTTCCCATTCTCTTTTACTCTCAGGACTTCCCATTCTCTTTTACTCTCAGGACTTCTCATTCTCTTTCACTCTCAGGTCTTCTCATTCTCTTTCACTCTCAGCTCTTCTCATTCTCTTTCACTCTCAGCTCTTCTCATTCTCTTTCACTCTCAGCTCTTCTCATTCTCTTTCATTCCCAGTTTTTCTCATTCTCTTTCATTCCCATTAACCTTTTGTGTCTTAGTCGCTTTATCGCTTTACTTTCAGTGAAATGATTAAAAAAAACATAATTTGCTAATTTTCTCCTTAAATCAACATATGGATTTAAAGATGGAAAATTTATGGGTTTCCATGAATTTGACTAAATTTCAGCTTGTGAACAAAAGATTGATGGGGGGAAAAAAGTTTTCAAAATGCATTTAAATTAATAAATTTTTCGTACTTTTATTAAAATCACATAAATTCTTTTGCCATCTGTTTTAGAAAGAAAAAACGAATTATTTTGTAAATAATGTGTGTTTTTTACTTTTGTTTGTTTCTCTTCCAGGACTGTGCATCTATGCTGTAGGTTATGGCTTGTTTTCTGGATCTTTTGATTCCAGCCCCAGCATTACATCTGGGACTGTGTCTCGGATTGTCTGCCATGGAGGCAAACAAATTTTAATTCAGGTATATATTAAGATAATAAACATATTGTTATTATATGTTTATTAGTTACTCTATTATATTTCAATATTCCTTTTCCATCTTTCTGTTATTTTTCTTTTAATTTTCTCTTTAGATAACCTGAGGTGATGATAGCTTTATTTTCAAATAGTGTCTCAGGACTTGGCTTTGTGAATAAAAATTTAGAAGTGGATTCCCCCATCTATTGCAGTTTTGCTAATGGCTGAGATCCACATAGGACCATTTTCTAGAATGCAACAAAACCACAAGTTGCACTGGTTTGATAGTGTAGAGTACCGGGTGGGTTTGAGAGTTGTTAAATTAGAGACATGTGTATTTTGTTTTCTGCTAGAAGAATGTCCAAGTACAAGAACATGGTGAACTCAAATTATGTCT
Source organism: Acanthosepion esculentum (assembly GCA_964036315.1). Taxonomy (NCBI): domain Eukaryota; kingdom Metazoa; phylum Mollusca; class Cephalopoda; order Sepiida; family Sepiidae; genus Acanthosepion; species Acanthosepion esculentum. The sequence goes on along the minus strand of OZ038477.1, from coordinate 29,948,995 downwards.
GACTGAAGAAGATGTAAAGAAGACAAACAAGACCAATATATATATAGCTAAGAACACACAGGGGTCACTAAAACATTAAAAGATAAGATACTGACAACTAATTCATCACTTCTCAAACCAACCTTAATTGTTTTATGACCCTTCACGCAGAACTCTTCACTGCCATTTCAAGAAAGACATTCGGATTACCAACACAAAAACAGAGAATATCTCATATCGAGAATATTTAACATTGAAAAACATACAGAAAATATTAATTATTTTTAATAATATGTGGAAATCTCCACCCTTTACCTGAAGACGGTCGTGAGACCAGAAACACGTGTTGTAAAATTATGAAAAATAAAGGATAATATTTTTTTTAAAAATCCACATTACAACCAAAAATGTTTGCGGTACCTCTCTTCTTTTTAATATATATATATATATATATATACATATATATATATATATATATATATATATATATATATATATATATATATATACACAAATATATGTATTAAACAACACAATTTTACAATGGATATAGCCAATAACATTTGCGTGTGTGTGTGTGAACATTTGTGTTTGTTCTTTGGTGAATGTTTGTACGTACATGTATCTGTGTATGATGTTCATGGCATCTTCCCAGAAGTAGGAAACGCTATCTTTTTGCAAGAGCTCACATTGTAGAGGTGTTTGCTGAAATGAAGAAATGAAAAAGAGAATGAGGCAAGAAGTTGCCCAGTATTTATAGTGTAGGGAGAGAGACCCCTAGTGAACAATTAGGGAATTAAGGAGGAGCTAACTCCGACAATAGCATCACCTTTTTTCTTTCCATATGGCTCTGTGGTTTGGCTCAGATTGGGAGCTTGCCTGGAAGATAAGTGTCACTCTATGTCAAGTAGAATTCATATACACAGTCCATTGCTAAAAATGCAGGGAAAATTGTTGGCTTTTTGTACTGCTTCAGAATGTACCTAACTCATTCTGTCATACTTTAACTTTACAAGAATCTGATCAAACCAAAAATGGAGCATTGCTGCAATATTTGGTATGGAGCTGTATAGTTTTCACTTTCCAGCCTCAACAGAGTTCAAAATCATTTATGCCTCCTTGGGTGGGGATGTCTTAATTTCCACCCCACAGCCCCTTCCCCAATGTCATGTGACAAGCCTTTTGCTACTTCTATAGTGAAATGTGTAGATGAGTTCCATTCTTTCATGTCACCAGCTCTGATCTTTACAACCAAGACCCGTCTTGCTCTGTTCACAGTGTTGAATCAACCTCATTCTCTACATATTCCTTTGATAAGAAAACCATTCGGCTTGGAAACCTTCTTCCCAAGAACCACTACTTTGTGGAACAGACTTTAGTGTGGATGTCTTCACAAACACTGCAATCTTAACATCTTCAAGTATAGAGTCAGTCTTTGTCTATCCTCCACATAATCTTTGCTTCCTATTTCCTTCCTCCTCTTACATTAATACCACACACCTCAATCAGTATCCCTTTGAGTGACTCTTGGTCCTTGTATTTAATAAAAAAAAAAGAAAAAGAAAAATTCAGAAGTCAGCTTCGGCTTTTGAAACATGGTAATTCCTGTGTAGAGAAGAAACCGTATTTTAAATCAGTTAATTTATAATAAATAAAAAAAATAAACATTTAAAGATGAAATTATGAATCCTTTAAGGGAAGTTAACTTGATATATTTGGTAAATAGTTACCCCCCTTTACCTAAAACGCTATTATTTCGTGAATATATAATATCGTATTAGTTAAAGGGAGGTAACTATTTTACACATATATCAAGTTAACTTCCCTTAAAGGATTCATAAATTCATTTTTTAAATGTTTATTTTTCTATTTATCGATTTTTTTTTTTTTTTAAATTTAAAGTCCTTATTTCTGCTTTATACTAAAATCCAGTTATTCAACTGCTAATTTAAAAAAAAAAAAATGAAACTTGAATTACATAATAAAAGTTGCACATTTTATAAATGACAAAAGGGAGATAATCCTCGTTAGTTTGAATTTCCTTTAATTTGACTATGGATATCTACACATTTAAGATTGCATTTCGAGATAATAAAAAATGGTCGACTAGTGTATTTCTGGAAGATAACGCTTTTAAGGCAATCAGTTTTTCTAATTAATGTGCGTGATATCAGGAGATACAGCATTAATAGTAACAAATAAAATTTTAATTCAACTTATCTGTCATGACTCTGAGGCACCGTGGAGGTATAAATGATCTGCTTGGATTGAGGAATCGGAGAGCTGAGTTCAAATTCCAATTGAGTTCATTACATTGACTTATTTGCTAATACCCTTGGGAAAGGTATAAATCCATCTCTTCTCCCCAAGCTGAATAGGAGGTAAATAGTAGGACAGACTGGATCTTATACCCTTGGATGGCAACTAGTCTAAGAGAAGGAAAACTCTGACTTCAAACCAGCCTGGAGAGAGTTGGCCTCCTTCAGGCTATCTTGCCCTGGAAATGCCACTGCAATGGCTGCAGTAGATGTAGTACCTCTATGACCCTAATGGGTTACAGGACTCTGATTTGTAAAATTAAATTTATTTTATTAACCTAACTTATCTAAATAAAAATAAATTCAGTTTTACTATCATGCTTCTTTATGACCGTCTTCATGAAACTTTGTGGTCAGATAAATTGAACATTTAATGTCATTTTTTGCTGTCAACACACATTTATATTCATTTTTCATATGAATTTTTAAAAATTCTGTATTATTCCTTGTATTTTTTTCTTTTAAATATATTTGTGCATCTGGTACACGTGTCATCCCATAAATAAATATTCTTGTAGATATTATAGTATTTATACAAAATTTTATTTAATATAAAAACACTCTAATTATAAAAGATATTTAAAGATAATAAAAGCTTTCTTACAAAATTTTACAAACCTACACTGAGCATTACTTACTTTAAAACAGGTCAAAGCATCTTGTCCGTGTTTGGAATATGAATTGAGTATGAATTACTACTACACTCACTCAATCCAGTATAGAAAAAAAACAAAATATACTAACAATGAAAAATTAATCTCTCCAACCACGATCCTTGGAAATAGTTAAAGTATTGACCAAAAGTGCCACCAAACAGTTTGCACACACTTTGTCCTAATAAAAGAAAAACTGTAAGGACACTAGAAAACCTGAATGAAAAACTTAGACCATTTTCCTTTTATATCATATTCACTGAAAAGATTGCTACCCAGATATACAATATATATATATATATATATATATATATATAGACGCACACATGGGAAAATGATATATAAATTTTCATATAAAAAAACAATTTAAAATTTCATTGTCCCCTCTCCTTCATGCACATGTGTAATCATATCAATGAAAACATCACTTTAGTCTGATGATTTCCTAAAGGATAAAGTGTGTCAGATGAAAACCTTTTCTATTTTATCATTGATTTTCTCATATATATGAAGAAATATAGTCTTAAAGTGTGCTATATTTATGGGATAAAGCGCTCAATATCAGAGATAGAGCGTGTGTAAATATAAAAGTGGACATGGAAGTCAGCACTTAGAGGCGACAGTCTGTTTCATGCTAGTGCAATTGTCAGGCGACAATATATATATATATATATATATATATATATATATATATATATATATGTGATTACTAAGCTATACTTTGTATATTTTTTATGTGTTTTATTTACTTGGCATGTTTAGGAAGGGCAAATTAGAAAATTCTCATCCACTCTCTGTGGCCTTTTTCTATGTTTGATATTGAATAGAGTTTTTCAAACTGGGCTAAATTTAATTTTATATTATTTTTAATTCTTTTACTGAAATTATAAAGGAAACATTATTTTTATTTACTTTATTTCAGTCAAGTTGTGCACTTTATCCTGGTTCAAGTGGAGGTCCGTTAGTGAATGAGAAAGGTCAGGTTGTCAGCATGTCCAGGTCTAATGTTACGTAAGTATTGTCGGAACCATTTTTACTCAAATTATAAAAGGCGTAAATTCTTTGTGGCTTGAGAATATTTGTAATGCCTCAATTGATGGATTAGTTGCAACCAACTTCTAAATTTAAATTTGCACTTTTTTTTTTTTTTTTGGGACCATTTTCTTTTTATGATTTATCTTTCACAGTAATTTAGATTCCAGGAATTGAGGAGGTCCTTCTCATTTCTTAGCTACTCATTTGTTGCGTATGTCAGGTGAAAATCAATCGACAGTGATGACAATGATTATTATTATTATTATTATTATTATTATTATTATTCACCACTCAGAATGACTGTCATGGTTTCTTTATCTGAACTGATTGGAAGTGTAAACATGTACATGTTTTTATTTATTTATTTATTTATTTTTTAATCATCTCACACCAAACAAGGTAATAAAGCCACTAAGATGTGAGAAGTGACTGAGTGTGAGAGAATCTGAGAAAAAAAGAACATTATTAAAGAGAGAGAGAACAATAAAAGAACAGGAATTATGAAGATAGAAGATAATGATTGATATGGCATTAAAACTTTTGAAGATCAAAGTTGACTGAAAACAAGAAGCTGGAAGAGAGTTCCACAAGTGAGAAGTGTGAGAGATTAAACAGTTAGTATAGAATTTATGGTTACATAGAGCCATTTCAACTGAGAAATGATGAGAACTTGCCACCAATCTAGTACTGCGCTTAGATTCATCTGGGCACCAAAGAGGTAAGCTCATCAGAACAATGACCATGAAAGTATTTATAGAGATTTGCTTGACAGTTGCCTGATCTTAATCACTTGGGTGTGTCCTCTGGGGATTGACACAATGTGCATCTCTGTTCATGAGTGAGAGTCAGTATATGGCTCGGTTTCAAGATGATTTTTTTCTTTTTTTAAAGTTTGAAGGATAAGAAGGATGAGGCAGCCAAGGCGACTTGGGGGGGTTACACCTAGATACTTGGGAGTACCATCAATTGAAATCTGTGCGCAGACTGGTTTACCTGACCTGAAGATCTTTCTAACTGGGACTCACTCTGCTGAAATTACACTGCAGCCTGGCCAAGATTGAAAATCTGTTGTTAGTGCACTGTCCAAAATGACACATACGATAGAATTGCATGCAAGATGAAGAATTATCTGTAATCTCCTTTGTTTTGCTATAAAAATAGATCATATCCTTTTTAATTTGTAAAGAATCTCAGATGTGAAGACAACAAGACAAAGAAAAGCTGAAGAAGACATGCTAGTCGTTGTTCCTGATTGTCATGATTTGAATATTTTCTATGGATGTGTTGTGTGTGCCTTTATTTGTCTCTAGTTGTCTCCCTTGATTTTAACAAAATAAATAAGGGAATTCCACTGTTGGGAAGTGCAAGAAAAGAAACTGTTGGAGTAGAAGTGGTGGTTACATTTAACTATTTCAACAATAAATGTATGGGACCTAGATGCCAATCTAGTAGCATGCTTAAATTCATCTAGTGGAGGCATTAGGGAAAATAGCTCATCAGAACAGTTGCTATAAAAATATTTGTAGAAAAGACAGAGGGAAGCTATGTCATGTCGGTGAGAAAGTGACTGAAGTCAAGATCCCAAGTCAGGATCAATTACATTGCAGATCATTCTTTGGATTTTGTCAAGAACCTCGAGATGAACAAACGTCAAACGTCTTCGAGATATCTAGAGCCACAGCTTGAGCTTCGCCATTATAATCAAGAGATTGATATACATATTCAGTGATGGTTGTTAGCCTATCAGTTGTAGACTTGGAAGCCATATTGTTTGTCAGAGAGTAGGTTATGAGCAGTAAGATGCTTAACAACTTCAGCATTGATTAAAGCCTCGAATACTTTGCCAAAAAATGGTAGGAGACTAATAGGGCAATAGTTAGAAGGGTCAGAAGGTTTTCCAGAGTTCTTAAAAACAGGGACTACATAAGAGGACTTCCAACAAGCTGGATAGCCATTTTGTTTCAACACTTCTGATGTCTTATTAAGTGATTGCGTTGAATGTAGAATTTGAGAATGGTTCTACATTCAACACCATCATTTGAAAAGTCACCAGAGGTGTTGAAACAAAATGGCTATTTTCGTAGTGATTTTATAACATTTTTATGTTATAATTTTCAAATAAATAATTATATTTCATCTACTCTATATTGAGCACTCTTTTAAGAATAGTATTTGTTGGTTATTGGAATTTATTCCGTATACACCAATCCTATACTTGGGTATATATATATATATATATATATATATATATACACAAACAATTATATTTGTATTAACAAACAAGCAAATACAAAAACAATAATGTGTATGTGTAACAAATAATTATGTAGAGTTTGTGTTCTAAGAAATGTGTGAGTGAATATTTGTACAAACGTGCATGTGTGTGTGTGTGTGTGTGTGTGTGTGTGTGTGTGTGCATGTATGTTTTGGGATGTTTCTGCAAGGAAACACATTGTGCTCACAGAAAGGAGAAAACACAACCTTCTGCAAGAGCCTACATTGTTGTTGTGTCCGCTGAAAATGAAAAGTGAAAGAGAAGGTGAGGGAAGAAATCGCCAAGTATTTATAGTGTTGGGAAAGCGCCCCCTAGGAACAATTTGGACAATTAGGAAATTAAAGAGGAGTTAACTACGACAAACATCTTGACACTGCAACCATCATCAGTCTTTTATTCCTTGGCTTTGTTAACTTTTTCTACAGTTTCCATTTTTATTGCTTCTGAGAGATCTTTTTTGTTTCGATATTATTTTCTATTTTCATAGACTTCTCTTTTAATAAACTCCAGGTTTAATGTTGGATTCCTTGCTAACAAAAACAAGGTTTAAAAAAAAATCACCAAACAAATGGCTCCCAGCTTTTAATCCAACCGTACTTATGGCCATATCATATTGAAATATTGGTTCTCACCCAATCACCAAAGTTAAGCAATGTTGAGGCTGGTCAGTACCTAGATGGGTGACCACTTGGGAATACCTGATGCTCTAAGCTTGGATGTGCAAGTGGTGTGATGGATAATGGCTTGGAATGAGAAATTATTGAGCCGAGTTCAAATTCTAGTCGCGTTTGTTACATTCACTTATGTGCAAATATGCTTGAGAAAGTTATAAATCCATCTCTTCTCTCTCTAGCTATGGGTTAAATAGCAGGGCAGACTGGCTCCTATAGCCTTGGTTGGCAACCAGTCTGTTACAGAAAGTAACAGCAGCCTAATGTGGAAATTCTTTTGCCAAATCAGCAATGAATTGAAATAAGATATGATTGCCCAAGTGTGCATCACACATTGCCCCCCTAACGAAGGGAAGAATGAGAGGAATAATGGAGTCATAGACATTTTTATGTGTAGATGGCATAAGCTTTTCAGTAAAGAGCTGTAAAAAAAAAAAATTCAATGTTGCCTATATACACAAGTTTTCTTTTCTATGCAACTTAGAATTTTGACCAGCACATAGGCTGGTTCCTTTTTGTAAGAAATTGTACTCAAATGGTTTAAATGGGCGTTTAATTTTTTCTGCTTCAATCTAATAATAAATAGAAGAGAAAGATATTTCAAAGAAACTAAACTAGTAGAATTGGTAGAATTCTTGAATAAAGGATAAAATAATGTCCTTAGAAATTCTTTTTGTTTAATTTTATGTTTTTTTTCTCTTTTTGGGATAATTAAGCCACATTAATATTAATAGTGAAGTTGCTTAAGATAGTCCAATTTATGGCCAGTTGCTTATAATATATATGTGTATTGCATAAATATATTGTGTAATTGTCATCTTTGATAATGGCTTATGTAAGCCGAAAGCTCAGATTGGATTAAATAAAAAAAAGTATGTATCAATATTGTGATTTTCTTTCATTATTTAATGATAATGTTATTAAGATTATCAGACTATATGAAAAAAACTTACATAAAATATATAGACAACACTTATCTATATTATTTAATGAAACATGTATTAATATATATATATATATATATATATATATATATATATATATATATATATATATATATATAGAGAGAGAGAGAGAGAGAGAGAGAGAGAGAGAGAGAGAGTTAGACCTAGAGAGCCAGACAAACCTACCACGGTTTCGCCGAGCCGGCCTTCCCTGACGATCCGTTTAGGTGAAACCGTGGTAGGTGTGTCTGGCTCTCTAGGCTTAACTAGGTCTGCTCTACTCACAGTATTGAGCACTTTATTTAGTTTTTTTGCGTACTCGTATCAGGGTTTTTTTCTTTGGGCCTTGGACTTGCATGCTGGATGATTATTTTCGGCTAACGTACATGTTCTTGGTTCTTTCTGTTTTTATACCGTTTTTTTCCGTTTCATATTCGTTTGATTATTTGCAAATCAAGACACTGAAGGTTTCCCGATCGAGTATAGCGTCTTATACTAATAAGACTTGCACCGCGCATGAAATAGCCTCGGAGTGTTGACTTCACTGTTCACTTTTATATTTATATTTACATACGCTCTATCACTGATATTGAGCACTTTATCCCATAAATATATCACACCTTAAAACTATATTTCTTCATATATGTAATGTTGTGTTTGTATGTATGTATGTTTGTAGGGTGTATAATAGAAGCCAAAACAAAAATGAACATGATGAGACAAAGTGGTAAATTTTTATCAAAGAAAAATCTTGTGTTCTCTTTGGCATCATCAATTTGAATAAAAGAAAGTATTAAGAGAGTGTCTTGGGATGTCATAAATCACATTAATTACTCTAGATTATCTTTTCCTGGCTTGGGACTTGAAGAGAGTCTGTATACATCTGTCCTTGTTTGTTTTGTCCTTGTCTGTATTAGAGCTGGTTGGTATTGTTTGATTTTAATAAAGGGACTTTTTATTATTTTTTGTATACTCATATATACCTAAATGCACACACACACGCGTGCTCACATCCACTCGGGCATATGAATGTATTAGACCCCATTTTATTTTTCATACTTCTACATACATGTATACACACACATGCCCATTGATATATACCTGTGCACACACACACACACATACAAATTATAGAGGTTTTTTCTTTTATGTTATATATATACATATTATTAAAAAAAGAATATTAAACACTTAAAATCCCATAGTTAATAACTTTTATTTCATGATAGCTCTAAAAAAATAGCAGTGCTCAATCTTGAAGACCTACAAAGAAATCACAAATGAAATGGAAAAAATATACTGGGGGTAAAAACAAGATATTGCTATCTTCTTTAGAGAGTGGTGGGTAAGGCAAAGAGTGTTGACCTATTTTGATACACTGACCTCAGTATGTCATTTAAGGATGGATGGAAGGACTTAATGTGTATTTAGTTGATTTTGAATCTGAAACCATCTCGTCTGTTTCTATCAACGGCCGAATTCTTAATTCTGACGTATTTCATTCAACAAATTATTTGTAAATAATATTAAAAGAGAACATTTTTAAAGATTTCACAATTAGCAAAAAGTTTTCATAAGCTTTTTATATAATTAACGAAGAAATTTATATTAAAATACCTAAAAAATTTGAATTAAATGATTATTATAGTAATAGAAACATATTTATATCTAGAGTATCATAGATGTATTTATTAAGATTTAGCAAGATACAGTGTAACCCGGATATAAGAGAGTTGTCGGGACTGGAGAAGAAGTCTCTTATATCCGAGTTGCTCTTATATCCGGGTTTAGTCTATTATATATACATTAACACAGGCTCTAATTTTGGACCAGAGAAAATCTCTCTTATATCCGGGTTTCCCTTATATCCGGGTCTCTTATATCCGGGTTACACTGTATGAATGTTCTTTAAACTAAAGAAAAGTTAGATCGGGTTTAATTCCCTGTATTTCATTCAACAAATTCTGTAAATAATATTAAAAAAGTGTCTGGTTCAGAACATTTTTAAAAGATTTATCAAAATTTTTTTTTCTTTTTTAATTAGTTTAGTTTCAATTTAAAAAACGTTATATTTTGTGTTGTACATTTAGATATTAAGGGAGGTAATTTTGTAAGTTCTTATTTTATGAGGTTAAGTTTAATCAGCAGCTGGTAAAAATATTTTACTTTTAGAAATCTTTAATGAAATTAATAATCGTGCTACTACAATAAAAGCAAGAGTCATTTTGAAAGATAAAGATAACAATTATATTAATAGACTTTTAAAATATTTCCATTGTAAATATTTTATTACTTCCCTTGTTTTTAAGATATACAAGAGTTTGTTCCCTTAGGATAGAACATTTCATAATCCACAGAATTTTTTTTTTTTACAGGCGTTTCATAATCCACAGTATTTTTTTGTATAGGCGTTCAATAATTTCCAAGACTCAAACTGAGACTGTTTTCTGATTAGTGTTTTCATGGCTTAACACCCCTTTAGAGCTAATATACGCGTAGACACGCAAGAATTTGGACGGTTAAAAGAAGCAACATTTATGTGTAATTTCTCAAATGTGGTACAATTGACAACACTATTCACCTCTGTCACAAAATATAAATATTCTCTCTTTTTTTGAAAAGTTCACTTCTATATTGTAATTTGCCTTTTTTTTTTTTTTCAATTATTTAATTGACCTAAAAATGTCTCCCTTCCTTGGGATTTCAGTTTATTTAACAATCTTCTCTCAAACCTTTTTCTAACATGATTCTCTCTTGTACATATCAGTTGTCTTTTATCAATGCACGCCCTCCCAATATGTTGTCAGATTTATTCCTCCTTTCATTATGAAAATAAAATTCTCATTTTCTGTTGTGTACACCTCCACACAAATACAGGTAGCTAAATATATCCTTTTTCACCTTATATATATAAAATTAAAAAAAATCTTGTATAAGGAATATAAAAATTTGATACTTATCCCGCTTTCCCTAATATGAATTGTCAAATACAGGGTGTCCATAAAGTTCGCGTGCACTTTAAAAGAAAATTATGACTTTATTTGTATTTGCGATAGAAATAATCTGTAAAAAATGTTATAAAGTTTAATGTACCTAGTTTTAAGTATAGCTAAAATAACTAATGTGATTTCAGGCATTACTGTAAATCAGTTGGCAAATGTTTTCCGTGAACTGCAAAATCGTATTACCCTTTGTATTGCTAATGATGGTGGACATGTGGAAACTTAAATAAAATTTCAATAAAACCTTAAAAAATATAGATTTACTTCTTTCTAATCCTTTTTACAAATTATTTCTATCACAAATACAAATAAAATTATAAATTTTTTAAAGTGCACACAAACTTTATGGACACCCTGTATATGAGACATTGTCGAAAAAAAAAACATTTATATACTCTCTTCATGAAGAATGGGTCAAGTTTCCTTCTTTTTCCTGAAGAGTAACTAGAACAGACCCCACTGACCTTAAAACTGATTGTCAGTTTGCAATTGGTGGGTAGGTCAAGTTCAATATGATTATGGATAAAATTTATTAAACTTATTAAAATATAAAGAAAATATTGATCCTGAAAATGATTTACTATGGGCTGCAGAAAGATAGTAGGCTGCATGTTCATGACATCAGCACCCCTAGTAGGTGTAGTAGGGCCCTTGTTGCAAATGAGTTCTAGAAGATTCATTGAGAAGCTATGTGCAGTCAGTCCAAGCTAAGGTTGAAAGCAAAAAAATTGGTTTCTGTTCGTCTTGGAAAATCTCAAAATTCACAATAGAGATAAAGTATCAATGCTTTTTTTTTTTCACTCATTTTATTCCAAGGAAGGCAATAAAGCCCCTAAGGCACAAGGGACTACTGAGAGTGAAATAATCTGAGAAAAATCATTATTGAGAAGAGAGGACAATAAAAGAACAGGAATCAAGGAGACTGAAGATAATAATTGTTGTTGCATTTAAATTTTTGAAGATCAAACTTTACTGGAAAGCAAGAAGATGTTCCACAAAAGAAAAGTATGAGAGAAGACACTATTAGCGTAGAACTTACGGTTGCATCTTGCAATTTCATCTGTTAAATGATGAGACCTTACTGCCTATCTAGTCTTCCTTCTTTTATGTGCCTTGTCCCTTCAGGACATAGCTGATCATGGCTCTCCACTTTCATCTGTACCCTGTAATTCTCAATAAGTTTTGTCTTTTTACTACCTCTCCCAAACCCTGCTGTGTCTAAATTCATAAAGTCTAGGAAAGCTCATTAAAGCAATTACCATAAAAATATTTATTGAAAAGGCACAGGAAAGCTGCTATGGCAGTGGAAAAGTGACTAAAGCTGAGATGCCAGGTCAGGAATGATTACATTGCAGATTCTTCTTTGAATTTTGTCAAGAATCTCTGGACAAATAGCGGAAACACCCGACCAGATGTGGCAGCAATATTCAATCCACAGATGAATAGTAGACTTATAAAGCTGTAAGATAGTCTGACAAGAGAAATTGTCTAGAATGACACAGTAAACCAACTTTCCTTGCAGATGACCTAACAGTTGTCTTGATATAGTTGTTCCACTTCATTTCCGTGGAAAAAAAAAAGGCTCAATGAGTGACTTTCTTAGAGGTTAGCATCAGCCATTCTGTTGAAAAACAAGAAAGATGATTAAAAGAGAGCAGTTTAATTTTGGAGGCATTAAAATTAACAAGCCATTTCTTGCTCCAGTTAACAACAGATTGAATGTCATTTTTGGGATCATCTGCCAGTTTAGCCCTATCAAACTTATCAAATTTACTATTAAAACTGGAGTTAATAGTTGAGTCATTAGCATAAATACTGACTTAAGAGCTGATGACATCAGGTAGGTCACTGATGAAAATTAGAAACAAAATCCAACAACAGTCCTAAGAGACACCTGCATTAATGTAAAAAAGATCTAGAAGAGTGGTCATTCAAGACAACTTTCATTTTGTGATTTGAATGATTGAATCATAAATGACTCTGAGGTTATCTCATCCTTGTCAGATAAGAGTAACTTTGTAATGTCTATCATGACATGGGAAATATCCAGACTCTTCAAAAGAAGTCTACTGATCTGGATAAAATTCTAGGGATTGTTCTAAAGAACATTAGTCCTGAGATATGAACAAATTTGGCTAAATTGTTTAACCATTGCCAGAAGGAGTAAAGCTTTCACAGTCTTTAGATGATATAAGCTGTATGCCCTGTTTTCAAGAATGCAGGTAGGTGCTCATCTTCATCACAATATTGACACATCAGCCTCCTTAGTGTCATCAGCAAACTAATCAGTAAGAAGGTTGTTGAGTATCTCAACAGGAACAACCTCCTAAGCTACAAGTAGTAGGGATGTTGGCAATGTAGGCCCACTGCTGATATCCTTAATATCATTACTCACAGAATCAGTGAGACAATAAATTCATCGTGAGGTCAATTATGTCAGATATATCAAAGGTTTTTGACATGGTGTGACATAGGGCATTGCTTATGGGTCTTGTTTTGCATGAACAATGAGTAAAAGAAAAAGGTTAAGATTGTAGAGATTGGGGAAGCATTCATTCAGGATTTACTTCCACAAAGTAGCAGATCTTGGGAAGAAAATGTTGGAATGGAACTTCTTTTTTACCAATGGAATATGAAGGGAATGAGGATGGTTCGCCTCTGTGTACATGACATGGCGGGTCTTAGCTGTGAAGGTCTGAACTGGTGGAACTAAGGAACGGGGTTTGTCAAAACATTTGCCAAGGAACTAGCAATAGACTAGCAACAGTCTTGCAGAATTTTGTCTGTGGGAAAGGGGTTTTAGAATGGAAAATAATTCATCACTCACAAAGCCACCATGTCAAAAATGAAGAATTAGTGCAGGTTCATGTAACAGAGAATCGGGTCAGCCAAAAAAGAGACTCCGAGTTTGGTTGTATGCGGTGCTGTAAGCAGCAGGACTTTTGTCCTCTTCCACAACAGGCTGTTGAGAAAAGACCTTCTATTTAGAGTAGGTGGCGCTATTTGCATACGAATGATACTGGGCAGATATTAGCCAATAGTCAGCATGGGTCTGGGACTGGGAGTGCTATATAACATCAGTGTTTTTCTCAGTCAAGAGGGGCGCCCTCAACATGCGGATGTGCAAAAACCAGACACAATGAACACAGTTCACCAACACACCAGAAGTTACCAAATGCAATCTACAAACTTATTCAAATTGTAGTGTGAACACACTTGCCACTCCAGAGCTTATTGCCATATCATGTTTTCCTATATAAAGTTAAGCAATGTCGAGCCTGATCAGTACCCAGATGGGTGACCACTTGAGAATACCACTGATGTAAGCTTGGATGCGTGGGTGGTGTAATTGTTAATCAGAGAGCCAAGTTCCAATTCCAGTTGGGTTTGTTATATTCACTTATGTGCAAATACCCTTGGGAAAGGTATGAATCAACCTCTTCTCCCCCAGCTATGGGTTAATTAATAAAACTTGTATCACTAAATCATTATTATTAAATAACTTGCAAAAGGTTGATAGACCATAGAAAATGGATCCATCATAACCCAGAGAAGCCACAAGTGAACTGAGGAACTGTCTTGTGATCAGCTTAAACATAGCAAAGTCATTTGCAGTGGTGGCAGAGGGACATCACCAAATACTTGTTGGCTGTTTCCACCACTTGCCACAATAAACACATGCTAATTACTGTCGTTTTGTCTTGCTATAGTCATGTAGACGTTTTTGAACTTTATCAATTGAGTATTGGGCAGTTCCTGCCCAGATATGGCAGTAGTACACCATTTATTCTCTGATTTATCTCTTGGAAAGATGCAGCATAGCAGGAGGAGCTAGTTCCACACCACTTGACCCAGTGTTTGAACTCATAACTGCCAGAGCAAAAAACAGCCAAGTGAATGTAAAGGCACATGATAATGACAACTCCCTTTTTAAAAAATTCTGTCATAAATGATAAAAATTTGATCCATAATATTTTTGTCAAAGGCTCAATTACTGATAGAATGTTTTGATTTTTCTTTGTTTGATTTAATAAAGTCTTGTTTATACAATGACTTTATTTTTAAACTGATAAGCATCTTCTACAGGGATTTTCCAGCATTGACCTTCAGCATCAA
>OZ038477.1:29874002-29929002 GCA_964036315.1 Acanthosepion esculentum | reverse complement strand
TATATATGGTGGCAATAACGTTACTCTACTTCAAAGCTTTACTTTTAACAGGATGGAGTACTGCTACATTTTGCTCTCAAAGTAAGAAATTATCTTGATGCCGCATTTCCAGGAAGATGGCTAGAATGATGTGACAGCATTGAGTGGCCCCCTTGCTCAGCAGATTTTACCCCAATTGATATCGCTATATGGGGAATTATCAACGATTCCGTTTTTGCAAATAAACCCAGAAATATTGTTGAAGCAATTTATTCAAGATGAATTTGCAGGCTTAAGCCGGCACAACCATTTGTCAAAGCATTCTTTCAAATTGTAGGGAATGCATTGAAACAGGGGACTTGCAGTTCAAACAGTATTGGCAATTGATTTACTATTGTTTATTATAGCATTTTATTCTTATTAACCAGAACCATTTTACTAATAAATTTCTGGACTATTGATTAATTGCTTTGTCTTAATTGTTACTAAAAGTGACTGTATAGAGACTTTATTGCCACCCTGTATATATATATGTATATATATATATATATAGTTTTAATCCTTTCAAGTCCATGAATAACAATAATGATGAGAAGGCTTACGTTTCACATGAACGATCATAGCTCAATCTCAGAACATTTAAAGGAACACTCATGTCCACATTAATAGTTTAGACAGATATTAGTCAAAAATATGTCAGTGCTCCATCAAGATAATAATAAGCAAAAGCTTAAAATTCTGGAAGCCTTTTATAGAAGAGAATTGTGGCCAAAAATAGATAACGTCAACTCCGAGTATAGCAACAAAGTTCTTAAATGTTTGTAGCAGCAAAGTGTTATATAAAAATACTAAATTAAAATAGCACAGTTAAAAATCTTTTTTAAAAAAATCACATAAGTTACCTTCCTTGCATAGAGGGAAAAAATATTTTGAATTTACGGTGTTCATGCATAACACATCCATACATGAGCAACCCCTGAAGATGGTCTCAGATGAGTTCGAAAGGACTTAGGAAAATGAAAATTATTTGAAAGAAAATTTTGGAATTTTTTCTTAATCAATTTTCTACAGCCACCAAGAAATTCATTTGTGGACTTGAAAGGATGAAAACAAAATAACATAATATGTCTAACGAACGTCATCGTTCATCATCAGGGTAAAATTTTTCAACTTTAGCCAATATAATTGTGAAATAAAAAGTCTCATTCGAAAATACAAAAGAAAATCAGCAGGACTAAGTTGTCTTTGGTGTTTAATACAACGTGTTTAAAAGAAAGGATGCTGGCTAAGTACACACATATATATATATATATATATATATATATATATATATATATATATATATATTATTGTGTTTTAGGACATTTTTTATGTTTATACGTTCTTTTTATAGATATAAACATAAAAAATGTCTTAAAATAATTGTCGGACTTTATCCCTTTCATAATGTGTGACGTCATTTGTTTACATTTGGATACGCATCGAGCAGATATGAATGTACGCGAGAAAATCATGGAGAGTTGTAGTTTAAAAACAGTAAAATCGACCTTGCTAACCGAAACATTCCTCTGTGTCTCAATCGGTAAAAGCACGTCAGGCTATATGACGGTTCCGTATAGGATACAGGTTCAATTCCTGTCAGAGCACGCATATTTTCGATGAAAATTTCTCGGACATTCAGGCCGGTAAATGTTGTTCATACTGTTTATTATAAACAGAACGTTTACTTAAATATTTGTATCTACAAGGTAACCAAAAAAGTCCTGTCCGTTTTTAAAGGAAAAAAAGAAAATGTTTCACAGTATGTGTAACTTATATTTAGTCTTCGAAGTAATTGCCATCGGCATCCAGCACCTTCTGCCAAAGTGTCTCCAGCTGTTCAATGCCCTTGCGGTAGAACTGGGGGGGGGTGTTGACGCAAAGAAGTCTGTGAGGGCTTTGCGCAAGTCTGCTTCATTGGTGAAGGATTTCTTCAGGAGGATCATAGTGCATTGCCATTCTAGCTAATCTGAACAAAGCAGGAAAATACAAAACGAGACAAAAAAAAACAAAACCATTGACCAATCAGTTTTCTCTGTCCCGTCATCTCTTGATTGATTAACACTGATACATAGCAGTTCATTAGTTCTGCTGCAAACCACTCACAGCTAGACTCAATTATTGGTGATGTTATCAACTTGTCTCTGCCAGCTGACCTCTACTGAACTCTCACCAACTCATTTGCAGTTACATAACCAATTCATGCTTATATTTTCACTAATTGGACAGATTTGCACATGAGATATTAAGAGTGCGATAGGCATTGTGTTGATCTCAGTTAAAGACAGGAATTAGAATTTACATTTACATTATGATAATAAACTTATTTTTTCTTTTTTGATACCATCTTCTTCAATTACTACCTTTCACTACTAAACTACAAATTGGTGACTCCTACAAAGCATCTGCTACAGTACTTTAATAAAGAAGTCAGGTTTGATATTCTTGATCGAGAGCAAGGTTGTCCAACCTTTTTTGCTAATGGGCCAAATTAGAAATTTAGGTATATTCACCTGTCCACAAAAGTACTTTATATAAATATGCTTTTAATATGCTCAGAACATTGTGAATATCATATTTTAATAACAGATATATATAATTATAAAAAATACTGTATTATTGACAGTAAAAAAAAAAGAAATTATATATACACAAAATAAAATAAATTCAATGTGATTTTTGACATTGCTTTTTTTTTTATTGTCAGTATCAGCTTTTATGGACTCATCTTTATTCCCAGAATGTTACTTAAATGGAAATCACTCAGTCTATGTTTTTCATGCATGAAAAGAATCGTTCATGGCAGAATGTACTACCCCCACATCTATAACACTTTTCTAAATAAGCTAAACAATTTTTTATTTAGCTCTTGGTCTTGTTCTATGCCTCAGCTTGTGGGTCTTGGTGAAAGCCTTTGCCCAGCTTCCCCCCCCTTTTAGTGCAATGGGAAAGTGAACATACAAGCACAATCTGAGAATCATTTTCTTGACATATGTTACTAAAGTTAATGAAAATATACTTAAAGATTTTAGTGTGCAGTGAACTGCATGAAAATATTAAGTGTGGCCTGAGGCTTGGATGTCACTGATCTAAACTATGGCACATTTAGATTTGATAGAAAATTCGATTTTAAATAATGTTTGAGAATTTAAATATAGAATGAAGAATGATCATATTGTCGGATCATTTTTAAGCAAAAAATATTCTTAATTTATGTATTTTAAAATTTAGTTAATTTTAAAAAAAAATATTTTTTTCATTTCAGAATCCAGATCATCATTAACCAGCAAGCTGTAAATGAATGAATTACTTATCTACTGAACATTACCAAATTCAGTTCAAAGATTCTTTCTGTTTATGAGAAAATTGACACTGAACTGAAGTTTAGTATTTGATATTACTGCAGAAATGCTCTTATAAAACTTTAGACAATATGTATCATTGCTTTAATCAAAAAATAAAAAACTGATATGAAAATTATCAAAATGTATTGAAATATATTAATTTTGGGCTCATTTTTCTGTCCTTTTGATTTTAGTTGCTTTTTATTTAGAACTACACGACCCATCAGTCTATGGCCATTAGTAAATTGCATAGAAAATAAAAAGTAAACCCCTTGATGAGACTTGAAATTGCCTCCATTTTGGTGTGAGCTGATTCTTTATTTCTGAGCTACACTGTTTACTAAAAGCCATAGACTGATGGTCTGAGTAGCTGCAATAAAAAGCAACTGAAATTAAAATGAAAGAAATATGAGTTAAAAATTAAAAAGACATGGTTATGCTTCATCAGGTAATAAAAATTCAAAACAATATTACTGTGACTTTGGTTTCACTTTTTAAGAGGAGGAATTATCATTATTTTACACTTTCCTGCTTGGACTGTTATCATTATCTTTGTTGTTAGCATTACAAGGTTTCATCTGACATCACAAGTGGGAGTTAAACAGGAAGAATTAACTGATAGGAATTATCTCACTTAGCATGTATATTTTTAATTATTTTTTTTTTTAAAATCAAGTTCACTCCAATCAAGGCAATAAAGCCATTAAGGCACAAGGGGTTATTGGGTAGGGAAGAATTAGAAAGGGAAACATTATTAATGAGTAAGAACAAACAGAGTAATCAGGAGGACAGTAGATAGTGATTGACTTTTCATTTAAATTTTCAAAGATTAAAGTTGTTAGAAGAGTTCCACAAGAAGTGTGAGAAAAGAAATTGTTAGCATAGACTTTTTGGTTACATCAAGCCAACTCAACAGTAAATTGATGAGATCTTGACGTCAGTCTAGTCATGTGCTTAAATTAAGTCTAGGTACCATAGTGAAGTGCTCATCTGAACAATTATGAAAGTATTTATAGATAAGGCACAGGGAGACAACCTTACAGTGTTGGGAAAGTGACTAAAGCCAAGCTGCCAGATCAGGACCAATAATATTGCTGATTCATCTTTGGATTATTTGAAGAAGCTCTTGATAAATATCAGGAGCACTGAACCATATATGGTATCAATATTCTAAACATGGATAAATGGTAGACTTTATATATATATATATATATATATATATAGGATAGATTCTGGAGAGAAAAATGTCTTGCACAACACAATGAGCCAAATTTCTTAGCAGCTGATCTAGTAATGGGTTCAATGTAGTCTTTCCGCCTCATGTCAGCTGAGAATGTTAGCCCGAGAAGGTGCAATGGGTCAATTTCTTGGAGGTTAGCATCAGCTATGCTGATGGAATGCTGAGAATGGTTTCTCAGATGATTAATGGAGAGCAGTTTAGTTTTGGAGGTGTTAAAATTAGAATTATTTCCCCTCACCCAAACTCACGCCTTTGTTGAATAAAGTATTTGATTTGAAATTCTTTGAATTTATTAACTGCAGTAGTCATGTGGAAACAACTTTCATGATAGTAATGCCCAAGATAAGGTCATTAGTATTTTAATGTAAATAAACATTCTAAGAAAATTAGCAAAGTAAGAAAAATCTGATTTTTATTCTAATTTGTTTCATTTCCTTGATGGAATTTGAAAGAAATGATATTTGGATATTCGCATGAAATCCATGCAAAGATTTGAAACATGTTTCATTTTTTCTTTTTTATTTGCTTTATTGACACTGGAAAAGTTTGTATAGTCAGATTTTTAGAAAGGTTTTCTGTTTGTTGTTAAGTATTGTCACTATTATAAAGGAAGGTTTTTTTTCAGTGTGTGTCCAGGAATTTTTTCATTGTGATAATGGAAGTTTTTTTTTGTGTGTGTGTCCAGGTTTTTTCCTCTCATGCTGATCAAGGAAGAGTTTACTGCTTGTTGATAGATATTTTCTAGTCATTGTGATTAAGGTTATTTTCTGTGTGTTTTTGCCATGTTGATGAAGGAAAGTTTTTCTCTGCATGTTGCCAAGTATTTTCTTGTTATTGTGATGAAGGAAGTTCTTTCAGAGTGAGGTGAGTTATTTTTTTTGTCATTGTGATAAATGAAGGTTTGTCTGTATAAACAAGTATTCTCTTGTCATGGTGATAAAGGCAGGTTTCTTTGCGGTGTGGCCAAATATTTTCTTGTCAAGGTGATAAAGGCAGATTTTTCTGTGTGTGGTGAAGTATATTTCTGTCATGTTGATGAATGAAGCTTTTTTTTTTCTGTGTGTGGCTGAGTAGTTTCTTGTTACAGTGATGAAGGAAGGCTTTTTTATGTGTGGCCAAATATTTTCTTACAGAGATGAAGGAAGGTTTTATATTGTGTGGCCAAGATACAAGAAGTGAAAGTGGGGGAAAAAAATATAGTACGAGTCCAATAGGTTCACTAGGCAAAACAAATGCACACTTCTCTCCTTGTCTCAATCTCCAATATGCCACTCCCCATCAGAAGTGAAAAGCGAGCTACCATTGAATGAGTGTACCATGCATTTATACACCCAGACCCCAGCCAGCGCTCAGCCAATGAGTACCCAGAACCAACCAGTAAAAATGGCTACAAGCGACCACCAATTCCATCAACACAAAGTGCTACCTGATTCACTGTTTGTCTGAAACTCGCCGATTCACTGTCTCCACGCTCCCTTGCAAAACATATACGCGACTCTGGCCGTTTTGGGTTGCCGAGGTAAATCACTGCTACAATTACTGGTTTATATATTTCAGTATAGATTATAGCATAGACTATTGATTTTTAATATTTTATAATAGTTTATAATATCGTCTAGATTATTGATTTTTTTAATATTTTATAATAGTTTATAATATATTCTAGATGATTGATTTTTGTATAGTGCAGATTATTGTGATTAGTTTTTAAAATTAAAGAAGAACGAACTTTAGATAAAAGAAGGATGCTAAAGATGTGGACTGAACATGTGAGTAACAACAAATTTTTGGAGGAAATGGAAACAAAATGGGAACTAATACTTAACATCAGGAAGAGATGGGTTAGGTGTCTTGGGCATATAATGAGGAAAGAGGGCTTGGAAAATCTGATACTCTGATTGACCGCAAGATGAACAGAGGAAAACAACACATAACATACTTAGTGAGCTTGACTAAATGGATAGTGGACTATTAGGAGAAATAACAGAAAGACAATGTTTAAAGGGCAGGAAGTTGTGGAGAACCATGATCGCTTACATCCTGAGGGGACATAAAGAAGAAAGAAAAAACCTGAATTTAAAAAAAATGACAACATTTTATCCTTTCTTATCTTCTTATGGAGGGAAATGTAAGCAAGAGAAAAAATTTGCAAATTAATTTTTGATCATAAAATATTGTTTGCTTCATATTTTTCATTTGCGAAGCATTTAAGACAGCAAAACAACAAGAAAGGAAAGAAAGAATTTTCATCTTGTGTCTTAGGGGCAAAGTAACTGACCTAACGAGTTTGCGTAAATGGGTGGCAGAACACAGACTGGGAGGGATCATAATAGGACGAACAATGTTAAGAGCTACAAAGGATAGGAAATTGTAGAGAGCCATGATCACCCATGTGCTGAATAGGACACGACACATAGAAGATGTAGTCTTTGAGAGCCACAAAGAAAGGCTTGAAAAGAGTCTTATTGCAAGAATGATTCTGGCAATGTAAGGAAGTAAACCAATAAGCTGTCAGACAGAATGGTAGAATAAGTCAGCCGCACATTGATTATTGGTTCCATAGGTTGGTTCCAAGAAGTGAAATATCCCAAAACTCTGCCATGAGAATTTAGGAGTAGTGAAACAGGAAGATTTCCTCAGTGTTAAGTTGCAATGAAAATTGATTCAGGAAACCAGGGCAATTTAAAAAAAAAAAGGAAAGAACATTTACGGAGAGGGTGGCTAAAGAGGGAACTATACAGAGAGAGAGTATAGAGAACTTTCGATTAATATGGTTGATGGGGTCATGTAAACTGTACTAATTAGATTTGTATTAAATATATATCCAGTTCTGTGCCATGCGTGATACACGCTGAGGCGATCGTGTATCTTTTGATGCATGATTGATGAGGCAGATTTTTTCAAAGCAGTAGGTTACTATTTCTTTCTGCGGTAGACCAGTTGCCATCCAAGGCTATAGAACCCGGTCTCTCCTGCTATTTACCCATAGGTGGTGGAGGGGGGGGGAGAAGAAGAGGATCCATACCTTTCCCAAAGGTATTAGCACGTAAGTGAATGTAATGGATTTGACTGGAATTTGAACCCAGCTCTCTAATTCCTCAATCCAAGCCGCTATCCATTACTCCACTGTAATGTAAAATTTTATTATGCAAGTCAATGTTTTTTTTTCATTAAAATCAATATTAATTATGCACATCTGCTTTAGTGCTTCTGCTATATATTTAGAAGTTCTTGATAAATTTCAATGAAGAATACAATAGACCACCACTATTAGGCGAACCAGTTTACTGTGCTACCCAGTGTACCGCAGGTGGGTGGTAGACCCTAAGATTTTGCTCTTGTACCCTCAATATAGCTCACTTTTTAGAAATTCTACCCTATTTTACCAATTTCTGGGCCCTCTTCTTCACGATAAGCAGAACAAACAGCAATCCTCAGATGGGTCCTAATTTGTTTTAATAATTGCACCCCTTTTTCACATGCTTTACCTTGATTTTGATGATCAAACAGCCCAGATTTTAACACCTCTGTCATTTCACACCTAATCCAATTGTATTGGTAATAATTACACATGATTACTTTATATTTCTATTTCGCGCACGATCAAAGACTTCCTGTAATATCAGACTAATTAACAGGAATTCAATCACTGCAATCAGATACTATGGATGGGGTATAAATAGGAGTACTTTTCTCTGGTTGATCAGGTTCAATTTGACTGTCCAACAGTAGATATCAAGAATCTCTCATGAATAAACAAATATAAATAGTGCGTAGTAATTAGGGGTCGTAATCAGGAATTCCCGGGAATAAATCACGACCCCTAGTAGTAATACAAAATGTCTAAATGTAAAGCATACACAGTAAAGGAAAAACTGCATTTGATAGATAGGATATGGACCACAACAGCTACTGCAATTCACTTGCAGTGCGGGTTGGCCATCTTGGACCCCAAGGCCTGTGCTATAGCGGTTGACTACTGTATTCAATGTTATTGGTCCTGAGCTGGCATCTTGGCTTCAGTTACTTTCCCAACATGGTAATGTAGCTTCCCTGTGCATTATATATATATATATATATGCTAACAGTTTCTTCTATTGCACTTCTAACTTGTGAAACTCTCCTCCGGCTTCTTGCTTCCCTGTCAATTTTGATCTTCAAAAATGAAATGCAATATCAATTTCTATCTTCTGTCTTCTTAATTCTTGTTCTTTTAACATTCTCTCTTGTTCATAGTGTCTTTTTTTCTCATATTCTCATTTTTCTTTTTTACTCCATTCAACTAATTTTTAGTCATGTGAAATAGCAGATGACATCAATTCATATTATGAAGGCTGTAGATGTACTGGCTGAATTTTGAAAAGACACATATATATATCCGTTTTATATGAAAAAAATAATTATTAAAAAATTATTGACAGAAACTTTCCTAATATAAATGCAATTTTAAAAATTTGAATTAAAAATAAAATTAATATTTATGAAAATTGCTATGCAAATTAAATGCCACAGCTGTTCATAATATATAAAATATAAATATATAAAATATATATAATATATAAAAATATAAAATATACAGAATATATAAAATATAAAATATATATTATATATAAAATATATATAATATATAAAATATATATTATATATAAAATATACGTAATACATATAATATACAAAAATATAAATATATAAAATATATATAAATATATAAAATATACAGAATATATAAAATATAAAATATATATTATATATAAAATATATATAATATATAAAATATATATTATATATAAAATATACGTAATACATATAATATACAAAAATATAAATATATAAAATATATATAAATATGTAAAATATACATAATATATAAAATAATATATAAAAGGTTGGTAAACATTTAATATTTGTTAAATAATGCTACTTGTTTTCTTCGACTGACATAAGATGTTGACACATAGAAATAATTTTAGCCTTATGTCAATTTATAAAAGATCATATCTGGTTTTATTAGATATTTTTATAATGATTTTTTGGTGATGTGAAATTTTATGAAGCAACTGAAGGATTGTTCATCTTATTAGAACTAAGTATCTATAATAGTAGAGTTATAGGTAATTCATTTTTAATTAATGATGCATAAAGATTGTTATGAGTCATAGAGAGAAGATATGATTGGGCGGGGGGGACAATTTTAGAAATTGTGAAAAAGTTGAAAAGAAATCGTAGAACAATCAAATAAGAAAGTGAAAATATTTGAAAGATAAGAATAAAAAAAATGTAAAAAAAAAAAAATCAGTCAATAACGTTGTTATTGATACTGAATTGACTTTAGGAATATTACCAAAAGAGAATTGATAAAAATTCATAAAAAATGGATTGACAGCAGAAACGAAATTGAATAAGATGACGTTACCAATGTAAGCAGCAAGAAAAGATTAACCGATGTTCTTAATATTTTTAAAGACATAACGGCAACCAATAAATAAGTAAAAATTGCAACGTTTGCATCTGTTGTACTTTCTCCCTCCCTAACAATCTTAAAAGGAACTTCTTTAAGGTGACGGTGTGGTCTTGCTCTACGTCTCAACGACATGGAGAGTGACGAAACACCAAGAAGCATCACTTGACGGAACACACACAAGCATATTACGAGTTGCATTAGATATCAGCTGGAAGAAACACCCAACAAAGAAACGCCAGTATGGACACCTTCCTCCTATCTCTTCGGCTAGCTGGTCACTTCTGGCGAAGTAAGTCGGAACTTGTGAGTGACACCCTCCTATGGAACCCATTGCACGTCAAAAGATCGTTTGGAAGACCTCATCACACCTACATTGCCCAACTTGCAGATGACTCTTGATGCCATCTGAAGGACCTGCCGACAGCAATGTCTGACAGAGATGGCTGGAAGGAACGTGTCAGAAGAATCCGAGAAGAATTTTCGACCTGATGATGATTATGTAGTTTCTGTGGAAGCCTTAGCTTCAAAGTACCCTATGTAGTATAGAGGAGAGGAAGAGAAAAGTTTGATATGGTTTGTTTTACGGCATATCAACCTCAATGGGTTATTTAATGCCAACAAGATTTTTATTGCTGGTAATATTTTTTCTTCAAAAAATATATTGCTGGTAATAACTTATAACAAAAAATGTATTGCTGGTATTAAAATCTATTTTTACACTTTCATAGTGTTTTGACCCCAGATTGAGGTTAACTATTTGCCCATAGTTGGGACCCTAACGGGTGCTACCACTCCGGGTCAGGGTGGACCTGGGAACACCAGCAATTAAAAGGTGGTTCCACACTTCTCAAAATCTCCTGATCAGAGGCATTGCTGCCAGATGTAGTTTATCATAATACCCAGGACACAGAAGAGAAAAGAAAGAAGTTTAAAACGAAGGAAGTAAGAAAGAGAGAAGGGGAAAGAGGTTGTGAAAATAAGGATTCGATTAAAGAAAGGGACATATTTTTTAATATGGGTGTACATGAAGGTAGACGTTTAATGAATGGTGTCGTATGAGCATAAAATATCCTGGTAGAACATCTAATTCTCTCAAAATCGCCTCACTGTAAATGTTGAATAAGTCTGGCGGGAAGACACATTCTTGTCTTACACCCTATCTATCTTTGTATATGTACTGAACTCATTTTCTCCCCGTATACAGGCAATTTGCTTCCAGTATAGTTCCTGGATTATTCTAATGTCTTTCCCTACAAAGGACAGGGAATTGTGTAGGGCTATGGTCGAGTTTCCGTTCTCATTTTGTCCATTTTATTTAGTTTTAACACTGTCCATATAATTCTCCATTACATTCGGGTCATTCAAGAGATTGTTCGCCTATATTTCTGAGATGAGGTATTATGTACAGTATTTACATCAGTCGGACTATTCATACCCAGATGTCCTCAAGGACACATGGCACAGTGGATAAAGGCGTTGGTTAGATCCAGTGACAGACCCAAAGAGTGTGAGTTCAATACCCGGTTAAGGCAGTGGAGAACTTTCAGAGGGAAATTAACAGGAGATAACTGATAACTGACATCCATCAAACATGGCACGTGGAACTAGAACAGTCTACCCCAGTGATCGAAATAAAGGGTTCAGTTCGAAATTCCAACCACCTGAAGAACCACCGGAGCGTACAACGGCCGAAACGTTGTGACAAATATGGCGACAAAGATGAGGACAATAGTCCGACTAATGTAAATACTGTACGATTGTTGTATTGAAATTTGGGTGCTGCTTAGACCCTCTCCAATTTTCGTAGTTTCACTCTAACTATGCATATCACTGGAAGGTGATCGCTGCCGCAGTTGGCAGTCGGGTATGTTTTGTGATATAAGACTGTATTCCTGAATATCTTATTGATAGTTATATAATCGATTTGGTTTTTCGTTTTTTCCTCCTGGGCTTCTCCATGTCTATATGCGTCTTTGGTGTTCTTGAAACCAGATCGGATCATTCGCCGTTCACCATGGAACCCATTTTGTTTTATCTCCGCTGATTACATGTTCTTAGTCCGAATTTGCCAACTATTTCATCATCTCTCTTTTTACCTACTTTAACATTTATGTTTGCCATGGCGATTGTAATTTCTTGCGATTTGCATTGAACCTTGGCATAGTCTAGCGTAGATTAAAACTTTTCAATTTCTTCTCTACTTTGTGCTGTTGGTGCATATACAACTATGATGGATATGTTGAAAGGCTTTCCTATCATTTTAATGACAAGAATTCTTTCAGGTAGCTGATAGCATCCCATAAGACATTTCTTCATGTCTTGATCTAATATCAGTCCTACTCCTCTCTCATTTTTCTCTCCGCATGCATATATTAGGTTGGTGCATAATTATCAGGCGTTTTTAAATAATATTTATTATGAAAAAAGAAACATAACAATTCAACACTAACATTTTTAAACGAGTATGACGTATTTTTATAACCTGAAAATAAAATATTTTTATTAAAAATAGTAAACAAAACAGCCTACAAAAACGCCTGATAATTATGCACCAACCCAATATGATCCTGTTTTTGTCAATGACGAAATCTTCATTTTTTTGCCAACCTCGTTTCACATACGCCTAAAATATTAACGCTTAACCTTTCATTTTTTTTGCTTTATTTTTTCTAACTGGCCACATTGGTTTAGTGTTCTGATATTCTGTGTCCCGTGAATTATTTTTTTGTTTAATGCAAACAGTTGCTGTATGACCATCAGGTGACACCCGTCGTTCACATCTTCCCTTACCGGACTAGGGTTCAATTGCAAGGAGTTTGACCACATTTACACCGTTTTTTTTTTGGTAACATTTGCTAGAAGACATCATCTGTTGCAAATGTCCCTACTTACTGGACGTGGATTTAATTTTAATAGACTTAACACTCTTCACATAGTTATCTTTCATAATTTGATCGTTAAAGTTTTGATTGATAGGGAATGGTTTCCCGTTGCCTTTTCCACGGTTATTCATTAAGACACTACCTCTAGTTAGCTGGTTGTTGACGCTTCAAGAGTTATTCTGGCCTTTGATAGGTTTTACTTTTCATTCTACAGGGTTGCTAACAACTCTTTTCACTCTCAAGAAATTGGTGTAGGACTGGCTGCTTTAGTCACCAACCACAGCACACACACACACACACACACACACACACACATATATATATATAAATTTTAACGTAGTTAAAGTGCTAAACAATTTTTTAATTCAAAGTATCTTTTTAGCTTGAATTTCTCGAGTTAATAGTCAATAAGTGTTTTACTATTCAATATTCGATTGTAGCCAAAAGGTTCCATTAGTGAAAAACAATGTACAAGAAATATGGGAAAATATACGTACAAATAGTTCACCACTCAGTTCAAATTTTGGTCAAAATACTTTAGACTTTAGAAGGAACTGGAAACCCAATCCTAAGCAGGAAAAGGCAAATAAATAATAAATAAGATTACAGAGATTAGCTGTAAATATATGCATTAGGGTAGAATCTTTTATGGGACTGACAGTCTGATATTATCTACTAAGTTTTAACTTAGTATAAGTTTAAATATCCTCTATCAAAACAAAATCGAACAGGAAATTATTTGAATTATGGCGAGATATACGTACAAATAGGTTCAAATTGGGTTTAGATTGTTTAAGCTAGCAAAAGATGATTACAAGCCAAAATATAGATTTATCCATTAAAAAATAAATACACTTAAATAAAATCAAGTACGGAATAAACAAAATAAAATAAGTAAACAATATAAGATATCTTCTCTGTTCTCTCCTCCAAACTTCGTTCACATTTCTCGACTGATATTGAGTAGAAAAAACAATAAAAGAACACCATAAAAAACAGATGACGACGATCTAGTACTACACTTAAATCCGCAAAGACGAGATATCAAAAAGTAGAGGTCACCAGAACAATTGCGATGAAATTTTTTTCTTATAGAAAATGCACAGGGAAGCTACGTTAGGGTGAATGGTAAATGTTCTGATTTTGATTTAAGTTTCCATTTGTTTTCCATTTTTTTTCTTTTCGTTCCTTCTCCATAACATTTTCAGCAATCGACATGGTTATCTTAGAAAATAATAGAAATCCTCAAGTCGGCAACAGAGGAATTCTCCCGTAGGCTAGACAACTATCAAATCGCAAGACACGTGACAAGACGTATATTTTTTTCATTCTGCTTTAGTGTTTATCGGAACAGAAGATCCGCTTTTTTTCTACATTTAAATCATTGTCTCTCTCTCCTTCCCTCCCGTAGATGCTCAATTTCAAATCACACAATTTCCCCCTTTATCTCAGTCTTCTGTTATTGATTTCCATGTCATGTTCTGGACGTTTTTGGCGCCAACATTTAGCGATAACCTCCCATTGTCACTGTCAACGGAGATATTCACATGATGCCGACGATGTCATTTTTTGCGTTATGCTTGTCAATTTTACGAGATTTTTTTTCCCTAATGTTTTTCGACTTGGTTTTCATTTCTATTTATGTTTATCTTCGAAGACTATTGGACGCACGTGGCATTGCTTGTTAATGATGGGTGCTAATATCTCTTCATTTATTTTTCTTTTCACGAGTTGCCTCCCTTTCGTTTTTTTTTTCTAATATCATACATTGTGTCTTTCGTTTTTGTTTTCTTTTCTCTTACTCCATACATTTTACTTCGGTGAGAGGCACTTCGACGTGGTGTAAGGGTTAGCAATCTTTACTCACTAGATCAATTACGAATGAAAAGTGAGTTCGACCCTTACTGGGTGCCTTATACTTTCGGGCTTGTGTGACATTTAAGTTACTCTTAGAAAATCATCGTACATTTTGAGGGATGTCACTTATAGATTATGGTTAGCGTCTCTTCAATTCTCTTTCTTTCCTTTCCATAATTTTTTTTACTCACGCCTTCGACTAGATTTACTCTATCATTTCTACTCCCGACGATTTATACCGATTCCCATCTTTCATTCTCGAATAGTTTCTTTTCTTTTTTCTTCGGTTTTCATGGCCATCTCTTTTCGTATGAATTACTCACAACCATCTCCCATATTCTCGTCAGTTTTTTATTCTTTCAATACCTTTTCTCTCTTTCCATTCTGTAGTTTATCCCTTTCTCGAAGAGAAAAAATTAGAATTGGAATTTCGTCCGAACCCTTTATTTTGTCCACCGGGCTAAATTGTTCTAGTTCCACGTGCCATGCCTCTTACGTATGTCTCAGTTATTTCTCTTTAACTCAGCTCTTCAAGGGCCACGTGTCACAAGGACACATGACCCAGTTTCCTTTTGTCTATATCTCTAAGATGAAGTATTATGATTACTTACATTATTTACATTATTCGAACTGTTATCCTCATCTTCATTGCCATATTCACGACGTTTCGTTCATTGTACGCTCCGGCCTTCTTCAGGTCATTGGAATTTCGAACCGAACCCTTTCTTTTGTGCACCGGGCTAAATTGTTCTAGTTCCACGTGCCATGCCTCTTCCGGATGTCTCAGTTATTTCTCTTTAACTCAGCTCTCCAAGTTTTTGGTTCACCACTGCTGTTGCCTGGTATTGAACTCATAACTCTTTGGGTCTAGTCACTGGGGCTAACCAATGTCTTTATCCACTGGGTCATGTGTCTTTGAGACACATGGCTCTTGGAGAGTTGAGTTAAAGGGAAATGATTGAGACATCCGGAAAAGGCATGGCACGTGGAACTAGAACGATCTACCCCGGTGGACGAAATGAAAGGTTCTGTTCGAAATTCCAATTCTTATTTTTTTCTCTTTGATTTTCATCGTCATCGTTTTTAGTATGATTTACTTACTGTAATCTCGTATCTTATTTTCGTCAGTTTTTATTCTTTGGATATTTTTTCTCTCTTTCCATTCTTTAATTTCATGAAAATCATTGTCATAATTCCACTGTTTTATTTCCATTTTTCTAGCGTGTCTTCAATTATTCATGAAACCGTTTTTCCTAATTTATCATTCTTTTTTGTTTCACTCAGCGCTTTCATCTATTTCTCTATCTGTCTCCCACAACTTGTTTTTTTTTTTTTTATCTTGAAAGACGACCAACTAGGGTCAGAGCGTGATTCCTTTGTCATGAAATGTTAAAGTTGGCCTCCCATTAACTTCTCACACTGAAGAGCTCTGGTAGCAGAGGAGTTAATTGCGTGCCGGGTCATCGATGTTAATGTCTAAGCGGTCTGCGTCTTCTCACCCGCCACTGGCAGTACCGACAGTGGTGGGCATCGATTCACTACCCACCCATATTCCTCCCATTATTCTTCCCGTCCTAGCCTAAAACTTGATCTAGCGTTTAAAGCGTGCACATTTTTACAAGGGCCACCAATGGCACTATCGTTGATGCCATCTTTATTACCCCACGCTACGCCATCTGTGTCATGATACACCCAACATCAATCAAGCACCATCATCAACAAATACGATAAAGAAACAGCACTAGCTGTAGCAATGGCAATCCATAATCACCCACTTCATCGCCCACTCGTGACATTAAAACCCTTGATGTTGAAACGAGCTAATATTTCACAGTTTATCACAGTTAAAAAGAAAACGTATGCCTATGCGGAAGCGAGATAGAGAAATAGAAGGAAAAACAAAGAGAAACATAGGAGAGAGAAAGAGAGAGAGAGAGAGTGGGGGTCAAAAGTGAGAAGAAAGAAAACAAAAGCGACAATGAATGAGAGAGATAGCGGAAGATAAAGGAGGAAATGAGAGAAAGAAAGAAGAGGAAATTGAGAGAGAGACAGACAGAGAGAAGAGTCAGAGGGGAAGAAAGAGAGCATGAGTGGAAAAAAGATATCAAAAGAGAGAAAGAGGAGAAGAGTGCGGAAGAAGGAGACGAGGAAGAAGAATAAGACAATGACAGAGAGTAAAAGAAAGAGGACGAAAAAGAGACAAAGGAAATACAAAAGAGAGCACAAGAAGAAGGAGGAAGAAAGAAGGAGTACCAGAGAGCGAAGAAGAACAAGAGAGAAGACAAGATGGCCATAGAGAGAAACAAAGAAGAAATAAAGGCGAAAAGAACAAAGAATCAGTGAGTAGCGGCGAGAGAAATTTAGGGAGATACATACACGCACACACACCATGGAGAAAAAGGTGAAACCATATTTTATTCCTAGTTTCATTTTTAAACTTTTCTTGCTTTGTCAAAATAATGATGGGAATATTTCGGCTGAAAAAGCAATAAGATTAAAAAAACAAAATCACATTTTCTGACCCTATAAAGAGGTCGTCAAATTTGAATTGGCTTTTCGTTCAAGACAAAAATACATCATTCTGCTATTGAATTTTCCTTTTTGGGGTTGTCGCATGATTCCAGGCGTTTTGTAAATATTTGTGCCTGTAAGACCGAGAATAGAGTATTGTTGACGTATATTGGCTATCTCTGCCCAGTCTGTAATCTCCAGCCTTGACAGATGCGGTTACGCGGCCTTGTGGGTGATGAATTATTCTCCAACTTGCAACCTTTATCCCACTGACGAAACGTTGCTATCCCCCCCCACTATTCCATCACTATCGCTATCGCAGATATTCTGACAAGTTAAATTCGTTAGTTCCACCAGTTCAGACCTTCACAGCTAGAACCCACCATGTCATGTTCACGACATAAGATCACTCCTATTTCCTTCGTATTCCTTTCGTAAGAGTAAGTTCCACTCAGACAGCTTCCTCTCCAGATCTGTGGAACACAGACACTTTAGGGAATATCTCCCTAACCCCGAAACCCCACTAGGGTCAACTGATATCTATCCTACATACCCTTATAATAGGTGCTTCTTAATTCCCCCTTTCTCCTCCCTTACACTCTTACATGGATCTCACTCATTAACACTCTACCTTGGGCCTTGTATTCGTGAACTAAAGTAAATAAAAAAAAATTGTATTTCCCTGTAAATTAAATATAATAAAACTTTCATTTAGTAGCAGCTTGCTTAACCCTAGAACACTAACCATAGGTATGTAGTACCCAGCGCAAATTTTCCGATTTTTAATTACAATTTTCAGTATCTGATTTTTTTACCTAAATGTTTTTCAGTTCCTATTAATGTTAACTCAAAATACAAAGTTTGAAGTGCCTGCATGTAAAATATTTCAAATAAAGATATATATTTAATATTTTTTTGTTGATATTTTTAAAATCGGGTATGATATACTCATGGTTAGTAGTAGTGTAACTTTAATTGATCGTTAGTGTTCTCGGGTTAATGCAACTTTATGATTCCATCCCCCCAGAAATTAGCATCTTCCTGAGTTGTGAACAGACCGAGGGATTAAGGTACGCACCGTAAACTAACTCAATCACCCGGTTATCCGTGTGTCTTATCTTTATTTATATATATTAATTGGTATCACCCCCACCCACTGTAAGGCAGTAATGCCACTAAAACACAAGGGGTTACAGGGTGTGGAAGAATTAGTAATAGAAACATTAATGATGAGCAGAAAGAGAAGAGAGTAATCAGGGGGACAGTAGATAGCAATTGATATTGCATTTAAATCTTTGCAGATTAAAGTTGGCTGGAAATCATGGAGCTGGAAGGGAGTTCCGCAAGCGAGAAGTGAGAGAAGAAGCTGCTATCATAGAATTTACGGCTACATCTAGACAGCTCAACTGTAAAGTGAAGAGAACTCGATGCCAGTCTAGTGCTGCGCTTGAATTCAACGACTCTAGGTACCATAGCTCATTCGAACAATCACCATGAAAGTATTTGTAGAAAAGACATAGAGAGGCAACCTTACAGCGGTGAGAAATTGACTGGTGCTAAACCGCCAGATTTATATTTAATATTTTTTTTGGTATTTTCAAAATCGGGTATGATATACCCATGGTTAGTGATATTTTCAAAATCGGGTATGATATACCCATGGTTAGTGATATTTTCAAAATCGGGTATGATATACCCATGGTTAGTGATATTTTCAAAATCGGGTATGATATACCCGTGGTTAGTAGTGGGGTAACTTTAATTGAGGGTTAGTGTTCTAGGGTTAAAGTTAAAACAAGCAAAAATGCTGACAGCTAGGGTGAGATAAATTTCATCGAATGAACGATTGTTTTGGAAGATGTATTATTCAATGAAAAACTGAAGTTCTTTCGGTGACATTTGAAAGACAGGATATAATAAATCCAACTGACATGTGAAAGAAAGTATTTTTTTGGCCTGTATCACTATGACCACGATGAGTAAAGCTGAAACTGTATGTCCCGATCGATCGATGGAATAAGCGTTATTTCGGAAAATTTAATGATCGTCGAGGTTTGAACGCTAAGAATCTTAGGCGGATGGAAAAGATGTCCACTTTTCGCCAGTGCATAAATGCGTACCACAGACATGGCTAGGGGGACTATTTAATATCCAGTATGTCACTTCTAAGGGAACTGAAATACCTATCAGTGTTAGTCCTGGGTATAACTATGAACTGCATCAGATAGCAAGGCCTCTGAGCGGGAGATTGGAAAGTTTGAGGAGCCTGGAACTACCTCTTAATTGCTGTTGTTCCCACGTCCAATCTCACTCCGTGTGGTAGCACCTGTTATTTTTTTTTAAGCATATCACCCCAAGCAAGGCGGGAGTGTCACTAGCATGCAAGGGGTTACAGAGAGTGAGAGCAAGAGTAAAGAGGGTTGTTTCAAGAACGTATAAAGACAAAGGCGAGGATCATGATCAAGGCATCAGAAGATGTTGATTGACATTAAATTTGAATATTTGAAGATTATAGCTATCAGGGAATTAAGTAAGAGGAAGGGAGTTCCACTGTCGGGAAGTGTGAGAGAAGAAGCTGTTGGAGTAGAAGTGGTGGTTACATTTAACTGTTTTGACAGTGAAAAGGTGGGACGGAGATGCCAACTTAGTAGCACGCTTAAATTCATGTAGTTCGGGTACCAGTGAAAGGAATCGTCAGAGCAATTGCCATGACAATATTTGTAGAAAAGAAAGATGCCAGATCAGGATTTATCACATTGCATATCCGTCTCTTGTCGAGGACCTCGGGATAAACAGCAGAGGTTCTAGACTGTATATGGCAGCAGATGGTTGATATATAGATATGAAGGATAGAATCAGGCGAGAAAAACCTTCTGGCACGACACAGAGAACCAACTTTCCTTGCGGTAGTTGAAGCTATTGATTCAATGTAGTTATTTCACTTCAGGTCAGTGGACAGCGTGAGACCAAGCAGGCGTAACGAGGTGCTCTCGAGGAGTTGGGAATCAGCCATTCTGATGGGAGGCAGAGAAGTTTCCCTGTGGGTAAAGGAGAGCAGTTTCGTTTTGGAGGCATTAAAGTTTACAAGCCATTTCCTGCCCCAGTCAACCACAGATTGGGGGTCCTTTTTCAGATCAGGAGCTAGGTTAGTTTTGTCAGCGATTCCGGATTTACTATTGAGGCAGGAGGAAATAGTGTCGTCTGCGTAGATGCCTACTTGGGAACTGATGACATCGGGAAGATTGTTGATGAAGATCAGAAACGGTGTAGGGCCCAGGATAGAACCTTGAGGAACACCAGCGTTCGTATGAAAGGAACTGGAGAATAGCCCGTGTAGGACTACCTTCATTTCACGGTTTGACAGGAATGATTGTCCTGTAATACCGTATCCCTGAAGCTTGCGTAGAATACCAGCATGCCAAAACCCTATCCAGCGCCTTAGAGATATCTAGAGCTACAGCTCGAGCTTCTCCGTTATAGTCAAGTGCTTGGTATATAAATTCAGTTATGGCCGTGACCACGTCAGCGGTAGACCGGGCAAAGCGAAAACCATATTGTTTGTCAGAGGGCAGATCATGGGATGTAAGGTGCTTAACCACTTCGGCGCTGATTAAAGCCTAGAAGACTTTATTGAAGAGTGGTAGGAGACTGATAGGATGGTAGTTAGGTGGGTCAGACGGGTTTGCAGAGTTCTTAAAAACAGGGACAACAGATGAGGACTTCCAACAGAGAGAGGCCTGGAGCCAGCTCAGAAGCACATTTCTTCAGGACCACGGCTGGTATCCCGTCACCACCATTAGCCTTTTGGGAGTCTAATTTAGAGACGATATCCAATACCATCGATGGGGCTATGCTCATCTGCACTAAATAGAGCCTCAGTTCTCGAGGGAAAAATCAAGTGTGGGTACTCCGGATGAGTCGAGCGTTGAAATGGATGAGAATTTGCGAGGAAAGCATTCACCCTTATCATCCAAGGAAGTCAGGACCTCGAATTAATTGAATAGAGGGGGTATTGTGGTTTTGCTGCTGTTCGGTACACTCTTTCAGAGCCGCCAATAATCTTTAGAACTAAACTTGCGAGATCCAATACGTTGTTTCATTCTTTCAGGAAATAGTAGCTTTGCTTCATTGAGGACACGCTTGCACTCATTACGAGCAGAGACAGAGAGACATCTGTTGCAATCAGGACATGTCGCTTCGGTACAGACGGAAGATGTGATTCCTATGGGCTGAAGCGGCTGAGCAAGCAGATGGGTACCATGCTTTTTCGTTTTTAAAACGGCGATGGGGTTATACATATGCCACACAACAGAGCCTCAGTTCTAGTGGGAAAATCAGGTGTAGATACTCTGGATGAGTCGAGCGTTGAATTCGATGAGAATTTCTGAGCAAAGCATTCAGCCGTATCAGCTGAGGAAGTCAGTACCTCAAATTGATTGAATATTCTGGATTTGCTGTTGTTCAGCACACTCTTGTAGAGTCGCCAATAATCTCTGGAACCAAACTTGCGAGATGCAATACGTTGCTTCATTTTTCAAGCAAATAGTAGCTTTGCTTCATTGAAGACACGCTTGCACTCATTATGGGCAGAGACAAAGAGACATCTGTTGCGATCAGATATGTCGCTTCGGTACAGACGGAAGACGTGATTCATATGGGCAAGAACAGCTGAGAACCAAG
Organism: Acanthosepion esculentum; assembly: GCA_964036315.1. NCBI lineage: Eukaryota > Metazoa > Mollusca > Cephalopoda > Sepiida > Sepiidae > Acanthosepion > Acanthosepion esculentum. The sequence goes on along the minus strand of OZ038477.1, from coordinate 29,907,009 downwards.
GGAGATGAGTGCGACTTTACTTTATATTTTCGTTCGGGGATGAAAACATCGATGCCAGCTTTTACCCAGGAAAAGACCTCAAACGCACATTTTTGAACTGGGTGATTAAAAACCATATTTAAGGGGAATACCTATTTATAGTAAAATTACCAGCAATACAATTTTAAAGCAAAATAACCAGCAATACAATTTTATTGTAGAATTTCCAACAATACATTTTATAGCAAAATGACCAACAATACATTTTATCTGTATTTGAAGGCATACAATTACGTTCAAAATATATTTAGTTGAAGCTATAAAATTGTGTTCAAAATATTTAGATTTTAGTATTAAATAACCCATAGAGATGTTGATATGCCGCTAAAGAAAATCAACCGAACCAATCCTACCAGTATTTTTATTGGCTTGTTCTTCCTGCTTTATTTGCCGCCAAATACTACAGGAAATTACGTAATTCGCGTAATGACCTTACGAATCCTGAAATTACCAGTTAATCATTTAGACAGGAATCATGAATGAATGCTGCCCGTAAAGTTAATATCATCAATTGATTATATCCGCTGATCGCCAATGAAACATCAGTTGATGATACATGCCGCTTAAGATGTTCTTTTTTTGTTTTTTTGTTTCGTAAAGAGAGTCCGGTATTACTAAAAATTATATAAAGTTATTGAGAATACAGTACTTCCTCGATTTTTCGGACTTCGATTATCCACACGTGAAATGAAGAGAAAAACTCAAATCATCCGAACATTTTTCAGTTACTTGAACTAAACCCATCTTAATATTTTATCTCAGACAAGAGTTTTGAGTATTTTGAAAGCCAAACACAACGTTCAAAATTTCACTTTCAAAAACTGAAGCAATGCTTATGCATGAGAAGCGTTTAAGCTGATTGCGCTTTTAAAAATACGTCGATTTTATTCCAGCATCAGGTGTTAGTGACATAAAAACGAGCGGTCAGCCAGAAACAGACAAAAACTAACACATCTTTCAGAAAAAATAAACTGGATAAAATCTTGAACAAAAAGTTTTAAAAGATTATTTGATGATAGAAACGTGAAATTACTTTCAGAAAATGACTTTTTTCTTCATCCTTTTTCGATAATGTAGGCATTATATTCCAAACTACCTTAAAATTCAATAAAAAAATTAAATTACTAAGAATATTTTCTTAAATGGTTAACATTTCTGGATAGTTAAAAAATGATATAAAAAGGCGCTAACGTTGTATTTGTCATATAATGTCTCCCGTAAAAAATAAACAAAAATAAAAGAAATTACAAATGTAAGTTCATCGAGATAGTTGTCAACATCTCATAAAAACATCCACATCCCTGATAAAAAATGCTTTTCTGCGATATTTTAAACTAAAAGTAATATTGTTTTTCAAATCAGATTAAACTTTAAATCAACTAACCTTCCACAAATAAACCTTAGGAAAAGTATATTTTATTTTTGAAAGATTTTTAATAAAGAGAATTACGTTTTGCTGAGAGAATTGTAAATATGAGAAAAATTAGAGATGTTTTTTTTTTATTTTTAAACACAAACTAATCGCAATCAATTTAAATTAATTTTGAAATACAGAAATGTATTTTGTTTATTGGAAATATTAAATTCAATCTGTGAGATAGAAATTAAAACTAAACTAAAAGCTTCAAGAAACATTTTAAAAAAATCATTTTAAACCTTAGGTATCGCGTTTCTTTGGAGGGACACACACACACACACACACACACATACACACACACACATATATATATATATATATATATATATATATATATATATATATATATATATATGAGGTATTGTAATTATTTACACTATTTACATTGTTCGGATTGTTGTCCTAATCTTTATTGCCATATTCTTGACGTTTCGTCTGTTGTACGCTCCGACCTTCTTCAGGTGATTGGAATTTCGAACTGAACCCATTACTTCTTCCACCGGGGTAGATTGTTCTAGTTCCACGTTCCATGCCTCTCTCGGATGTCTCAGTGATCTCCGTTTAACTCAACTCTCCAGGTTTTTGTTCACCGCTGCAGTAGCCAGGAATTGAACTCACAACTCTTTGGGTCAAGTCATCAAACCAACGCTTTCATCCACAAGGCCATGTGTGAATATTTGGGACTTATAAACTTAATGTCTCAGTAACCATTTTTACCAGAACTCATCTTCGTATTAGTGCTTCCCATATTATATTCATTTTTATATCTTAACATCGGTCAACACCAGCTGAGTGCCTCCGAGCAGTCAGTACTGAACAAGGGTTTCAACTTCGCCACATCAGGCGGATACCATACTTGGACATCATTGCTCGAATCGAGGAAATAGCCTTGGACATCCCTCAGCCTCGAGCGGATGAGCTATGATGTAAAGTGTGACAGATACCGAATAAAGCCAGGCCGCCTAAACCAAACATCACGAAATTTGAGAGGCTTGCAATCAGAACCCTACAGAGGAATGAAAATATCATCATACTACCAGCTGATAAAGGCAATGCGACTGTAGTGATGGACAAAACGGAATATACAGAAAAACTGAGGACCTCATTAGGAATTGTAGTTACAATAAAGCAAAGAAAGATCCAACAATGAAATCAGAAAGAAAACTGTTGCAGAACAAGGAGCACTTCCCACCTAAGACACCTAAGAAGTTGTCGCAGCATTACACCAAGCTGTCTCCCCAAAATTCACAAAGATGGTATTCCGCTCGGGCCAATTGTTAGCTACCAAGGCTCTGTGTGCCATACTCCGAGTCGCTTACTTGTAGATATAATTGACCCATTAATAGGAATGTCACCTTCATATGTTCGAAACTTCGCCCACATGCTCTCATCCAATCCAACCAGATGGTGAGCTTGGACGTGGTGAGTTTGTTCACCAAATTACTCACGGAGGAGGCACTATCGGTAGTCAGGGACGGACTGGCCACGAACTCATCCTTAGGAGAACGGACCAGTATACCAATACATAACCTGATGGAGATACTGACTTTCTGTACACAAACACACTTTGGAATATAATCGGGCATACATCGATAGGATGAAGGCTTAGCAATGGGCTCGCCATTATCACCAGCAATGGCAAACATATACATGGAATACTTCGAAGAAATGGCGTTAGAATCCACATCACTAAAATCAACCCTATGGCTGAGATATGTAGACGACACCTTCATACTCTAGCCACACCAGAAAGAGGTTCAGCTACTATTGGACCATGTGAACTCAATACGATCATCGATACAATTCACAATGGAGAAAGAAAACGACAACAAACTAGCATTGCTGAATGTAATAATATCTAGAACAGAGCATGGGTTCAAGACATCTGTATACCGCAAACCAACATCCACCGGACAATACCTCCCACCACCCATACAGTGTAAAGAAAGGGATCGTCCGCTGCTTACAACATCTAGTAAAAGTCATAAGTGGTGACCCAGAAACATATGAACAAGAAATGGTCAGTATCAGCAGTACTCTACAGCGTAACAACTACCCTGAGTACATGAGAGTAGCGCCGACAAACTGGGTTAAAAGGGTACAAGAGGATAACAACACTCAGAAAACAGCTTCGGTCAGCCTACCCTATGTGAAAGGATTATCGGAAAAATACAAAAGATCTGTGGTCCATATAACATTAGGACGATCTTCAAAAGTGGTTCGACATTTTACTGACACCTTTTCAGAGTAAGACGGAACATAGAAGAGAACATGACGAAGGACTGTCTGTACGCCATCTGTGACGATAAATATTCGCACTTACCGGAGTCAAAGCGCCCAAGATGTTTTGCTTGTCGGACTGCTTGGCACGATTTGTCTAGTGGCAGTCTGCATGCTGATTGGACGAGCTGGGGACTCTGATTGAGAGCGAGGCTAACGGCAATGATTGGTGCGTTGGCAGTATTTTCGGTCAATAAAAACGGTCTGGGACATTGGCTGGCAGTGCGGTCGGGACCGTGGTGACGTGCACTATTATAGAATTTCGTATTAAGTTACGACTCTGTTTATTTTTGTCTGGAAGCTGGACGCTAGCTTCAACCTACCGATAGAGTGAGCTGTATATTTACCAGTGTCTACTGAAACGTGGGACGAACGCACGTTTTAGCTGGTGAGAAGGGAAGATTGGACGTGTGACCCCAATTTTGTCGTTTCTACTACAACTACACCATCCCTGTAGCTGTGGTAAGACATAAAGGCCACCCGCTTAAGATAATACTTCAAGAACATCGTCAAGCCGTAACAGGAGGGGAAATAGAAAAATCAGGCGTACCTGACCACATGGAGAGAAAAGGGAGATCACCACCCACCTGTAGGATGAAGTTGAAATAATAGACAGCGAACATCACTGAAAAAAAACGAAAACTTGAGGAATCAGCACATGTGCTTGGCCATAAAAATCTCCAAGCATAGAAAGTAATACTACATGGGAACCAGTAATACGGAGTGATAGAGAAAAGCAATAATAACAGCAAAATTGCAATATGAGCTCTAGTAAAAATGGTTACTGAGACATTAAGTTTATAAGTTATATATATATATATATATATATATATATATATATATATATATATATATATATTTATATATGATATTTATTGCGTAAGCGTTAATAACAATCATTTATATAAAAACGTAAATAAACGAAATACAACTTCCATAGAAAAAATTAAAATGCCTATAAATAAAAATAAAAATAAATATAAATAAAAATAAATAAATAAAAATAGATCACATATCTTGGGTCGAAACAAAACCAGACTAACTCTTCTACAGATAAAAAAAACGAAAAAAATGAAAAAAAATGATTATGATGAACTTTTCTGCAGACGGACAAGCGCACACACAAACATAGAAAACACAGAGGAAAATTTACACCAGTACTAAACGGGAATAAAAAAAAATGAAAAAAAATTAAGCAGTAAATCACTGATAGCCCTGAACAGTGGACGAACCGGTTCATCCACAAAACTCTGGATTTGGGGTCTTCGTAACATGAATAAGCTCAGTGACAAAATTTACTCACATTAAACCTATATATATATATATATATATATGTATATATATAAGTGGACATGGAAGTCAGCACTTAGAGGCGACATTCTGATTCATGCTAGTGCAATCGTCAGGCGCCTGATGATTGCACTAGCATGAAACAGAATGTCGCCTCTAAGTGCTGACTTCCATGTCCACTTTTATATTTACACACGCTCTATCTCTGATATTGAGCACTTTATCCCATAAATATAGCACACTTTAAGACTATATTTCTTCATATATATATATATATATATATATATATATATATATATATATATATATATATATATATATATATATATACAGTAGCGGCCATAATATAAGGAACGGAAACAACAAAGACATAAATATGTGTATTACTTAAAAAGTAATGCATGATCAGCAATGAAATTTTTACCGAATAAAGATTAGGGTGTAATGCATAAATATTATACAAAATTACAAAAATTAGCATAATAGTTTTTTATTTTTTAAATAAAGATTAAATGGAACAAAGGAAATAAGCTACTGGACAAAAGTTAAGGAACGATGTTAATAACTTACATAAACTTTTAATTTATATTGTTAAAAAACTCGATGGAGCTTTTCAACAATAAGTAAAAGTTCATTTATCATTAGGACTTTATTTCTTAAGCAATATGGCAAATTCTACACGCAAAACGCTCTCTTTTGAAGAAAAAAACTCATTATCGCTAGCTATCAAGAAAAAACGTCAATTTCAGAAATTCCTGATATTGTTCATAGGTCTAAAAGTGTCGTTCATCGTGTAATTAGCAGGTATAAAACCGATAAAACGTTAGATGCAAAACCAAAAACCGGCAGACCTCCAAAAACATCGCAAAGAGAAGATCGAAGAATTGTTAGAATATCTACAAAAAAACGTTTTGAAACTGCTACATCAATTGCCCGTAAATTTAATGAAGAGACAGATAATAAGATCTGAAGGAAAACGGTTGCTCGCAGGTTAAAAAATGCAGGATTGCATGCCCATGTTCCAGCTTCGAAGCCTCTCATTTCAAAGCGAAACCAAAGGGCACGCCTGGAGTATGCGAGAGAACATATTGTTTGGACTGACGCACAATGAGATACAGTTCATTTCAGTGACGAGTCCAAGTTTACTATATTTGGTTCTGAGGGCAAAACTTACGTACGCCGTAGAACAGGTGAAAGATTGTTTTCTCAATGTGTCAAGAAAACCGTTAAGTTTGGTGGCGGCAATGTGATGGTGTGGGGAATGATTTCCTCTGCAGGAGTTGGCCCTATCATCCGCGTACATGGCAATATCAATGCTGAGATTTACAAAAGGCTTCTTCAGCAGCATGTGGTACCAAAATTACACCATAATCTTTATGAATCTCCTATTTTCATGCAGGACAATGCACCTTGCCACAAGGCTCGGAAGGTTATGGCTTTATTTGAAGAAGAAGGAATCGCCCTAATGAAGTGGCCAGCCCAGAGCCCCGACATAAATCCAATAGAAAATGTTTGGAAGATAATTGGAGAAAGGGCTCAGAAAAGAGACCCGAAAAACCAGGATCACCTATGGGAGTTATTGAAAGATGAATGGGAGGGAATTACTGTTGAGTTTTACAAGAAATTAATTATATCATGTGGTCGACGATGCAGAGAAGTCCTTGAAAATAAGGGGATGTTTACCAAATATTAACATTTGTTGATATTTTGTTCACAATCAAGTATTAACAAGATCGTTCCTTAACTTTTGTCCAGTAGCTTATTTCCTTTGTTCCATTTAATCTTTATTTAAAAAAAAAAAACGATTATGTAAATTTTTGTAACTTTGTATAATATTTATGCATTATCTATAATCTTTATTCGGTAAAAATTTCATTGCTAATCATGCATAACTTTTTAAGTAATACACATATTTATGTCTTTGTTGTTTCCGTTCCTTATATTATGGCCGCTACTGTATATCGACACTCAAAGTCATATATATTGATAGGTAGATAACGATACATCGAGGCTAACACAGATTCTAAATGACGCTGATTGCAGATATTCCAGTTTAAAAAAAAGAAGTTAAATAAAATAAATATATACAATAAGCGGGTTAATTGCAAAATTCACTGAAATGCTTTTAGCGATACTTGCTTTATTAATCTGCAACAGAAAATGAACTGTACTCACGCATCTAAGCATATCGTAGAAAGAACAATATGTCGAAGGCAAAAGCAAAGATATGGCATAAAGAAAGAGTCTCTACTGTTCTGCTTATAATTAACTATGATGAATATCTATTTCAATTGGTGAGAATTTGTCGACCTCCCTGTTTATATTCGGGAGGCGAAAAATTTCCAGAAGTCACGAAAATCAAGAACAATTGCTACAGTACTAAAAAGATTCAGTCATTTCAGTGAATAATCAGTGCAATATATTTTACTTTATATTGAATAAATGCAGCCGATTATTGTTTCAAACATTCTCTTTACTTATGTGCGATCACGGGATATTTAGGCCGAAATCTTTTTGTCACAATTTTAAAAACGTTTGACATGTCATATTTGCTACTTAAATTTTAAACTAATTCTCTTATTACACTCAACCTCCCCCCACCAAATAGATGAGATCAAACTAAAAGGTTCAATGTGTTCCGTTGATCGATTTTTTCTTCTGTATACAACTGCTTCCTAAGACCAATAGTGAAAAAAAAAAGCTTAAGCTTGTGGGTCTTAGCAAAGATCATCCTGCTTTGAACATTGTGAACTGGCGCTGCATAATCACAAACAAAGAACAGTACCAAATAAAATAAATCACATCCCTTGAGGACTAACAATAACGACAACAATTAAAATGGATATCACATTTAACTCGAAGGGAATATGATGACATAATCAAGATGTTAATATTTCATACTAGTTCAAAGATTCGGAAAGAATTGCCCATCAATAATGGAAAGAGCGATAACAGCTACTGGACTTGAGAAACCTTACAGCAGTACGGGCCGCTCATCAATGAAAGCTAAATATTTTCTTGTAGGGAAACGTCTTATTTCTCCATTATCTATCTATCTATCTATCTATCTATCTATCTATCTATCTATCTATCTATCTATCTATCTATCTATCTATCTAAATCTGTTGGGTATCTATCTATCTAAATCTGTTGAGTATCTATCTATCTATCTAAAACTGTTGAGTATCTATCTATCTAAAACTGTTGAGTATCTATCTATCTATCTATCTATCTATCTATCTATCTAAATCTGTTGAGTATCTATGTATCTAAATCTGTTGAGTATCTATCTATCTATCTATCTATCTATCTATCTATCTAAATCTGTTGAGTATCTATGTATCTAAATCTGTTGAGTATCTATCTATCTATCTATCTATCTATCTATCTATCTATCTATCTATCTAAATCTGTTGAGTATCTATGTATCTAAATCTGTTGAGTATCTATCTATCTATCTATCTATCTATCTATCTATCTATCTATCTATCTAAATCTCTTGGGTATCTATCTAAATCTCTTGGGTATCTATCTAAATCTCTTGGGTATCTAACTATCTACATCTGTTGGGTATCTATCTATCTATCTATCTATCTATCTATCTATCTATCTATCTATCTAAATCTGTTGAGTATCTATCTATCTATCTATCTATCTAAATCGGTTGGTATCTATCTAAATCTCTTGGGTATCTATCTAAATCTCTTGGGTGTCTATCTAAATCTCTTGGGTATCTAACTATCTACATATGTTGTGTATCTATCTATCTATCTATCTATCTATCTATCTATCTATCTATCTATCTATCTAAATCTGTTGAGTATCTATCTATCTATCTATCTATCTATCTATCTATCTATCTATCTATCTATCTATCTACCTACCTACCTACCTACCTATCAGGTCATCCCATAAGTTCTGTCCGAATTTTGAATAAAGTAAACAAGTGACCAAATGTCACATTTAATTACAGATTCAATCAACAATGTATTTTCCCTGATTATCTATGACTTCCTTCCATCTATTAACAAGCTTACTAATTCCATTACTATAAGATTCTTTTGGCTTTGATTCGAAGAACTCACAAATGTCAGTTTTAACCTCTTCCTGTGTTACAAAATCTGTTTCTTCCAAATGATTCTGTATGCTACGAAACAAATGGTAGTCTGAAGGAGCAAGGTCGGGAGAATAAGGTGGATGAGGAATTTTCTCCCAGCCAAGTTCTTCGATCTTTTGTGACGTGATTCTTGCTGTGTGTGGTCGCGCATTGTCCTGATGAAGCACCAGCCGTTTTTGATTCACTAGAGCAGGTCTTTTTTTCCTCAAAGCTTGGTTCAGACGCTTTAATTTCTGACAGTATATTTGAGCATTAATTGTTGCATTAGGTGGTAAGAATTCAAAGTGGATTATTCCTTGGCACCAGATTGAAAAAAGAACCTTTTGCTCATGAAGTTCCCTTCTCGGTTGTGGCTGGGGTCCTTTCCCTTTACCAAGCCACTGTCTATAACGCTCAACATTTCGATAAAAGGTCCATTTTTCGTCGCCAGTCACAAGTCTATCCAAAAAAGGTGAAACAAGTTGGCGAGAATGGAGAGAAGAGCAGATGTCAACTCGGGATTTGAGGTTGTTTTCGGACAATTCATGAGGCACCCATTTTCCAAGTTTAGGAACTTTTCCAAGTTGTTGAAGATGACGATGAGCAGTTGTATGGTTTGAACTGAGAACCACTGCCAATTCCTCAACTGATAAAGCAGGATTTACTTCAAGGGCTGCTTCAAGAAGCTTTTCATCAAACTCAACTGGACGTCCGGTTCGATCTTCATCTTCAAGGGTGAAATCTCCACCTCTGAATTTTGCAAACCATCTTGTGCAAGTTCTTTCATTCACACATTCCTCTCCATAAACTGAGTGAATGTTTCTAGCCGCTTCAGCTGCTGAGTTTCCTTTCTTGAACTCATAAAGCATTATGTGCCTCAAATGATTCTTGGGTACTTTCATGTTAGCAGGGTTTTGATCAAACAAAATTTTATTTTATTATTCTCTGAAATAAAATTTGATCAGTTTAAATGCATCTAAACATAAAAATAATGTTCAGCTCCATTAGACATTATAAAATACTCTTTAAATTTCGTTTATTTTAACAAAAAGTTAAAATTCGGACAGAACTTCTGGGATGACCTAATATCTATCTATCTATCTATCTATCTATCTATCTATCTATCTATCTATCTATCTATCTATCTGAATGTGTTGGGTATCTATCTATCTATCTATCTATCTATCTATCTATCTATCTATCTAGTTTCTATCCAAAGATAAAGAAACTTTAAAAGAGATGTTTGAAATCTATTAATCTATTTTTAAAATTATCCTTTTAATGCTATACACGTTATATTTAGTGGGTAGATGTTTGAGTGGACATCCGTTTTTAAATCAGTGAAATGTATATCAACTGGCGAAGACATCAAGAAGTAGCACTATAAGAGTGTGTTGAACAAGAGTTAATCCTTAATCTCAGTCTGAAGCATTGTAATCGACTGCTGATAAAGCAGAATGCTTTGCTCGGAAATCACTTCCAACTCCACCCTCGACTTATCAGAAATATCTCTGCCTGATTTTCTACCTAGAACGAAATCTCTACTGAGTTATAACTCCGTCCATGGTTTCTGCTATCATTTCCAAACTAGATAATCACAAGGCATCTGAACTGTTTTCTCCAAACTCTAAAAAACATGCCTTACAAATTTTTGCTTCCCAGCTTGTTGGAAATCCTCTTCTGTAGTTTTTGTCTTTGAGAAAATTGGTGAACGTAACGATCTTCGAATTATTGTCTTGTTATTGTCTTACTTTTTTTGGCAAAATACTCAATTCGGTGCTGAATTGGTTTGTTTTGTTTTACGGTATATCAACTTCAATGGGTCATTTAATGCCGACACCTTTTTTTTCCTGGTAATATTTTTGTTTTGTCAAAAATCTATTTCTGTTAATATTTTTTCCTCAAAAACGTATGGCTGGCAATATTTTTAAAAAACGTATAGCTGGTAATATTATTTTTTCAAAAACCTATAGCTGGTAATATTATTTTTCAAAAGACTATAGTTAGTAATATTATTTTTTCAAAAACGTATAGCTGGTAATATTATTTTTGCAAAAACGTACAGCTGGTAATATTATTTTTTCAAAAACGGTATAGCCGGCAACACTATTCTTAAAAAAAAAACAAAAAAAAAAAAACACGTATAGCTGGTAATATTATTTTTTCATAAAACGTATTATAGGAGGCCATGCTGTTGGACGTAGTTTATCATCTTACCCAGGACGCGGATGTAGTTTATCGTCATACCCAGGACGCGGATGTAGTCTGAGTGTTAACTATTTGCTCATAGCTGGGGCCCTAACAGGTGCTACCACCTCGAGTCAGGGTGGACCTGGAAACACCAGCAATTAAGAGAAGGTTCCATACTCCTCAAAACCTCCTGATCAGAGGCCTTGCTGTTGGACGTAGTTTATCGTCTTACCCAGGATGCTACTAAATTGACAACTAGGTTTAATTCTTTTACTGTTGAAATAGCTCGATGTATCCGCAAGACGACCTCTCAGATGGGGCTTCAGAATACGCCAGCTGCACCTCTACATAGGGGTAAGACACCCCCTCCCCCCAAAAAAATGAGACGTTCTGGGTAAGACGATAAACTACATCCAACAACAAGGCCTCTGATCAGGGGGTTTTGAGGAGCGTGAAACCATCTTTAAACTAGTGGTGTTCCCAGGTCCACCCTGACACGGGGTGGTAGCCTCTGTTAGGGTCCCAGCTATGGGTAAATAGTTAATCCCCAAACTGTGGTCAAAACATTATGAAAGTGTAAAAATAGGTTTTAATACCAGCAATAGATTTTTGAAGAACAAAAAATGTTACCAGCAATATATTTTTGAAGAAAAAAATATTATCAGTAATAAAAATCTTGTCGGCATTAAATAACTATTATGGTAATTTACCCACGCACGCATGGAATCTCCCAGCTATAAATAGGAGCAGGTACTGCCTTTTGGAGAGGGAAGTTTCCAGCACTCAGCTCTGACAGTCGGACCGAACATTCTTGCTGTAACACTTTCGTTTGTATATGTTTGTTACTGTTTCTGTTAATATATTTGTTTAACTCAATTCCTCTTGTGTCTTTATTTCTGGTCCTAACAAGGCCACAACAATAACCCATTGAGGTTGATATGCCGTAAACCAAACCAAACCAAACTTATTCGTAAGCACTATTCTAATAATCTCTTTTCTGGCATTCTTCGCATGTGGAACTCTCTTCTGGTTTCTATACTAAGATCTTCAAAAATCCAAATGCAATGTCAATCGTCGTCATCTGTTTGTTTTTAAATAATGTTCTTTTATTGTCCTTTCTCCTCATTAAAGTTTTGCCGGATTTACAGTGAGACAATCTAGAATTCATTATTGGTGGATATAATCTTGACATTAGATATGCAGATGACACAGTGTTGATAGCAGACATGGCAACAAAACTACAGGAATTCCCACAGAAGGTAGTAAAGGAAAGCAAGAAGAAAGGACTAAACATCAATTCTAAGATGATAAAATGTATGGTTGTCAGCAAGAGGAACAGTCCAAGACAAGAACTATGAAGTGGAGATACCGAAATCAAAAATTTAAATATCTAGGAAGTGTTTTAACAGAGGAAAATGCGACATCGAAATCCGAAGGCGCATTAGAATAGCAAAAGATGCCTACCAAAAACTAAGCAAAGTATTAAGAGACAAGAAAATCTTGTTAGAATCAAAGAAAAGAGTAATGAATTGTTACGTAATATCAGTCTTCCTATATAGCAGTGAAGGCTGAACAATCTCTTCACAATTAAAAAGAGACTTAAAGGAACAGAAATATGGTTCTACAGAAGGATACTGAGAATACCATGGACTGAACATGTTAATAAAGAGTAAGTTTTAAGGAAAATGAAAAGAGAAAGTACACTTATACTTAAAATCAGAAAGAGACAGTTGAAATTACTAAGGCACATAATGAGGAAAGAAGGCATAGAAAATTTGATACTGACAAGACAATTGAAGGTAAGAGAATCAGTAGAAAACAGCGAATAACCTACCTGACGAGCTTATGTAAATGAGTTAGGAGAGATAGGAAAAAGACATAACTTATTTAGAGCTACCACGGACAGGAAGTTGTGGAGCCAAGATCGCCTACGCCCTGAAGGGTCACGGCACACAGAAGATTAAGAAGATATTCAGCTGATGAGGCAATCGTAGATACTTGACGGGTACTAGATTTGAATATACTTGAAAAAAGATCAAAGTGTGTATCGGCCGAAACACAGTGAGTTAAACTACAAAGAGGAGGAGGCAAATAATGAAATATTTCAAGGACTGTTGGCATTACTTCAGGTTAGAATCTCAGATAACAATTATAATTAACCTTCTTTAGCTGATTTTATCTTTTCGTAACCCGCAGAGCATGTATCAAAACTTGTAAATCAAATAATCTCCAAGAGAGAACAACAAAACAACCCGTTTTTGTTTGAGACCGATTTTGCTAACGTAACGTAAAATCCTTTTAGTTTTAATTAAGATTTGAATATCCAGGCGGTTAAACAAATTCTCTGTTGGCTGTTTTTTTACGAACGATAAAAGCTGAACCGGTTCAGATGGAAAAAAAAACATTGCTTATAAAGTGATTAAGAATAAATTAATGTTTTTCATTTGAAGGCCACAATCGAAGCGTTCCCATGATGCTTTACAAGCAGGACTAAACTGTAAAAAAGGATTCCATGATGCTTTGCAAGTACGAATAAATAGCCGAAAAATACGTTATTGTTTTTCTTTTTTTGTTATGTTGAATGACAAATTATTAGATGACAGAATGGATTTTGTTGTTTTTTTTTTTCGACGGAAGACATGAAAACGACCGCGCTTGAAATGAAAGTAATTTCATATAAAACATGATTAACAAATTTCTATGAGATTTGTGAATTTTTAATTTGCACTTAATGGAAGCAATTTATAAAGTAATTTATTTACTACTGGGCTGAAAAATAAGTAACGTTTGAAATCGATCAAGAAAATATGGCAATTTGTTATTTGCTTGAACAACCATCGAGCCCAAGATCAGGGGCATTTCGTTTTAAAAACAAAGAAGTTTAGTCTGGTATTTAAAAACAAAGAAGTTTAGTCTGGTATTTAAAAACAAAGAAGTTTAGTCTGGTATTTAAAAACAAAGAAGTTTAGTCTGGTATTTAAAAACAAAGAAGTTTAGTCTGGTATTTAAAAACAAAGTTTAGTTTGGTATTTAAAAACAAAGAAAAACTATAAAAAATAAAATTGTCTGCAAACTCTTTAAGCGATAATCCTCCAAATTATCACGTGATATTTCTTGGAAATTCGCAGCATTTCATCAGCGAATAATGTCATCCCTCTTTAGGGAACTACAGTAATATTATCTTTGTAATCCTGATGAAGGCACAAAATTGAATCACTCATACGTAACTTTACATTTTATTCAACTCTAAAATTCGTCAATTACCATCGGCCACTTGATATGCAGCAGCAGCTCCGAACGCGGTACCTACATTCGACAGAATTCCGTTTGTCGCAGTTAGCTCCTCCTCATTTCCTTAATCCTTCAACAGGGGTCTCTCTCCCCTGACTATAAATACTGGCTGACCCTTCTCTCTTTCTCTCTTTTCCGGCTTACGCCCCGGGCGGTCATCTCGCGGGGAGATGAGGTAAAAATCTCTTTTTCAACTCAGGCCTTGAGCCGCTACCTCGCGCAGAGGCGAGGTATAAAACTTTCTCTTTTCCTCTTACACCAATATGTGACATCTCACACATGCAGCGTTTCCCAAATTCTGGGAACACGCTAAAAACAATATACGCGTTCGTACGGACACTCAACACACACATAACTTCTCCATACAAATACTCTGTAACTTTTCATGTCTTCATGTCATTGTAATTTGTAATTAATATATATTTGTTTGCATGCATGTATATCGGTCTTGTTTGTTTCTTTTGTCTTCTTCGGACTTAATATAATGTCCGACATTCTCATGTAGCTGGACCGGCCAGCAGGTAAGTTTAGCCCAGAGATATCATCCACATCTCTTTACACATTCACACTCACGGTCCTCTACACGTTCATACAATGCGTTATAACGCGGTTTTCCGTGTAAGTCTGAACGATTCTACGTGAATAAGCACTTACGTCACTCACCTATGCTAACGCAGTAGTAATAATCTAGGACATAACAGAAGATTTCTATAACATGTGTTGACATAATTACGACTAAAAAACACATGCAGGATATACATATAATACAAATATGAAATGAAAGAAATGCATATGATGAAATGAAATTGTTTTAAGCTGCTGATATATTTATTGCAAGTGTTATAATTGGCTTTCGGTAGAAGCGTAAAATCATGTCTCACTTGTAGTACTCGGAAGCAGCAACAAATCTGGCGAAGAAAGTTTAATTTGTTTTTATTTTTTATCGGAAATTCATCAACTTATAGTTTAACAAGAAAATGTCCTTATCACTCACAGGGAAACTCAATAGGTATACACATATGTACATGTTTTAAGCGACAATGGAATGTCTTAAGCTATGCCACCGGCTAATGTTCATCGCTGTTTCTCCCTTTTCAGAGCATTTAACAATGTCTAATTTCACTCACATGGCGATGGCTTTCCTTTTCTTCGAACCATCACCCTCAGTAGAGGTTACACTATGCTTGAGGCCCGTAATGAAGGGCAATAATTTTTCACAAAAACAAACGAACGAACGAGAAGGAATGCACAACAATCCAATATGGCGTACAACCAGGAAGTGAATCTCACTGCCTTATCTACGAGTCAAGATTAATGGAGATTGCGTCGTAACTATGAAGCATCGCAGATCAGGAATGTCTTAACTCGGGGCCTTACTGTATTCAAAATAGGTGCAAAGATTTTTGTCATAATGTTATATATACAGAATTGTAATTTTCATCTTCGGTTACATATATATATATATATATATATATATATATATATATATATATATATATATATATCTTATAATTTTATCATATGGACAAAACCATTTTACTCACTACAAAGATGCAACTTCGTTTCAGTGCATTTCAACTGCACTTCGACGGGTGAGAATCGAAAATGGTTATGAACAATCTTGCTTGTAGGCAAGCCGTATGTGAAACATCACTTCCTTTTTTCCATTTGTTTGAGAAGAGAAAATACATATAAAGCAAAAAAGGTGACGGAGTGAAACAATTCTGCTTGTTGACAGCAGTTTGATGAAGAATGGATGGGGTGTTAAATGGTGACTGATCTGTGGAGATTTTTTCTTGCTGATAAACACCGGTCAAAGGTTTAGGCTCATCATCTCATAAACGCCGTAAGAGTGAGAGGTAGGGGAGAAGAGGTGGATATAGGGGATAGTAGTACGTTGGAGTAGGTAAAATTCTAGCGATAGTTCTAGTAGTAATTGGGAATGTTATTTTTAGTTTACTATAAAAAGTCTAGAGCTGAATTGCATATATTTATGTTCGGGTTATCCCTACTAATTCTGTAATCAATGAAAGTGTTTTGTGGATTAATAAATTTAGAAGTGGTGATTTCATCTAAAAATGTAAGGGATACTAATATAACAATTTATAATCAAATTTTGAAATATTCCTGGACAGGATAGCGTGTAGAATAAGTATGGGTGTAAAACAAATTATCTGAAAATATTACCGGTAATATATATGTGAAAAAAATTTAAGAATAATAATTTAATTAGTGGAGAGGTACATAAGAGGGTGGGAAATATATCGAAGGAGGTGATTTATAATTTTAAAACGTTTATAGTTATGGAAGTAAGAATTTAACAAGATTGTAGTGTTAGATCCTTAGTATGTCTACAATATATATATATATATATATATATATATATATATATATATATATATATATATATGTGACACCCGTCGTCCTCCTGGTCAGGGCACCATTTGTGACACCCAACCCTCCTCTGTCCTGGTCAGGGCACCGTTTGTGACACCCGTACTGGTCGCGGCGCACTTGTGACCCCCGACTTCTTTTTCAGTCACGACGCCAAAATGTGACGTCGGTCCTTTGTGACGGGCTAACCCAGGGACATCGGTTGAAGTCTTGTTGGGTTCTAGCACCAACTTGTCGTACTCGGCTCGCTTCCAACGCCTGGTCACCGAAGCAACTGCTTTGATCTCGATTCAACCCACCCACGTTGTGATTTGATCTTAGGTTGACGAGATCAATCAAACGTCGGGCCGTAGTGCCAGCCGAATCCGGGTCAAGGTGATACTGCACAATAAATGTAGACAAAAAAAAACAAACAAAAGCACAAACAACAACTTCAAGGCGAGCGACTGGTTAGGAATAGTGATTAATTTTATGTCGGTTTGTTGAGTTACATGAGTGCGTCTCTCTCTTTCTCTCCCAGCCCGAAGAAAAAAAAATGTGGATTGTAACACTTTTGCGTTCCTTAACTAGTTCTGGATATCTGTATGGAGAATATAAGTCAGACTTCTATAATTTGTTCTTGGTTAGAAATCTAATTCGGAAACTTGTTTTGGTGGGAAATCTAAAGTTGGTCTTCAACAAATCTGTTCTTGGTTAGAAGTCCAAGTCGGAAACTTGTTTTGGTGGGAAATCTAAAGTCGGACTTCAACAAATTTGTTCTTGGTTAGAAGTCTAAGTCGGAAGGCATGGAATCGTGCGGTCACCTGTGCGAGGCGCGTCTCTCTCTTACTGTACTGGCTGTACTCTTCTGACTCACTGTCTGGACTCGACCCGACTCTCCGAACTCGACTCTCCTCTGCGAACTCGACGAACTCACTGAAACACCCGTAGATGTTTGCTTATATGGACGCCGATCAAAACCTGGCGTGGGGTCGGACGTGGTGTAGCCACCACGTTGATTTCAAATCCCCAATAAGGATTTTCTTTGTTTTCGGCCAAAAATAATTATCATTTTCCGTATTTGGAAATCTTATTCCACTCCCACCCTCTTCTGCTCTCATGTGGGTATCTCACCATACTTTAGAGGGCGTCAACGGTTTTATCACTTCCTCGCAGTAACATCTCATACCTATCCTCTCAATGGGCGGTGGCGGCCTCCTCTCTGCGTCACATGATCATCTCCGCCTGGCTATTCGGCCAATAGGCGTCAACTGATAATCTCAATTTTTATCCAACTTCACGGGATATGTTTTTTTTCAACCAGGTTTATCCGTCAACATTAAGTGGACGATTCTTTTTTGGCGAAATTGGGTTAATTAAAATACCCTAACATAGCCTTCGTTATCACAAACGAACTTAAACAAAATGCAGATGTCCTGTGTGCGGTCGGCAGACGGCCCATCAACTACTGATAACACAAGTTCGTCATCCTGACACAGCCAATGTCCTATCTGCCCAGAAGCTCTGGTATCCCTCAACTAATTTTCACGACAATGACCATCAGAATTTTCGTGGGTGGTCTTTTTTTCTTTTATCATCTACGTTGTTAAGTCTTGTCCCTCTGTTTCTTTCTCTTCTTTCTCTCTTTCCTTCTTTTGTCCTCGCAGATAATTTGGCATATCTCAGCATCACACTTCCGCGAGAAAGTAATGTGGTTATCTTGAATTCGCACTTGAAAATAACAAAACAAAACATCTTTTTTTTTTTTTTTTTTTCACCGATACTCTGTTTGGGAAAATAACAAAACAAAAAGAATATCGCTCAGTATGTCTTTCGTTATATCTATCGGTGTAAGTAATCGCTCAGTATGTCTTTCGTTATATCTATCGGTGTAAGTAATCGCTCAGTATGTCTTTCGTTATATCTATCGGTTTAAGTATCCCCGTAATTAACTTCTGTGGTTAATCAATTGATTAATTAACCTGCCGTTCCTAAATAGTGTTACAATCCTACCTAACCTATTTGTGTCATTTACTTGTTAATGGCATTCAAATCCAACTACACTATTTAGCATGCATCATGCACCTGTCCCATGCAGTCGTATTCTTTTCATTTCTTTTTTTCACGCTTTTACATGTAAAGTATTGTTCTACTTCATTTTGTTCTGTTTTACATGCAACGTAAAATTCTTTTATCTTCTTCTGTTTTATATGCAATATAAAGTTCTTTTATCTTCTTCTGTTTTTCATGCAATATAAAGTTCTTTTATCTTCTTCTGTTTTTCATGCAATATAAAGTTCTTTTATCTTCTTCTGTTTTTCATGCAATATAAAGTTCTTTTCAAGCAATTTTTTCATTTTTAAAGTGTGCCGGTGGGTGTATGTGTGTCGTTATTATGGCTTGTTCTTCTTGGTCAATGTTCTTCTCTCCGCTGTGGGTTTTTTTTCGCCGCGCGTGTCGGTTCTGCGTTGGCTTCTTCCGTCGGCTTTTCTGCAATTCTCTCGTTGATTCTGTATGGGTAAAGAACACTGCTCGGCATCTCCCTCTCGAGCTGCTGCACGCTCATTTGATTACTGCGAATTAATTTCGTGCTACTTCTAACCTTCCATACTGCTACACCGCCTATGGCGATAATTATGAATGTACCCATCATTGCTAACCAACTTATCGCGATCTGGTTATCACCTTTCCAGGCCATATCCTCCCTACCCAGCTCACTTAGCTTATTCCTCAACTGATCCATATCGATCGTTTCTATCGGCTTCATCAGCGCCGGTATTTTATTCAAGGTAACATTGGGGAATCCCTTCAATATCGGTTCCCATAACTCTGTACAATTGACTAAACCTCTGCCAATCATTTCTATGATGGAATCCCTCTCTTCATATTTTTCTTCTATGGTTCTATCTTGCTTAATTCTTTACTCAGCTATTCCATAACTTCTTCTAAACTCGTAACTCTTCAGCTCTCTCCTCCCTTAACTAACCCCAGCAGACCGAATGGCCCGGACAGGTTCGCGTGGTCCCCTCCAAGGATCGTACTCAATGGCACTATAGCTGGCCAGTTAACCATGCCACTAACTTTCTTCCGTCCTCTGTGAGGTGCAATTCGCGCCTCCATCCCCTCCATCCACATCTACCACAGTCAGACAGTAGGTTTTGGATGAGCCAGGGTCGTTATCTGACGACACCTAATTATTCAATTGAGATTTGGACTTCTCCATTCCTCTCAATCTCATCTTCCGAGTTAATTCCTCTAACCTTCCCTTAATGTTTTAATTTCTCTTCAGGGTGTGTTTCGCCTATTCTCTTTCCCCCTGATTCTTCCTTCCCCTTCGAGTCCTTGCTCTGATCTTCAATACCGCTTGACTCTAGGTCTAAATCTCTCCTGTTCCTTAGTCTTTCTTTGAGCTGGGAAAGGGGTATCTGATCCTCCTCCTCCCACTCGTTGAACTCTTCGTCTTGTTTAGGGTGCCTCTTTCTAGAGCCTTTGACTGCTTGATCGGATCTCTTCGTATTTCTCTCCCTTTTCTTTGGACATTGGGGTGCGACGGTGACATCACCGCACCGATTCAGGCGACGACTGAACGCCGCTGATCCCCGCCGAGGGTTCCAACTCCGTCACTCGGATCGCTTCGTCCATCTGGCCAAGTCGATTCATCTCTTCATTTTCCTCGGAATCTTCCTCCGTCTCCATTTCTTCAGGCTCAACCAGAGTTACCTTCCTTGTTCTTGTCTTCCTAGGCCTCGGCTCGCTCATCTCCAGGTTAGCTATTTCAGCCTTCTTCAGATCATTGGCATGGACCCTCCTTGCTCGTCCTGCCACTTGATCCCATATTACATATGATACTGGACCCGTCTGCTCCACTATCCGGTAGTACGGTTCCCACCTTTGGTCCAGCTTTCCTTCTCTCTGGTGGATTTTATAGTAGACAGGGTCTCCAACCTTCAATTCTACTACCTTTCTTTCAGCATTCACTCTCTCATTTCTTCTCTTCTGTGCCCTCCTTATTCTTCTTCTGGCCTGTACAAATATCTTATGTTGTTGTTCTAGCAACAGCTGATGATGATCTTCTCCCATATACTTTCTTCGGGGCTTCAATAGGTTATCCACAGGCAGGACCACGTCTCTGCCAAACAACATAAAGTAAGGAGAAAATCTGGAGGTTTCGTTTATCGTAAACCTCACGGCCGCCAGAGCCTGTGTCAAATACAAATCCCAATTTCCAGTGTTCTCTCTGATCAGCTTGGCCAATACATCTCCCAAGGTTCTATGAAACCTTTCCACTTTAGCATTTCCTTGCGGGTGGTATGGAGATGTTTTTACGTGCTCTATATTCAAACCTGTCAGCACCTCTCTCATTATGCTGTTTATATTCTCTGGGCCATTATCAGTGACAAGTTGTACAGGGGCGCCATACCTAGGGAAGATTTCGCCTATTATCAAATCGGCCACAGTTCTAGCCTTCTTGTCTGGCACTGCAAATGCCTCAGGCCAATTTGTTAGCCAATCAACAAAACTCACTATATAGTTGTTTCCCCGTGCAGTTTCCCCATATGGTCCTGATACATCCATACTCACTATCTCGAAGGGGAAATTCGGCACGTCCATCTCCTCCAATGGTGCCATTTCCTGCCTTCTGCTCTGTGACTGGCACACTACACAGCTCCGAACATAGTTAGTGACCTCTCCGTACAGTTTGGGCCAATAGTACTTCCTACCTATTAGATCATATGTCCTATCAATTCCCATGTGGCCTAACCTCTCGTGGCACTGTTCCAACATCTCTGGTCTTAAACTTTTGGGCACATACAACTTGGGCTTGACTTCTTCATCCCTGAGAGATAATACAGCCTTTCCTCCATTATGGCATACTTGGTGGTCTCTCCTGCCTCCACCTTTTCTCTCAGGGCAGCCATTTCACTGTCTGCCCGCTCCTTCTCAATTTCTTCTGTCCAGTAGGGATCTGTTATTATCTGTGCGTCCCCTTCCTCGTCCGATTCTAACATAGGGCGATCTTTTAACTTATTAGAGTTAACTACTCCGATTCTATAGGCTTTATCATCTACTCCCTGCTCTACTTTTACAGATCTTTCTTCCAGTTGTTTCGGTATTCTTGAGAGCAGATCTGCGCACGTATTTCCTTCCCTGCTAAATACTCTATCTTACAGTGGTAGCCACTTAACTTTAGAGCCCACTGTTGAATTTTCTTATTATTTGTCCATTCTGCCTGCAATAGGTATTGCAGAGGCTTGTGGTCTGTCTTTATAGTAAAGACCGCACCATTCAAGTAGTAGTCCAGTTTTTGAAGAGCATACATGATAGCATATGCTTCTCTTTCTATTACTGGCCATCTCCGTTGTGTCTCTGAGAGCTTATGAGAGAGAAAGTATATCGGTACCTCCTCTGGTATGCCTGGCACTGGTCCTTCTTTATCGGGACATGGCTGGGTGAGAACTGCTCCTACACACTGCTCACTGGCATCAGTGTATAGTACCATGGGCTTGCTGAGGTCTGGGTACGTCAGCAGTGGGACGGCTGTCAACTGTTCCTTTAACGTATCAAATGCCCGTTGACAGTCCCCTGTCCACCTGAACCTAGCGTATTTCTTCGTCAGGGCTACTAGTGGTATGGCAATTCTCGAGAATGCCGGGACAAATCGTCGGTAGTAACCTATAGCCCCTATAAAGCCTCTTACTTGTCTCACTGTCTTAGGTTCTGGCATTTCCCTTATGACCTTCACCTTATCCATGTCGGGCTTAATACCGTCTCCGTTTATAATAAAGCCCAAATATCTAGTCTCCTCCCTCAGAAACTGACACTTCGACAATTTCAATTTTAAGCCGTGTTTTCTTAACCTTCCCAACACTTGTTTCAGATGGAAAAAGTGTTGCTCTACTGTTTCTGAAAATATCAAAATATCATCCAAGTATGCCATGGCAAAGCTCTCGTATCCTCCTAACACTATTGACATCAGCTGTTGCAAGATTCCCGGGGCATTAGCTAAACCGAATGGCATCACCCTGAACTGAAACAGTCCTAGGTGACACGCAAATGCGGCCTTCTCCTTGTCAGCCTCATCAAGGGCTACCTGCCAATACCCGGACCTCAAGTCCAACGTAGAGAAGTACTTTGCCTTCCCCAATAATGCCAATATATCATCTATTAGTGGCAATGGCACCGCCAACGGCTTCGATATAGAATTCAGTTTCCTAAAATCTACACAAAAACGGTGCCCGCCATCTTTCTTACCTACTATTACGATTGGAAAGCTCCAAGGGGAGATCGATCTTTCGATCATCCCAGCCTCCAACATCTCTTCTACTGCCTCTTCTACAAGGGGTCTCTTGTGAATAGGCGTTCTATAGGGCTTCAATTTCACAGGGGGGTGATCGCCGGTGTCGATTTTCATTTTTACGGTGTGGGTCTGGCCCAACTCCTTATCTGATTGGGCCACCACATCTCGATTATCCCTCAGCAGACCTCCCACCCTGGCCCTAAATTGATCAGGTGCCAAAATATCTTCGTCTACTATTTCTTCTAGTTGTTCTTCATGTTCTTCTAGCTTCTTCTCGAATCTCACTTGATTCAGAGTTCGTAGGGGTAGCGCCTTTCCTATCTCTTCCCCTCTCTTAACCTTTATAGTCTTTTGGGCCTGGTTCACCATCATGATGGGCACTAATTCGGCTGCCTCCACTACCGCCTCACATAGAGTTACCTCATTTTCTTCTAGGCTCTTCTCTTCTACAGGGACCAATTACAGGGTTCCTTTTCTTATTTTCTCCCCTGACATTAACCTACCCTTTCCCGACACTGCCGTTCTGGGGGGTAGCTCTACATCTTCCTCCACCACTATTGTCATATCTACTTCCGGTGGGCATCCCAATGGCGTTCTCTCGCCATTCGCTATCAGCACAGTGGGGTTGAACTCTATTCGAGCCTTCTGGCTCCGAAGCCAATCTTCTCCCAAGATTGCTTCCGTACACAAGTTGGGGGTTACGTAAAAATTTTGGGTGATTCTTAATTTCCCAATCCTCACAGGGAGCCTCGCCATCCCTTTTATCACCAGGGGGGCTCCATCTGCTTGCGTGATCTCTATGTCTGCTTCCCGTAACCTACTCTTCCGTTTCACCCGCCTGTATGCTTCCTCTTTCAGCAATGAAACAGATGCTCCTGTGTCTATCAGGGCTTTCACTGCCCTACCCCCTATCTCTGCCCCACACATACAGCTCCTTCTCTTGCGTCAGCGAAGAGAATACCTTGGCTTTCCTTTTTCTGGGTTCCCACCTCTGGGCCATCCCAGCCATAGGCGCCGGTAGCAACAAACTACTTTCACTATTCTCACGTGGGGGAGTTCTGCGTTTTCTGCACCTGGGCGGTCCCGGCTGGACCTCTCCCAGTCTCTTGTGGCTGTTCCTAAAGGCACAATTCCTCTTCATGTGCCCTGGTCTTCTGCAAAACCAGCACCTTCTCGTTGGGCAGTTAACCGCAAAGTGGCCCACCTGACCACACAACCAACATTTCACGCTTCTTCTCTTTAACTTGGCCACCCACCCTCTGGGTTCTGGGGGGACCTGTCCTCTACCTGGGTGGCTCCCCCGGCCACATGTGCAGTGTTTTATATTTACTCTTTTCAACTGGGCCACCCTCCCTCTTATTTCCGGGGTGGCCCGCTGGCTTTTCCCTGGTTCTGTCTTACGGGCTCAGCCTCCTTCTTAATCATGGGGTGATCTTTTCTTAATCCACACCACTTGGCTAGGTGTCCCTTCTTCCCACACCTAGTACATCTATCTTGTTCGAAGTCGGGGGGCAATCCCCACTTCGTCGGACATTCCGCTGCTCTGTGTCAGGGCACCGTTTGTGACACTCGTACTGGTCGCGGCGCACTTGTGACACCGACTTCTTTTTCAGTCACGACGCCAAAATGTGACGTCGGTCCTTTGCGACGGGCTAACCCTGGGACATCGGTTGAAGTCTTGTTGGGTTCTAGCACCAACTTGTCGTACTCGGCTCGCTTCCAACGCCTGGTCACCGAAGCAACTGCTTTGATCTCGATTCAACCCACCCACGTTGTGATTTGATCTTAGGTTGACGAGATCAATCAAACGTCGGGCCGTAGTGCCAGCCGAATCCGGGTCAAGGTGATACTGCACAATAAATGTAGACAAAAAAAAAAAACAAAAGCACAAACAACAACTTCAAGGCGAGCGACTGGTTAGGAATAGTGATTAATTTTATGTCGGTTTGTTGAGTTACATGAGTGCGTCTCTCTCATTCTCTCCCAGCCCGAAGAAAAAAATATGTGGATTGTAACACTTTTGCGTTCCTTAACTAGTTCTGGATATCTGTATGGAGAATATAAGTCAGACTTCTATAATTTGTTCTTGGTTAGAAGTCTAATTCGGAAACTGGTTTTGGTGGGAAATCTAAAGTCAGACTTCAACAAATTTGTTCTTGGTTAGAAGTCTAAGTCGGAAGGCATGGAATCGTGCGGTCACCTGTGCGAGGCGCGTCTCTCTCTTACTGTACTGGCTGTACTCTTCTGACTCACTGTCTGGACTCGACCCGACTCTCCGAACTCGACTCTCCTCTGCGAACTCGACGAACTCACTGAAACACCCGTAGATGTTTGCTTATATGGACGCCGATCAAAACCTGGCGTGGGGTCGGACTTGGTGTGGCCACCACGTTGATTTCAAATCCCCAATAAGGATTTTCTTTGTTTTCGGCCTAAAATAATTATCATTTTCCGTATTTGGAAATCTTATTCCACTCCCACCCTCTTCTGCTCTCATATGGGTATCTCACCATACTTTAGGGGGCGTCAACAGTTTTATCACTTCCTCGCAGTAACATCTCATATCTATCCTCTCAATGGGCGGTGGCGGCCTCCTCTCTGCGTCACATGATCATCTCCGCCTGGCTATTCGGCCAATAGGCGTCAACTGATAATCTCAATTTTTATCCAACTTCACGGGATATGTTTTTTTTCAACCAGGTTTATCCGTCAACATTAAGTGGACGATTCTTTTTTGGCGAAATTGGGTTAATTAAAATACCCTAACATAGCCTTCGTTATCACAAACGAACTTAAACAAAATGCAGATGTCCTGTGTGCGGTCGGCAGACGGCCCATCAACTACTGATAACACAAGTTCGTCATCCTGACACAGCCAATGTCCTATCTGCCCAGAAGCTCTGGTATCCCTCAACTAATTTTCACGACAATGACCATCAGAATTTTCGTGGGTGGTCTTTTTTTCTTTTATCATCTAAGTTGTTAAGTCTTGTCCCTCTGTTTCTTTCTCTTCTTTCTCTCTTTCCTTCTTTTGTCCTCGCAGATAATTTGGCATATCTCAGCATCACACTTCCGCGAGAAAGTAATGTGGTTATCTTGAATTCGCACTTGAAAATAACAAAACAAAAAATTTTTTTTTTTTTTTTTTTACACCGTTACTCTGTTTGGGAAAATAACAAAACAAAAAGAATATCGCTCAGTATGTCTTTCGTTATATCTATCGGTGTAAGTAATCGCTCAGTATGTCTTTCGTTATATCTATCGGTGTAAGTAATCGCTCAGTATGTCTTTCGTTATATCTATCGGTTTAAGTATCCCCGTAATTAACTTCACTTCCAAAGGTTGAAACGAAAAATGAAAAGAAATTTACACATTTTTGACGGGCAGTACTAAGCATATGTAAATTAACGAAGTGAGGAAGCGAGGGAGGAGAGAGACATGATTGAGTTAGATGTAAAATTTCTATTCTCTCAAATTTAAATTGTTTGAGGAAGTCAAGATATTGACACATTAAATCGGTTAACTTAACGGAAGTTATATATTAATATGGAAGGGGGAGAGGAGTAGAAGGCATAAAGAGAAAAAGAGAGAAAGAAGTCATGAGATAAAGTGTCACTAACTTTCTTTGGAATATATATATATATATATATATATATATATATATATATATATATATATATATATATATATATATAACAAATTAAGTAAATAATAAATGAATACACTATGACTGAACATATAAACACAAGAAAATGCAATAATAATAATCAACAATAAATAATTAAGTAATCAATATTAAATAATGAGTAAAAGTTAACAACGCCATTCGCATCCTCAATTATTTCCATGCAATTTCCTCTAGACTATATATATATATATATATATATATATATATATATATATATATATATATATATATATATATATATATACCCTTGTGCAAATTATTTGAAACAAAACGAATAATTTACTTTTTTCGTATTTTTCGAATGAAACATGGCTCAGTGCATATGTTAGTACTCTGTATGTCAATTCCACGAAGTCGTTCCTTTCAGATTGATCACAGATTCTCGATTGGATTTAAATCAGGAGAGATTCCGGGTCAGTCTATAGTACTTTGATTTGCTTACTGGTAAGGCTTGCCAGTGTGTTCGAGCAGCGTTAAAATTTTCTCATACAATGGCCGCAGAGCAACTAATCGATAGTAGAGACAATAGTGTCTGGGCGTGATGAAAATATGATGCAATCACGGATGATGCAATATTTTTCAAGGCCAAATAAATTCTATTCTCATATTATTATCATCAGGCATCTTTCGACCTGCGTTACATTTTATTTACTTTTTGAAAGTTGCCTGAAAATGAAAAAAAAAAATAACATTCTTACCGGATGATGATAATATGAGAATTATCGAAAGTACTAGCGCATCGACAGAAAATCTAATCCATTTTACAATTTTAAAAAACAATGATCGCGTCTTCAACGAGTTGTTAACATGTTAATGCTTTATTAATCTGCTAGCGAAGTAAATTCTCCATTAATTACATTAACTTTACTGATTTATTCTTTGTTTGACTACTTCTTTATAATATATATATATATATATATATATATATATATATATATATATATATATATATATACAAGTATAGAATTGGTGTATACGGAATAAATTCCAATAACCAACAAATACTATTCTTAAAAGAGTGCTCAATACAGAGTAGAGCAAATATAATTATCTATTCGAAAATTATGACATAAATATGTTATAAAATCACTACAAAAATAGCCATTTTGTTTCAACACTTCTGGTGTCTTATCAAGTGATGATGCTGATTGTAGAATAAAGGGTTTTAAAAAGTTCAATTCAATCAAAAACCCCTCGCTAGGGGAAACGCTGTTACATAAGCTGGAATGACCAATCAAAATACAAGTATATAAGAAACTTGACAACGAACTAAGGTTATAATAATTATTTAATGCTTTAATGTTGGGGTTAGACTAAAATAGAATTTATTCTAATAAATATTAAATTATACGATAAAATTTGAAATTAAAAATTAAAAATTACCCATTTCAAAGTTTAAATTTAATCTATATTAAGTTTAAAATTATAAAATTACTAAAGAAAAAAGAAAAATAAATATGTTATTCTATTTATTTTGTTTTTATTGAAATTAAGTTGGAATAAACGTTAAGATCAAATGTTGCTCTGAACTTCATGACAACATGGATACATTTGAATCATAAACAGAGGCAGGGGAGGATGACATCTTGCAAAAGACAATACATACACAATCAGATTATGATACATAAATACGCAAACGTATTTAGATACGCACACACACACGCACACACACATATATATATATAAGGAAGTTTTGTTTCTTTTGTGTAATAATAATAGCTTTCAGAATATAGCAATAGAGTAGCGATAGGCTAGCAAAGTTTTGTGGGATCGATTGATTATTTTTACGGCTTATCAACCTTTGTAGGTTATTTAAAGCCGAGACATATTTTGAGTTATGCCAATAATTCTTTCTTTCTAGTAGATGTTGCGTTAATAATATTTTTGTGATAATGATTTTTAACCGGATTTTTAACCTATAGCGGGTGAGAAGAGATGGATTGATATCTTTTCCAATTGAATGCAGCCAACTCGATTGGAATACGAACTCGGCTCTTCGATTTCTTATTCGGAGGCTCTATCTAGTACGCCACCCCCACATCACTGTCTGTGAGAAAGGGGTTGCAGAATGGCAAATGTTCATCAACCACAAGGATGCGCAATCGCTTTTGAACTCTGTCAAGGCTGAAAAGTGAGAATTGGGCAGCTCCAACCCAGACATGGCGGCAATACTTTATTTTTGGTCTGATCTGAAAGAGTATGGCAGGTGGGATCATGTAGGAACCGACACTTTTCACAGCATCTTAACAATGTATCATTCTTTTGTTTTTTCATTTATCTCAAAGTCTGCAATTATTATTCAGTAAAAGAATAAAAAGAAATATAATTTCACTAGTTTCGATAATGGTCAAGAATGGAAACGAAAACAGGCGCTTTTCTGCGCATGTGCAGTGTCTGTAGTATTCACTTAACACAATACTTGCCAGTGAATGCTGAGACAGACAGTGTTATACAAGTCCATTAGAAGCCGAGACACAATCATAACTTGGTATTTACGGTGTCGTGTATAGAGATTCCTGATAAGTAGTTTCGGTCATCACCTCATTTAACGGGTCACCGCTCAACATCAGCGTAATGTCATTCTTCTTGTGCTGCAAAGCGATAGCTGCCATGTTGGAATAAACTGTGTCTTCGTCGGTCGAAGTTTGGCGCTGTATTAGGAAACGCTTGGAATGAGAACGAGGCAAATGCGATATGAGCGAGATTCGTTACTTTTTGGTTCGTAAAAATGGGGTAGATAGCAGCTGTGTATTTTGCTTTACGTTAGATGCGCACAGATTTAGTTATCATATATGTTGAATGTCAACGATTAGAGACTTGAATGGACCTTCGAGAACAATATTAAACCGAATCACAAGCCAAGCTGAGAGTGAACACCGAACATGTGAGCAACGACGAGGTTTTGGCAGGTTTTTTAGGACACTTATACTTAAAATCAAGAAGAGGCAGTTAAAATTTCTGGTGCACGTAATCAGGAAGGAGGGCTTGGAATATGTATATATATATATATATATATATATATATATATATATATATATATATATATATATATATATATATATATACTGGCGGCTGAAGGTTTTTATGATGAACATAATTTACTCTGACGAAAGAAATTGCCTTGAAGTTAAAAATTTGGCAAATCTTCTAGTCATAAATTTGATAAGTCCCCTATTGGATCTTTGGAACTGCAGTGATTCAGTTCAAAGAAACCATAAACTCAGCTGATGGCACTAGATTCAAAATCATCAAACTTCTGAATTTCAATCTGGAAATATCTTAATAAATAATTTTTTCTATTAAATTATCAAAATTGTTTAATTCTCTTTTGATAATATAAAATGATTTGTTTCCGTTCTCAGATTGAAAAGAAAATAAGTAGAATAGGTTCCTAAAAATTACCTGCATTAAATAGAGCCGGTTCCTGGGAATCTGGGATGCCATTATAATGTATATATATATATATATATATATATATATATATATATATATATATATATATATATATATATATATATACCATTTGAGTCGAACAAAACCAACGGTTGAAATAGTCTATATTCATGGGGTAATTTTGGATTTCCCTACATATATACATCGGGGTTGAATAAGACTAACGTACTTCTCGTTGGTTAACATAAATCTATACCCTCACCTATATATATATATATTCACGTTCGTCCCTGCCGTGCGCCGACGACTTGGTGGTAGAAGTTCCGACTGACGCCAATTCAGCCGGGTTTCGATCCTAGCTAGAGGCAACCGAACGTCTAGCCACACTGAAGAGCTGTGATACAGCGAAACAGTCTTTCTGTGGATGACTCTCTCTCTCTCTATATATATATATGTTGAGATTTAATGGCACACTGAACACATTCATGTACAGGTTAACATATATTGTCAATTCCGGTACAAAAAAGTACCATAACGCCACCATATTTGCATGTGTGTGTGTACGTGCACGTGTGTGCGCACATGTGTGTATGTGTGCGTAATTGCTTGTCTGTTGGTCTAACGAAGACTTTGAGAGAGAGAGAGAGAGAGAGAGAGAGAGAGAGAGAGAGAGAGAGTATCACATTGTTCATTTATCGATCAATGTGTCTGTTCGTCTTTGCTTACACAATTCCATTTCTCTCCTGCTGGGATAACCTTCTATTTTCACATTTTTTTGTTTGTTTTTTGCTGCACATTTTTTCTCACTTTCCTGCCATGGAACCGATCTAAACGGGAGCTGCTGATAGAAGAAAAAGAGAAAAGAGTGTCTATCCCCGGGTCACTGATGCTCGTGTCTATTTGTGGTGAAGGAAATCCGTTAATGTCATCCTTAGTTATAGTGTCAGAACGCAAAATATATCCGCTGGTTACCCAGTCCATGTGTCAATGGCCCGATTTCTTTTGATGCATAATATTTTTCGACAGTCTTTATACGACCTTATGCTTGTGTCTGAAGGGTCCAGTGAATTTGGATTCATAAAGAAAAATTGAATGCATTGTCACCATACGATTCGATCCTTACGAGGATTTGTTGAAAAGTTCCTGGCTTGACTACAATCCTATAATCTGACCAAATGACCATTAATCAGAATTTTGGAGACAATATATTCTTTCCGTCCTCCCTCGTACATTGTTATACGCATACTAGCGAGTACATCAGGTAATTCAGAACAAATTATAATTTAACGAAAAGCAAAGGTATATGAACTGAAGAAAATCAGTTTATTAATTTTAAAATATTGAACACAGAAAAACAAAATGTTATTCAATAGAATTGGACTTAATTTTGAAGACGGCCTGTTCTTGAATCCGGTTCTAGTTTAAGTCGGATATCAGAACTATGATGACGGCCCTCGAGGTGCACTTGTTATTTGGGATATACTGGTTATCCCCTCCCCCCCGCCCGACGATGTCGCAGTAGTTTCGTATATTTAAATTAGTAAAGCTAGGAGGTTCCCAGTTGACTGAGTTGGGGGCGGGGGTGACATTAAACATTCTCGACTAACCAATTCTGGATCACGTTGATCATGCCATGAGTGGACAAGTCTATTTAAGTAGTACGGTATATATATATATATATATATATATATATATATATATATATATATATATATATATATATAGGTTGCGATGGATGAATTATCGTCTAAATCATATGTGTGTGTGTGTGTAGTTGGAGCTCTCGGATTGATTGGAAAAGGTTCCAATAGATTGATTGAAGGGATTCCTGGCAGCCCATGCCTTTAAAGAATTGTACTCACAAGTGCAGCTGACACATTACAAAGAGTTTTAACTCGTTAAAATATGTATGATCTTAGTATTTTTTCTTTTTTTTACAAACATGATCAGTGGAAAATGTCATGAAGCCATTTCTGACCTTAGGTCTCTGGTTGGGACCCTGAAGGAAATGTGTATACAACAGAAATCAAAGGAAGAAATAATAGTAATAATGAGTAGTCAATCAACCAAAACTCGTGCACTTGGAATCATGGCAAAACATGAAAAAATATATGTATCTATATATCTGGCATGAGGTATTATGATTACTTATATTATTTACATTATTCAGACTGTTATCCTCATCTTTATTGCCATATTCACAACGTTTCGGTCGTTGTACGGTCCAGCCTTCTTCAGGTGACTTGAATTATTTTTCAGCATCTGTCTATATATCTGAAATGGGGTATTATGACCTCACATTATTTACATTATTCGGACTGTTGTCCTCATCTTCACTGCCATATTCACAACATTTCGGTCGTTGTACGCTCCGGCCTTCTTCAGGTGATTGGAATGATTCTTTAATATCTGTCTATATATCTCAGATATATAGACAAATATTGAGAGGTATTATGATTTCATACATTATTTACATTATTCGGACTGTTATCCGCATCTTTATTGCCATATTCGCAACGTTTCGGTCGTTGTATGCTCCGGCCTTCTTCAGGTGATTGGAATTTCGAACCGAACCTTTTATTTCGTCCACCGTGGTAGATTGTTCTAGGTTCGGTTCGAAATTTCAATCACCCAAAGAAGGTCGGAGCGTAC
>OZ038477.1:29841502-29869002 GCA_964036315.1 Acanthosepion esculentum | reverse complement strand
CGCCTCCACTGATGTCATGAAAGGGTCACCTGGTGGATGGAATGGTGCTTTTTCGTGTTCAGAGATTCAGAGCAAGTTTTGCTTTCATGTAAGTGATAATCATTTGTGCATGTAACGTAGACATAGTCTGTAAAATCCTCCTGAGTAAAGAACCTTGCAAAAAGTCTTCGGCCATTTTAAAGCTATTGTAAATTTGCAATAATTGCCATCTTTTGAATGCATATTCTTTTTATTATGCTGTCTACGGATGAAACCTTGGCCATATTGCATTTATTTTCACACCTGATTATCATATTTTTAGCAAGGTTTCTGAAGGAGCGTCGAAGATGCGAGGCGACCCCCCAAAAATGACAGTGCATAAGCACACGTCCAACAAGGACAACGCCTGGGATCATGGTGCGGGATGCTGCTAGTTAAGACTCTCTCTCGCCTTTGGAATTTGTGTAAGGCAAGTTGAACAGTGCCGTGTGCTCTCAGATCTGTTCTGCGACCATTCCTGTAACTAGATGGTGATATTCAGTTCCAGCAGGATAATATCCGCCCACATCATGATTAACAATCGCTGCAACTTATTCGGTAACCTAGCCAGCACGATCCGCAGACCTGTAACTTATTGAAAATGTATGGAACATGATGGGATGATGTCTGGCTCTTTTACTTAGATCAACTACAACACTTGGTGTATCATCAACAAGAGTTGAGGAATACTATATTACAGGATGCATTCGATAGTTGTATGATCATATCGTGAACAGATCTGTGTCAAGGTTCAAGAAAAATAGACAGTGCATTAAAAAAAGATTTGAGTGTTGTTGATAGACCTCTTATTTTGGAAGATATGCCCATATTGAATTCCATTCTATTATCATATATGATAATGTAGCTATATCATTTGCTCGTTTAAATTTAATTGCAGCGCATATTGAAAATGATGCAATATATATATATATATATATATATATATATATATATATATATATATATATATATATATATTACGTAGAATAGAAATTCAAATTTACCTCATTCGAATAGCTATTTCAACCAACAAGACCTATATTTTTGGATTTCCAAGTCATAAGTTTATATATATATATATATATATATATATATTACGTAGAATAGAAATTCAAATTTACCTCATTCGAATAGCTATTCAACCAACAAGACCTATATTGTTGGATTTTCAAGTGTATATATATATATATATATATATATATATATATATATATATATATATATATATTATGAAATGGACAAAGTACGACAATTATTTTAAGACATTTTTATTTTTATACATTCTTTTTATAGATACAAATATTTAAGCAAATGCTCTGTTTTATAATAAACAGTATTAATAACATCTACTATCCTGAATGTCCGAGAAATTTTCATAGAAAATATTCGTTCTGCGACACGAATCGAACTTGTATCCTATACGAGATTCATGGAAGATTGAAGTTTAAAACAGTGTAAATCGACCTTACTAATCGAACGATTCTCCGTGGCTAGATCGGTTAAGCCACGTCAGGCTATATACGTATAGGATACAGGTTCGGAGAACGAATGTTTTCTATGAAAATGTCTCGGACATTTAGGCCGGTAAATGTTATTAATACTGTTTATTATAAAACAGAGCATTTATTTCAATATTTATATCTATAAAAAGAAGATATAAACATAAAAATATAAAAATGTCTTAATATATATATATAAATATATATATGTCTTAAAAAATGTCTTAATATATATATATATATATATATATATATGAAGCAAAATTTTATTTTTTTTATTTTGATCGGTGTTTTTTATTAACGTAGTAAAAATTTGTTTATATAGCTTATTGTTGGTAGTCTATTATGGCGGTCATTTACCGGAAGTCGTTTATTTGCTTATTTATTTGGGTCAAACTGTTTTGCTTGTTTTTATTTATTTTCATTTTTATTTTTTATCTTATATATTTGTTTATTTATCATTGATTAAAGCTATTTGTTGAATTTTGGGGTTGAATGTTGTGGTTTGTTCTGACTATTATTTTGGTGGGAACAGTTTTTAATTTATTTATTTGGGTTGATTATCTTTATTTGTTTTTTCTAAACGGCTAGTTTATCGGTATCGGTTGTTAGTTTATTTATATATTTGAAATAAAATAAATTTTAAATAAATATATAAGATAAAAAATAAAATTAAATAACACAAGCAAAATAATTTGACATAAATAAATAAATAAACAAATAAGCGACTTCCGGTAAAAGTAACCGCCAAAATAGACTACCCACAATGCACCACTGACCCTTATATATAAATAGACGAGAAAAATAACAGCACTAGTTGCCTGACGATTGCACTAGCATGAAACAGACTGTCCCCTCTAATTGTTGACTTCTATGATCACTTTTATATATATATATATATATATATATATATATATATATATATATAATTATTTTAAAAAAATATTATTCCTTCGCTACATAAGAGCTCTCATGTTTCAAAAACAAGAGCCAAAAACCTCAATATAATTATTGAAATTAAATTAAATAAAAGTATCAAGCCCTGTTTCATCCTCAAGCGAAAATTTAGGATTTCTAAATTTTCGCTTGAGGATGAAACAGGGCTTGATACCTTAATTTAATTTAATTTTAATAATTATATTGAGGTTTTTGGCTCTTGTTTTTGAAACATGAGAGCTCTTATGTAGCGAAGGAATCATATTTAAAAAAAAAATAATTATAATTTACGCTCTACTTCTGTATGGAGCACTGTTTTTTAAAAATAAAAATACTAAAGAACTCCGGATTATTTACCTAACGTGTTCTTTCCTATTTTTCTACATATTTGGATATATATATATATATATATATATATATATATATATATATATATATAGAGAGAGAGAGAGAGAGAGAGAGAGAGACGCACACACACGCAAACCCCAAAATACGTATACTCACTTTTTGCATATACGCTCTCTGTTTTATACACATACATACACATATAATCTTTTCCACATGCACACACACACACATTTTCTTTTTTACTCCCACACAAAGATACATGCAATCTCCTGTTCCACCAATATACACATGAACACACATATACTATTTTGCACGCATATACAGATGCACACCCACATTTGCGTGCGCACAAACTCACAGGTATTGGCGGGCATATCTTTTTAATGCACGTTCACAAAAGGATATGCACTCTTATTTTCTACCAACACATGCACACACATACATACTATTTTTCCACAC
This sequence comes from Acanthosepion esculentum, assembly GCA_964036315.1. NCBI lineage: Eukaryota > Metazoa > Mollusca > Cephalopoda > Sepiida > Sepiidae > Acanthosepion > Acanthosepion esculentum. Next base: position 29,865,742 of record OZ038477.1, on the reverse strand, counting down.
ACACACACAGAAAAACACGTACGTTCTTTTCTGATGGATATACAAAATACATATACTTTCCTTCTTCCCTCTCCCCACATAGAGAGAGAGAGAGGGAGAGAGAGAGAGAGAGAGAGAAGAACGTAAGCTCTCCCTTTCACACTATAGTTTTTCACAAGCACACAAATACACGCATATATGAACAGCCGTTTGAACATTATTCTAAATCAAAGACAAGTAGCTCAGCGCAACCCTTCAACTGTAAGTGCCTTTTCGAAAATATTCAACAATTTCTTTATTATTTATTCATAAATTCGATAGCATTTTTTCTCACTGATTTTTCCCAGTTATCACGTTAGGTTGTATGATGTACGGCGCCCGCTGGAGTCGTTACCGCCATTGCATCACTTGGGAAAAATACCGAGAAACGCCATTTGTCGAGGAAAAGAAAATGGTGGAGGGAGCTGATAAGGACTTCAAAAGAACTCGTTTCTCCATGAAGAAGAAACCCTGACGATTATGAATAGAAAAAATAATTACACAGAGAGAGAGAGAGAGAGAGAGAGAGAGAGAGAGAGAGAGAGAGAGAGAGAGAGAGAGAAAGAGAGAGAGAGAGAGAGAGAGAGAGAGAGAATATGATTTTATAAATGTCACGGATGGAAATGCAAGATTATAAAATGGAGTTTGAAAGATAGTAAGAGAAAGAAAATGAAAGTTACGATGAAAGAAAGATGGAGGAAAAAGTCCGGAATTAGTTTTCCCGCCATTAATAGGTTCATCCTTTTTCTTCTTACTAATGTTAATCAGTTTGACATTAACATTACTGCTATTACTACTACTACTACCGCCATTACAAAACAAGACAATAACAACAACAGCAATTCTAACAAAAACATAAAGCAATTATATCACAGATAACAACAATAATGTCATCATGAATTTTAATGTCTTTTGAAGGAAAATGTTTATTGGTGTCCCACGAAAAATGAATGAACAAATGTAAGCGCGAATGAAAGAGGAAATTAAAGAAACGTAAAGAAAAAGAAAACATGGCGAGAAGAAGAAGAAAAGAATGTAAAATCTCTTGAAATTTATCGTCATTGCCATCATCGTTATAATTCTTTTTCTTTTCTTAAAAATGATTTTCTTACCAGCAGCAAATGGAAAAATCCTAATAATACAAAGTAGGAAAAATAATAGTGAAAGAGAGAAATAAATAAAAAGAGAAAAGAATAGACAGAGAAAGAGAGATTTAGAGATAGAAAGAGAGAGAGAGAGAGAAAGAGAGAAAGAACGATGACAAGGGAGAGTAATACAAAGGTAGAGAGAGAGAGAGAGAGAGAGATAATAAGAATAAAAAATGGTCGAGATATGAAAGAGTAAAAAAGAGATCCAAATATGAAACAAGAAAGATAGAGGTGAGGGATACAAAGGGAATGAGTTATATGAAGATGAAGACAGAAAATACAACGAAAGAGAGATAGAAGAATACAAAGACCAAGAGAGGGAGTCGGAGAAAAGAAAATATAGAGGGAGAAAGAAAGAGTGAGAGAGAGAGAGAGAGAGAGCAAGAGAGAGAGAGAGAGAGAGAAAAATGGAGAAAGTAAGTTTGTGGGAAAGAGCGAAAGAAATGAATTGACAAAGAAAGAGTAAGAAACAGCTAGAGAAAGATATATATATATATATATATATATATGAATCCTAATTGAGAGGGAAAACTACAAAGCGAGAAAGAATTACTAAGCAATGGATAGATTGATAGAGAGAGAGAAAGAGAGAGAGAGAGAGAGAAGAAAGAAAGAAAGAAAGAAAGAAAGAAAGAAAGAAAGAGAAACAACAAAAGTAAGAACGAGAGGGAGGTGAGTAGGAATTACAAAACGAAATAAAATTTTTCCGTTTCTTAATACTTTGCTTAGCTTTTGGAAAGCATATTTCGCTATCCGAATGCTCCTTCATATTTCGGGCCTCTGTTAGAACATTTCCTAGATATTTAAATTTGCTTAATTCATTTCGACATCTCCAGTTTGTAGTTCGCATCTTGGATAGTTCGCGTCTTGGGTAAGACGATAAGCTACATCCGACAGAAAAGCCTTTGATTAGGAGGTTTTGAGGAGCATGGAACCACCTCTTAATTGCTGGTGTTCCCAGATTCACCCTGACCCGGGGTGGTAGCACCTGTCAGGATCTCAGCTATGGGCAAATAGTTAACTTCACAAAAGGTGACAAACACCATGAAAGTGTAAAAATAGGTTTTAATACTAGAACTACTTTAAAAAAATATTACCAGCAATAAATCTTTGAAAGAAAAAAATATTACCAGCAATACTTTCTAAAAAATATATATTACCAGCAATACAAACAGCTATACCTTTTTTGAAAAAAATATTACCAGCTATAGATTTTTGAAGGAAAATATATTACCAGCAATACAAATTTTGTTGGCATTAAATAACCCTCAATGGGTTATTTAATACCGACAATTTTTTAATTGTTGATATGCCGCAAAATCTAATTAAACCAAGCGAAACCAAACCTTGGAGAGTTCATTTTCTCTCACAATTAATGGTTAATCCTTTCTTTACACTTTCTTTTGCTACATTATGTAGGAGTTCCTGCAGTTTCCTTGCTGTACCTCCTATCCAAACTGTGTCATCTGCATACCTTGTGTTGTTAAGATTGTATCCATTGATAATAAATACTAATAGGACTTCCAATTCTCTCAGGATCACCTTTTTGTAAAGGACATATACTGGGACCAAACTGTCCGCATACAAGGATAGAAATTGAATTCAGTAACTACACAAAAACTGAAACGGACAGAATACAAGGATATGTCTTCTCACTGGACTTATACAAAACTCCAATAAGAAAACATATCCTTGTTCTGCATTATTCCCAAAGTTTATCTAGCAGTTTTTCCGAAAGTTTATCTAGCAGTCCAAATAATTGTTTGTATCGAATCTTTTCAAAAGCATAATCTATAAAACATACGTACCACCATTTTTTTTGCATTTGTATTGTTCTTTCTGCTATCATTCTGGGCATAAACATTGCATTCCCTGTTCCAGTGTCTTTGACGAATCGGCATTGTTCTTGTTCAGTTTCCGGTTTAATTCTGCTGCGCGCTCAGAATTCGAATGATAAATTTTATTATGATGATAAGTTGTTTTTGTGGCTCATTAGGCTGGTCCGATGGAGAAACAGCTATACAGCTACCATTCAAGGTGCTGCTATAAAAATGGACCTTGTCATGTGTCCCATAAATTTCATATGTCCCTTTCTGATTTTAAGTGGGAGTCCTTTTAGTTTCAGTTTTCTTTTAAATCTCCTCGATACTGGTGCTACGTCCATGTTATTCTAAGCATCCTTATATAGAACCATATCTCTGTCGCTTTGAGTCTCTTCATCTGTAAAGATGCAAAGTGTCCAGCATTCACTAACATACAGTTGAATAAATATGACATAATAGTTCAGCACACTGATTTCATTAAAATTTTCCTGTCTTAATACTCCCTTTAGCCACTGGAAGCTATCTTTTGCTATTCCAATCCACCTTCAGATTTTTGTTTATATTTTCAGTCTACATATTTATGTATTTACTTGATAATGGAGTCACGAATTCCTATTTCACATCTTGAGGTCTCTCACTTGCTGACGACCATGGAATTTGACTTCTTACAGTTAACTTCATGACATATATATATATATATATATACGCGAGCGCGCGCACACGCGCGCACACACACACACACACACACACATATATATATATATGTATATAAAACCCCTAATTCCACCTCTGATTTCTTACATCTTTACTTCTTTTTTTTCTCTCTATATCGTTTCCTGTGAGATGACCTATTAAATAGATCAATGTCTGGTCCTTACCCTCCACTGGTAAGTATTGGAATACAAATAAATTTAAAATCATTCCTATCTCTCCCTTCCCTCTCTAATTTCGACCATATCCATTAGACTGTATCTCCCACTCTCTATATCACCTTACATCATCTTAAAACTACCCCTTAAAAGTGTATAAAAACTATATGTAAATTTAAATTCATTTTTTCACACTTTGAAGTGTTGTCTGATGAGCCAGGGAAAAAGAAATTCCCTAGGAAAATAAATTATAATCAATGAACCCTTAAAGTTGTCTGTTTCCCTTGAATTATATATATATATATCTAATGAAATGGACAAAGTCCGACAATTATTTTAAAGACATTTTTTATGTTTATACATTTTTTTTATAGATACAAATATTTAAGTAAATGCTCTGTTTTATAATAAACAGTATTAAATAAAATTTACCTGAATGTCCGAGAAATCTTCATAGAAAATGTTCGTGCCTTAACCGAACGCTCCTCTGTAGCCGAAACGGTTAAGGCACGTCAGGCTATATGACGGTTCCGTATAGGATATGTGTGTGTGTGTGTGGGTGTGTGTGTGTGTGTGTGTGTGTGTGTGTGCAGGCATGCAGAAAAATAGGAAAGAACACGTTAGGTAAATAATCCGGAGTTCATTAGTATTTTTATTTTTATTTTTAAAAAACAGTGCTCCATACAGAAGTTGAGCTTTAATTATAATTATTAAAAAAAATATGATTCCTTCGCTACATAAGAGTTCTCATGTTTCAAAAACGAGAGCCGTAACCCTCAATATAATTATTAAAATTTAATTGAATTAAGGTATCAAGCCCTGTTTCATCCTCAAGCGAAAATTTAGGAACATTTAGGTTCCTAAATTGTCGCTATACGCCTATACGTAATTTGTTACGTAACTGATCTATACACCGAGGTATATATATATATATATATTGGTTAGAACGTTCACTTTCTGACCATGAGACCCGGGTTCGAATCCCATCAGGAATTTGTCAGATTGTCAGGAAGGAAACTTCCTGATGTTACCGGTCTGGAAGGAGCGATCTCAGTGTGCGGGACATTTGGAAAATGCCTAAAAACTATCCCACGGGTTGAACCAAGCCTTGTGAGGGAAATTGGGTAGGCGGAACACTTAGTCGTGGATAGGTGTGCTATCATGAGAGTGCTGACCTTGTTCAGACTGTTGATCACGCCAGATTATGCGCTCTCTCTCAAAAACATTAACTAAGCATAAGCTCAGCATAATTGCAGTAAAAACCACAGGTAGGCTCCGTGGTTGTTGAACAAACACAAATGTGCCCGAGCGAGAGCCTGCAATAGGGATTGGCTAGCCGCCCTAATAGACGGGTATGTTTATGTTTACATGGAAGATTTCCAAGCAGCGACAAAACTCGTGCATATAAGACGCAGGAAGTGAAAATCGCACCGCAGACCCCTTGGCTATTTCAATTTGCCTTTTCACAAGGCTACATTTATAATTCCAAGTGTTGATAGTTTTGTGGGCTACTGGATCATGTAATTTAAATTGTGTATATTTAGGCAGCATTTATATGCACGAGTTTGTCGTTGGTTGGAAATCTTCCATGTAAACGGAAAAAGACTATCATCACTTTCTCGTCCGTGTATTGCTTAATATATTGTAATGTAACTGTCATCTTTGATAATGGCTTATATGAAGCCGAAAGCTTAGATAGGATTAAAAAATATGTATCAATATTGTGATTTTCTGTCTTCATTTAATGATAATGTTATTAAGCTTATCAGACGATATGAAAATAATTTACATAAAATAAATAGACAACACTTGTCTATATTATTTAATGAAACATGCATCAATGAAAAAATGCTGCCTAAATACACACACAATATATATATATATATATATATATATATATATATATATATATATACTAGCAGCATGGCCCGGCGTTGCCCGTGCTTGATTCAAAAATCGTACGACTCAGAAATCGCTATCACTTGACATTAAATATTTTTGCCCTTCCTTGCCTTTAAAGGAGTGCCCTTTGCCGGGCTGATGTTGCTACATGCCTTACTACTTGCCTATCTCACACTGCGAATTTTTTCTAAGCTCTATACTAAACATTAAATCTGTTACGAAAAAAGAACTAAACAAAATGAACACAAAACGATCAGCTTTAAGAAAGGACTCGTAACTGGAAAAACCGAATGAAAAAAGAATGTTAACAACTAATACTTTTTCACACCCAACCCAGTTCTGTGGAATCAGAATCAACGTTAAGTTTAAGCAAGCGAATGAGCCAATTGGAGTAAAGTGCCATGCAGATTTAAATTTTTCCCACTTCTGACGAATGCAGCTATCGATTTTTTTGCATGCTAGTTAACATTCGTGTCAGTCAGCTGTTGGCTCTCACGCTGGCTAATAGAATCTTCCTGCCTATTCGTGGCAACCAGCTATAGGCTCTCACTCTGGCCAGTAGAAAATGGCCGCAAACTACATGAAAACTGTCGTAGAAGCATGAAAAAATCGATTATTTCCGCTATCGATGGAAGTTGGGAAATGCAAGGTCGGTCTTGGCCTTAACGCTAACTTGGAGCATGTGCATGTAAATTTCGGTGCAAATCCGTCGAAAATTGTGGCCGTGCATTCGTCACACACACACACACACACACACACACACACACACACACACACACACACACACACACACACACACATCCTGCCTTTTTATAGATAGAGATATGTAAATGCACAAAGTTATATATTTATTTATCTTGTCACGAACATATTCATATACACAATCAAATCAACATGACTGCATTTCTACGCTATATTATAACCCATTCACAATGGTTTTTGATACTAACAAGCCAACAACTATGCGTTCACATCTTCACCTGTTAATTAACAAAGCCTATTCTGTCGGTGGTAATATCAAAAATGTTCCCAGACAGATCCTGCTGAGACCATTCTCTTCAGCGGAAATGCACACGTAGATTTCGTACCAATGTAGGTGTCCCCCAGGGGCTCCATCTTTGGTCCTACTCTATTTTTAATTTTCATTAATGACCTTCCTGATGACATCAGCCCTCAACTTGGCATCTGCGCTGACGACACAACAATTTATTTCTGCCTCGAGAGTAAGGTCAAAATGGCAGCCGATGTCCAAAACGACCTCAAATCCGTAATTAACTGGCGCAAATGATGGCTTGTTAATTTTAACGCCTCTAAAACTAAACTTCTCTCCATTAATCATCTGAGAGACCTCTCTCTGCCGTCCATCAGTATGGCTGATGCTATCCTCCAGGAAAGGGACTCGTTGCGCCTTCTCGGGCTCACGTTCTCTGCTGATATGAAATGAAAAGACTATATTGAATCCATTGCTAGGTCAGCTGCTAAGAAAGTCTGTTCACTATGTTGGGCGAGACAGTTTTTCTCTCCAGAATCTATTTTACATATCTATGCGTCCATGCTTAGAATATTATTGCCACATATGGTCTGATGTCCCTGATATTTACTTTGAGCTCCTTGATAAGATCCAAAGAAGTATCTGCAATATTATTGGTCTTGATCTGGCGGTTTAGTACCAGTCAATTTCTCACCGCTGTAAGGTTGCCTCTCTATGTCTTTTCTACAAATACTTTCATGGTGATTGTTCGAATGAGCTATGGTACCTAGAGTCTTTGAATTCAAACGCAGCACTAGACTGGCGTCGAGTTCTCATCAATTTACAGCTGAGCTGTCTAGATGTAGCCGTAAATTCTATGATAGCAGCTTCTTCTCTCACTTCTCGCTTGCGGAACTCCCTTCCAGCTCCATGGTTTCCAGCCAACTTTAATCTGCAAAGATTTAAATGCAATATCAATTGCTATCTACTGTCCTCCTGGTTACTCTCTTTCTGATCATCATTAATGTTTCTGTTCCTAATTCTCCCACAACCTGTGTTTTAGTAGCATTACTGCCTTGCTCGGGGTGATTCCGATTAAAAATAAAGATAAGACCCATTGATAACCGGGTGATTGAGTTAGTTTACGGTGCGTACGTTAATCCCTCGGTCAGTTGACAACTCAGGAAGATGCTAATTTCTGGGAGGATGGAATCAAAACGTTGCATTAAAGACGGCAAAAATTAGTGAATAAAATGACATACAGTGCTGTTCGATAAAAGTGACTCACCTGATTTTTTTTACTTAAAATTTTTTTCGCCTATTGTTTTTGGGGGTCAAACTAATTTTTAATCTCACTAATATAAAGACCCCTTCCTGACCACCTAGTAAAAAAAGTTTACTCACCCTAAGGTATTCTATTGATAATTATAATTTTGGATATAAATGAGATTTAGGGAAAAACTCTGTGCAAAAAAAGTTACTGATTTCCTGCAACTAGTAATCAATAGAAACATTACCGAACAGCTTTAAATAAAGAATAATAGAGGCATAATTTATTTATATTAGGTAATATAGTTCGAAATATTTAATAATCTATGGGTCCTCCTTTATTTTGAATAACCTTTTCAACCCTCTTTGGCATTGACTTGATTAGGTTCTGGCAAATCTCATCTCCAAGCATTGAATTCCATTCGTATATAAAATTCACAATCAAATCCTCTTTGTTGCTCAACTGCTTTCTCGAGAGCCTGTATTTATAATGCTTCATAAGTTTTCTATGGGGTTGGGGTCAGGAGATTGGGGCGGCCATGTCATAACACTCACCTGCTTCTCATCAAAGTATTCCTTCATCAATTTTGATTTGTGACAGGGATCATTATCCTGCATAAAAATGAGCTTGGTGGAGTCGATTTGCACCCTTTCAACAGAAGGGAGAAGACAAGACTCTAAAATTCTCTTATACTGCTCGCTCCTGAGGGTCTTTTCAATAGGTTTTAAGAAACCAGTTCCATGAAAAGAAAAGCATCCCCAGAACATAATATTGAACGAGCTTTCAAAGCTTCTTCTTCGGATTTTAGATCGCTTATCCTTTGAATTTACCTCAACTTTCGTTTCATCGGAGAAGAGAACATTTAGTAAAAAAAATCAGGCGAGTCACTTTTATCGAACAGCACTGTATATGCGATTGAATAAATCTATGTACAAATAAATAAATATGGTCTTTGAAAATTTACTTATATCCCCTTTTTCAAAATCACAGATTGAATTCAGACAAGTACAGTTCCCATCTGAAACGATTAAAGGCTACAATCACTGAATTCTCTGGAAGCCTTGAAAAAAATCGTTCATCACTGAGAAAGATGCCAACTTCTGGGAGGGTGGAATCATGAAGCTGCTTCAAAGATGACGAAAGCTAGTGGAACAAAATGGAATAAATCTGTGTACAAATATCTAGATATTTTCTTTGAAATTCACTTAAAAACCCTGCGAACATTTTTACGACCAGCTAGTTAAATGCATCTAACCTGACTTTTTTTTTAGTTATAAGTTTCGTAATGAGAAGTTTTATTCAACTATTTTCGCCAAAGGGAGGTGACTTTTGATTTAAAGCAGAAATGACAGTACCTTCTACATGGCTAGAATACTTTTATATATCTTTTGAATGCTTGCCTCAAACGTACTTTCTTCTCTGATTTTCAATCTTGCCTTAACCCTCATTCGCAGTGGTGACATTTTCCCGTCTACCATCTTTATGAACAAAAATAAAAATAAAATAAAATAGAAGATTCGTGGACTCATCTTTTATCTAAACGGTTTTTATCTTTAACTCGCCAGGGGCAAAACCGGATCTGACGAAAAACGAAAAGAAGACTTCTGTCGTTTTATATTAGGGGGAAGTAAGGGTGGTGATAGTGTTGAAATGATGGGGGAACGGATGGATGCCGGAGATACGTCAAAAGAAAAGTTCAAGAAAGTATCTAAGCTTAGATAGTTCATCGATTTCTCGTTCGTTGCTTTTATTATTATTTTCTTAAATTTATTTCGTTCACTATTTTGTTTTAACCGTCTGTTGTAACTCATTGACGCCATGTTGCTTTCCTTCAACATCTCTTGAAACCAATAATAATAATAATAATCTTTTTATAAATTCACATCAGACTAAATTTTGTCTGTGTGTCCCTCCTTACACCAGTAGAATAAAACAACCCGCATCACTAACGGTATTTACTCGACTCTCCCCTCGTAACGCGGTGGTGGAATATGGCACATGGTCTTTTCTTTTAATGTGCGATGCCAAAACGCGTACATATGGGCTAAGGTCGCAAATTGCCCAGTCTTCGCGACCACTATCACGTTGGCGTTGGTATTTTACCAGCACTTCCTGTTTTCCATTGACCTCATTCTTTGGTGCAATGAACGAGGTGTTGCTGCAGTTTGGGATCCTCAGAACCAGGTATCTTCAAATATTTACCGTGCCTTATCCGAAGACAGAAACACGGCAAGGGAGTGAAGAGCAGATACTGAACTTTGATCTCAGCCCGAAGACCGAGAAAAGCTATATAGCTCATCATCATCAAGTCGAGAATTCGTTATTTTTAGTGACACATGTATTTGAATTACTATTACATTTTTTTAAAAAGATTTTCTTAAATTATCATCATCAGGTCGTGAATTCTTCTCGGATTCACCTGACACGTTCCTTCCAGCCATCTCTGTCAGATATTGCTGTCGGCAGGTTCTCCAGATGGCATCCAGAGTCATCTACAAGTTGGTCAATGAAGGTGTGATGAGGGTTTCCAACCGATCTTTTGACACGCAATGGGTTTCATAGGAGGGTGTCACTCACAAGTTCTGACTTACTTCTCCAGAAGTGACCAGCTAGCCGAAGCCTTCTCTCTCTCAGCGAAACTGAGATAGGAGGAAGGTGTCCGTACAGGCGTTTCTTTGATGGGTGTTTCTTCCAGCTGATGTCCAATGCAACTCGTAACATCCTTGTGTGTGTTCCGGCTACTTGGTGTTTCGTCAGCGTCCATGTTATTGAGCCGTAGAGCATAAGAGAGGCTTCTTTAAGCCTACGATAGAATCTGTCTTGCTACATAGCTAACACGTAATAAAGTTATTTACCTGACCTTCCCGCTAGTTATTTACACCTAGAGTTTTTTTGCGATGTTTTATTTACCATAAGGGAGTATTCGGCGTGCAATGTTTTACATGAGATTGTAGGCTATTTACATTATTCGGACTATTGTCCTCATCTTTGTTGCCATATTTATCACAACGTTTCGGCCGTTGTACGTTCATGCCTTCTTCAGGTGGTTGGAATGTCGAAATGAACCCTTTATTCCGCTCACGGGGGTAGACTGTTCTAGTTCCACGTGCCATGTCTAATGGACGTCAGTTATCAGTTTTCTCCTGTTAATTCCCCTCTCCAAGTTCTCCACTGCCTTAACCGGGTGTTGAACTCACACTCTTTGGGTCCTGTCACTGGATCTAACTAACGCCTTTATCCACTGTGCCATGTCTCAACAAAGATGAGTTCGAATAATGTAAATAGTGTACATAACACCTCATCTCAGAAATATAGACAGATAATGAGATTGTAGGATTGTAAAAATCTTAAGAATTATCATTTTGAACTCACCAAATTCGTTAATGTCTGGCTTCGTATCTTCACACGGTTCACTATTATCTTTGGACTATCACACGTTTCGTTTCCTGACAAAACTATTCGTTTGGTCAGCGTTTCCATCTAATACAACATATCGAAAAATTGTTTGAAGACTACATCGAAATAAAATAGGACTAGCTCTTTTCTGATTGAATACACAGTTTTACTGAAATGTGGTATGGAAAGCAAGAAAAATACTTTGATAACTGAATAATTTTGCTCTGAATTTATATGAAATAAAGCTTTTGTTAAAAGCATTCTGGAAACTATGGCATCAACGTAATATCACAAACAGGCTCTATGTAGGTATCAAACCGTATATATTGAAACCATTTGTATAACTACAAGCACTTTCCCCAACACCATGACATTGTGGCGATCAAATATAATTAGAGAGAACGCTGAACAAATCTTTGGGTAATGGTTGACATGATAATTGTATATACCACCGTTTTTCATATTTACGACGTTTATCGTTCAGATACTATCTTAAATTTCCTTCCGGTACAACAGGTCAATACCGGAAGTGCAATTAGGGTAAGTCATTAGATTCGCTATTGACTGACTCTATCATCGTCATTATCATCACGATTGTCAATATGGCCTTCATGACAACCGTCGCCAACACCACAAGAAAGAGATTTAGCATTCATTCCTAGATTACGACGATACATATTAGACTTTTCATTTATTCTTCCTATTATCATCATCAGGTAATAATAATAATAATAATAATAATAATAATAATAATAATAATAATAATAATAATAAAAACCAAGGAAGATATCATGAGTCATATAAAATATTGAAATAGAGGAACGAGAACAACTCCCCAAATTACAACCAACAAAGCATAAGCTTAATACTATTAGACTCTTCAATGCAGCACTCAAATTAATTCTGGATTAAGTAGCAACATATATAAATGTCAAGGAAGCAATATATGCATCAACAATAGCAGCAACTAAAAATTAAACATCAAAGTAAAAAAGGTAGTCTCACAGAAAAGAAAAACAGAGAAAGAAATTGAATAACTTCGAAGTGAATTATCAGTACTCGATGAACTGGCAAGAGGAACTAAGGACTAGAAACGACAGTAAAGTCAAAAGAAATGACAAAATTATGAATGAAAATGAAGTCCTATCAGCTAAAGAAGAAGTAATGAACTGGCAAGTAATGAACTGGCAAGAGGAACTAAGGACTAGAAACGACAGTAAAGTCAAAAGAAATGACAAAATTATGAATGAAAATGAAGTCCTATCAGCTAAAGAAGAAGTAATGAACTGGCAAGTAATGAACTGGCAAGAGGAACTAAGGACTAGAAACGACAGTAAAGTCAAAAGAAATGACAAAATTATGAATGAAAATGAAGTCCTATCAGCTAAAGAAGAAGTAATGAACTGGCAAGTAATGAACTGGCAAGAGGAACTAAGGACTAGAAACGACAGTAAAGTCAAAAGAAATGACAAAATTATGAATGAAAATGAAGTCCTATCAGCTAAAGAAGAAGTAATGAACTGGCAAGTAATGAACTGGCAAGAGGAACTAAGGACTAGAAACGACAGTAAAGTCAAAAGAAATGACAAAATTATGAATGAAAATGAAGTCCTATCAGCTAAAGAAGAAGTAATGAACTGGCAAGTAATGAACTGGCAAGAGGAACTAAGGACTAGAAACGACAGTAAAGTCAAAAGAAATGACAAAATTATGAATGAAAATGAAGTCCTATCAGCTAAAGAAGAAGTAATGAACTGGCAAGTAATGAACTGGCAAGAGGAACTAAGGACTAGAAACGACAGTAAAGTCAAAAGAAATGACAAAATTATGAATGAAAATGAAGTCCTATCAGCTAAAGAAGAAGTAAAACAAACAATACAACTGAAGGTTCAAAGAATCAGACGCTATGAACAAAGATCAAGATTCTACAGACAGAACAAGATCATTCAAATCGATGCGAAGATATTTTACAAAGAAATCGGCAAATAAAAAACTGAAGTGATCCCCGACCCCCAACAAAGGAAGAGGTTATACAGTTCTTTGAAAAAAATATGGGTTGCCCTAAAGAACACAAAAAAGAAGGCGATTGGATGACGCAAGAGGTTTAGAACGTATGAATTATAAACATAACAAAAATGGACGTGAATCACAGAAGACTGATAAACATACAACTGGATATCTCCTGGAATAGATAAAATTCCTAACTTTTGGCTCTGTTATCTAAATACAGCACACAAAAACTATCCAAAGAACTTTAAGAAATGGTCAATGATCCTACTAAACTTTTGGCATGGATAACCAATGGAATCAACTTTAACAATTTAACCATTATCCAAGTATAGTGACTCAGATGTCCCCAAAAACTACAGACCAATTACATGATTACCTTCTACTTCCAGACTGTTGACATTTATTCTGACAAAACAGATATATTCTTTCTTAGGAAAAAAAATGACTAAATCTTGAACAAAAATGGTGCAAGCGAGGCTCTTATGGATGTAAAGACCAATTACTTATCAATAAGATGATCTTTGAAAACTGCTTCAGTACAAAGAAAAATCTTAGTACAGCCTGGATAGATTACTTTAAAGCATTCGATAGGGTACCCGATTCCTGGATCATAAATATATACAAGGTATCGCCCGTCATCGTCAGTTTCATCAAAAAATGTATGCCGATATGGAAAACAACACTTCACCTCAATGATATAAATAGAATCTGTAAATCTGGTGAAATAAACATCAACAAAGGAATATTTCAAGGTGACTCTTTGTCTTCCTTAATATTTTGTATATCCCTAATAGCATTAACCAGCGAACTTAACAGGGCGAACTATTGTTATAAGATATTTCAAAAGTAAATAATCTATTTTACATGGTTGATTGAAAGTTATATGCTAGGAATGACAGTGCGTTGGAAGGTGTCCTGAAAACAGTAAAATGTTTCAGTGATGATATTGGAATAGATTTCGGTTCGGATAAATATGCTTGAGTCACAATTTTACGAGGATTACTACAACAAACTTCCTCTATTAGCTTAAACCTTGGGGTAACAGTCAAAGATTTAGAGCAAGAATAAGCTTATAAGTACCTCGGTGTAAATGAGGGTGCAATAATTCACCATAAAAATAAAAGAAATTGTGCGAAAAGAGTACGACTGATAGTAAGAACTGAATTTAATTCTCAGAACAGAATTATGGTCATTAATAGACTTACCATTACAGCAATTCAATATAGTTTCAAACCCTAAATGATATCAGACGAATATATTCTAAGACAAGAAAACTTCTTTTTAAGCACAACATGCATCATTCAAAGGTTGATGCAGGCCGTCTATACATATCCCGTAAAGAAGGTGGAAGTGGTCTTTTTCAGATAACATTGTCATACAAGACGACAACTATTGGCTTACTATCTCTCTATATTTCTGAGACGAGGTATTATGTACACTATTTATTTCGCTCACTGAGGTAGACTGTTCTAGTTCCACGTGCCATATCTAATGGATGTCATTTATCAGTTATCTCCTGTTAATTCCACTCTTCAAGTTCTCTACAGCCGTAACCAGGTATTGAACTCACACTCTGTCACTGAATCTAACAAAGGCCTTTATCCACTGTGCCATGTGTCCTTGAGGACATCTGTGCATGCATTTTTATTTTAATTAAAATAATTTATAAAGTTTAAAATTCTGTACTAATTTGTAGCTGGTAGATAATATTGTTATTAAGTAAAAACTATATTTATTAATAATAAATGGAAAAGCGTACTACATATATTTCTATATCTGTTTCGAAAATATGGATTACGCTCCTTGAGTTTTTTTCATTTGTTTAAGGCATAAGCGTCAACACGTGGGAATATAAAATTTACAAACTTTTTGAAAAGCTAAAAGCGAAACCTGTTAAAGTAAAACAATTATTTCTGAAAACCCACTTGTAAGTAAAATAATTTTAATTTTAATATTTCTCTATAAAAATACATGTATTATGAATATTACATATAAATACATAAATATTGGGTGTATTTCCAAATCTTATTTTCTCTATACAGTAGGATTTATACAAAGTTTTCTAACAATTTCACTTTTTGCATATATATATATATATATATATATATATATATATATATATATATAGATAGATAGATAGATAGATAGATAGATAGAGAGAGAGAGAAAGAAGCACACAGACACACACACACAGAAACATATATTGCTATAAAGACTCGTGATATATCAGCTAATCTGACTGAACATAATTTAGTAAGTTCGATTTTCACTGAGTACCTTAAAATGTACCAGACTGTCTATCAGTCTATCTATCGATCCATCTATTTGGGTGAACCACTATGTGTGTGTATGTGCCATTCTGCCAACGTGCGTCTTTGATAGATAAACCGGTGTTCTTTTGAAATGACGGGAAGAAGTATTGACATGGCCCCTAATGAGAGTATAGTGTGATAAAATCTCATTAAATTGCACGAAGCCTTGCATTTGCCCTTCCTGAGACCGCACTTCCAACAACTTTTGTCTGATTTATAGCCGAGAGATGAAGGAGGTCCAACCAACGTACAATAGAGACTGAGTTCTGATTGAAGTCGACACGTCAGGGCTTGTTATGTTGCACAGTCCATACGATGGATCAGTTAGGGGTGTATTGAACTTGGACCAGTATCTAATCGAACCCACGCATGCACGCAAGAGGACACGCACATTTGGTTTGATGTTGAGTTTATTTTGACATTTTTTTGTTAAATATGTTTTATGTCTTTACGTGCCACGATTTGAAATAAAATTCCAGCTTTCTACTTTAGAATCACTTCTCGCAGTTTGCCATATTATTTTACCCTATCTCTCTCTCTCTCTCTCTATCTATCTATCTATCTATCTATCTATCTATCTATCTATCTATCTATCTATCTACGTCTCTTCATTATCTACCTATCTATCTATCTATCTATCTATCTATCTATCTATCTATCTATCTACGTCTCTTCATTATCTATCTATCTATCTATCTACGTCTCTTCATTATCTATCTATCTATCTATCTATCTATCTATCTATCTATCTACGTCTCTTCATTATCTATCTATCTATCTATCTATCTATCTATCTATCTACGTCTCTTCATTATCTATCTATCTATCTATCTATCTACGTCTCTTCATTATCTATCTATCTATCTATCTATCTATCTATCTATCTATCTATCTATCTATCTATCTATCTACGTCTCTTCATTATCTATCTATCTATCTATCTATCTATCTATCTATCTATCTATCTATCTATCTATCTATCTATCTATATATCTATCTACGTCTCTTCATTATCTATCTATCTATCTATCTATCTATCTATCTATCTATCTATCTATCTATCTCTCTCTCTCTCTTCTCTATCTATCTATCTACGTCTCTTCATTATCTATCTATCTATCTATCTATCTATCTATCTATCTATCTATCTACGTCTCTTCATTATCTATCTATCTATCTATCTATCTATCTATCTATCTATCTACGTCTCTTCATTATCTATCTATCTACCTATCTATCTCAGTTTGCTTGGGTCCATTTGAGAAGATTTTTTATTTTATTTTAAGAAACTGATTGATATTTTGAAATAGTTTACTGCCCAATTAACAAATAGTTCAAAAGCAAAACAGAGCATTGCATGCAGTCGACTATATGAAGAGCGATTGTTTGTATTCATGAGATGATTGTTCGAATCTGCTAAGAATCGCTTCTGCATCCAATTCATCGAACAGTTGCTTTTCTATGGATAGCGACATGTTCGATTCCAAATTCTCCTCAGAAAGCGAATTTCTTAACTTTCTCTTTATGGTCTTTAGTTTTGAAAATGTCATCTCACATTGGACTTCAGTTTCTGATAGTGTACAGATGACTTTATGAAGTTATTATTCATTTTTATTACTAAAACAATTGGCTGTATTTGTTTCGTTATTTCATTTTTATTTGATAAAGGGGTGGGGCACTCCAGCAGTGTCCCACTTACCATCCGGCAAGCTGACACCCTGCCCAGTCCGCCACTGCACACACACACACACACACACACACACACACACACACATACCCCCCCCACACAGTGCTGCTGTTAATAAAATAGTGCTCCATGTAATTTTTACAGATTATTTCTATCGCAAATATAAATAAGGTTATAAATTTTTTAAAGTGCACACTAACTTTATGGACATCCTGTATATATATATATATATATATATATATATATATATATATATATATATATATATATATAAGAAGAAATATAATTTTAAGGTGTGCTATATATATATATATATATATATATATATATATATATAAGAAGAAATATAGTTTTAAGGTGTGCTATATATATATATATATATATATATATATATATATATATATATATATATATATATATATATATATATATATATATATATACATATGTATATATATATATATATATATATATATATAATAGTATAATAGTTGTGTGCTCATCTATATATGAAGAAACAAGTATATGAATGTGTACCTATGATTAAATGTGTATATAACTGTAATGGTTTTATATTAAACAATAGACATACTCTTTTACCTTGACAATGCACTTTATCCAACGCTTGATTATTTATTACATATCTCAAAGTTCGAATGCTAATAACGATATATATGCATTTCTTAAATAGCTTAATTGAACCTTGTTTTATTATAACAGCTTATCGTAGCTTAATTGTGAAGAGTACAGCCGGCGTGAAGGTGGTTTTCCTGAGATACAAAGGGAACACAGATTTGATTATTATCGGAAGATGCATTTGCTTTAGCAAGACTTTCAGTCTCAAAGCAAGGAGATGTTAATTTCACAGTTTAAAACAACTCCGCCGATATTTTTCTAAATGTGTCAAGAAGGAATTAATAAAGAATATCAAATATTGAAAAAAATGAAAATAGCTTTCTCGATAGAGAAAGCCTTCTGTTATATATATATATATATATATATATATATATATGTATATATATATATATATATATATGTATATATATATATATATATATATGTATATATATATATATATATATGTATATATATATATATATATATGTATATATATATATATATATATATATATATGTATATATATATATATATATATATATGTATATATATATATATATATATATATATATATATATATATATATATATATATATATATATATATATATATATATATGTGTGAGCGAGCGGCGCTACATTGAGTCTGATTTGCTATCTCTTCCTCCCCGAACAGTTGGTATGATGTTTGCTTAACCACCTAACTGTCAGGGTTTCAATTCTCGGTAGTGGATGCGCAGTGCTGATGAGTCCCAAATATAGGACGAAACGGCATTCTGCATTCTGTTGAGGTTTCGGACTCGATGAATTACTTAATTATAATTATCAAACCCCCCTAATAATAATTTCTATCATATATATATATATATATATATATATATATATATATATATATATATATATATATATATATAAAAGTGTGTGTGTGAGTAAATATACGTAGGTATACGAACGAGCGATCGTATGCAAATATATATATAAATACTCTATAGCGCAAGAAAAACAGTGTTCAATGTAAAGTAAGAGATCTAATATATCTATATTAAGCAATATACATAATATCTTGCATTAATAGCACAACGGCATATCTTATTCTTTTATTATTACTGTTATCAATACTTTTGTTTTTTTTTAGGAATATTAATATTGATAATAATTTTTTTATTAATTACTCTGTTGATTCTCGAACAAAATTAGTTAATCACATTGATTTTATAACACCATTTCTAATTATTATACCAGCGTCTCGCTAAATTAGAACTTATATTTTTATTTTTCATTTCTATTCAGTCTTAAATGCGCAGAACTTAAAATTCAAAACCAACATTTTTACGTGTTTATTTGTATATTTATATGTTCCTATATAAGTCTCTCATACCATTTTACTTAATTTTTTTATTTTATTTTATTTTTATTATTATTTTCTTTCCATTGATAAGTACTATTATTATTACTATTTTTACTAGTATTTTATTTTGCCTTATTTTATTTTATCTCATTTTATTGTATATTTTAGAGTATATTATTTTATTCTATTCTATATTATTTTATTGTATATTACTGTATATTATTTTGTTTTATTTTATTATGGCATACTTTGTTACTGGTATCATTATTCTAGTTAGGTTAGTATTACAATTATCTGTAACTATCTCAATTTTTGAAAAATATAGAGTTATCCCCCTTGATTTCCTAACGCCCCTTTTTTTTATTTACGTTTTCAAAACCAGCGTCTTCCTAATTTAGAATTTGTATTTTTTTTATTTCCAATACTATTTTCCGTTTTCAGTTAATCTAAGATTAAAATCTAATTCAAAATTAAACTATAATTCTTTTAAATTTTTTAACTCCAATAATATTCCACCCCAACAATAATATATCTCGTGCGATCCAGAAAAATTAAAAAAAACAAACACGGTGTCGCCCCAAAATATATAAATAGAAATCAAAATAAATAATAAATATAATTCCAGCACTTCAGATTTGTTTCGGCATGAAACTTCAAGTTGTGCTATTAATGTAAGATATTATGTATATTGCATATATATATATATATATATATATATATATATATATATATATATATATATATATATATATATATATATGGGAAAATGTTCTTACAACATTTTACTTTTCTTGGCAGATCTTCTATCATCACAATGTAGGATATTTAATAACAAAAGTGACAAAGGCATAAACAACAACAACAACAAAAAACTAAATGAAATCAGCCACATTATATACCCAAAACACATATTTTAAAAATAAATTAATTTAAATTTAAAATTTCAGCGTTTTCTCTCCTCCATGCGCATGCGTAGTCGTATCAGCGTAAACACTACTTCCGTCCAATGAAGTCCTAAAGGACGAAACGAGTCACACAAAAACTTTTTCAGCTTTGTCATAGATTTTTCTAATATATATATATATATATATATATATATATATATATATATATATATATGTATGTATGTATGTATGTATGTATGTATACAGCAGAAGGTGAGTTACTCTCTCATGTTATTGGCTGCATGTTTTATTTTTAATGGGTGCTTAATTAAATTTGCCTTATGCCAGATTCGTAATATTTTAAGTAATCCATCCTTACAGTCCTCTGTCCATTACGCATTCAGTTTTATTATCCACTGATTACTCACGAAAAATTTCCTTTTGTGACAACATTAATAATTTATCTTTCGCCTCGTTGAATGGCGAGAAACAAGCCAGTCACGAAATACTCATTAATCGTATTTTGGAGACAAGTTGACACAGGTTTTAATGGCATCCATGTTCACCTTTAAACATGTAGTGTCACGCTCAAAAAATAGCCTTTTGACAAACATGTATTAGTTTGAATAAATAAAAGTCAGAAAAGTTCGATATTTACAATAGACATATTTACAGTTCGCGATGAAACAAAACACAGGGAGAAATGGTTTCCCAATGACATTCCTCTGAAGTGCGTCTCGGCCGGAATTCGAACTCGGTTTTGATATCGACTTTTGTATAGATAGACATTACAAGATTCTCAGTGCAATAAACGGATGAAGTTAGGAGCACGCCTTGACACCTACAGCAAAAGGCGGTGGGACGGGGTAGTTTCCAAATTCAACCTCCCATTTTCTCTTTCACACTAAAGATTGTTTTCATTTTTCTCTATTTTCTCATCGTTTGTTTCTTTTTATTCAGTGTATTTATTTGTTTATTTCCTTCTTTTTAATATACACTCGCTCACAGACGCACATACACTAACACAAAGACACACACACACAAACACAGAAACTGAATTTTCTAGATATAGATTCGTAGAAGTCTCAACAAGAAATTTGCATTCCTTAAATAAGTAATTCAAACACTGCTCTATCAACACAGATTCGAAGGCTGATATTGGTAAAGACACGTTTCAACTATAGAAACGGTTTCAGTGATAGGAAACTAAGTACAGGTTTGATTCCAGTCGGAGGCGCAGTCCTTCTTTAGCTGGACTTCTTAATCTAAACAAAACAGGGATAGCAACAAATAATAATAATAATAATGATAATATATATATATATATATATATATATATATATATATATATATATATATGTAGACAATATTAGTGGTGAATATACACATACATATGCAATTATATATACACATACATATATGTATAAAAATAATTCCAAGAGGATATGATCCATGTAGAACTCGATGTCCAGGACAGAGTAAGGATATAATAAAAAGACTTAAACACTAATATTCCATGGTCATAGTTTATTCCATTGGAATCGTAAGAACGATCCAATTCATCAGACCTACAAATTCAAAAAGAAAACAGAAAAACAACCCCGGGAAAAATTAGTGAGAGTATGTGTGAGAGTGTGGGAGGACCTGATATCTATATAGAGGGGTAACAGACGAGAGAGGCAGGGAGGTCCAAAGGTGGAGGGGGCATTAAAATTTAACAGACAGATTTAAAGAATATATATATATATATATATATATATATATATATATATGTCATTCACAGACAGTACTGTTTCGCTGTATCACAGCTCCTCAGTGCGACTAGACTTCCAAATGCCTCAAGCCAGGATTGAAACACAACTAATTTGGTGTTAGCCAGAGCTATCTTCACTCGGTAGAGTTACACAACTAAATCTAGCGTATTGTTTTTACAAATGTAAACAAATGCCAATCAGCCAAAGTGCTCCATTCATTTTACTGAAGAGCTTTGTATTAGTGCAGGTGGCTGTTGTTTATAGAAATAGCTTATCACTCAACAGTGCTCAATTGAAATGTATTTTCAAGAGCTAAATTATGTCATTCACAAACAGTACTGTTTCGCTGTATCACAGCTCCTCAGTGCGACTAGACTTCCGAATGCCTCAAGCCAGGATTGAAACACAACTAATTTGGTGTCAGCCAGTGTGTGTAAAGGAACAAAATAAATAAAAAGTGACAATAGGAAAAGCTAATTTTAGCCGACGCGTTTCGTCCTCTGATGGACTTTATTAAGACAATCCAACATTGTCTTGATAAAGTCCTTCAGAGAACGAAACGCATCGGCTAAGCATAGTTGTTCCGATTGTCTATTTTTATTAATTATATATATATATATATATATATATATATATATATATATATATATATATATATATATATATATATATATATATTATATTATTATTATAATTATATTATATTATTATATTATTATTATAAGAGATTATAATAAAAACATTTTTAAATCGCTACACAAAAGCTTTCATGTTTCAATACTATGGCTGTATTTCCTCAGGCGATGGTAGGTAACTGGTGATAAAATGATTTTTTAGGAAAATTTAAAAACCAATCGTTACCTTTTTCCGAAATTTAAAGGGGCGATATGAGGTCAGAATTAAAAATAGACTTATGTCTCGATTAACCGATTACATGTCAGATCTACATTACATAGAAAAATAAGGTCAGAGGGCGCAGGTGCCTGAGTTATTTTTTCATTTCACGATAAACCGGCACATCG
Organism: Acanthosepion esculentum; assembly: GCA_964036315.1. Classification (NCBI taxonomy): domain Eukaryota; kingdom Metazoa; phylum Mollusca; class Cephalopoda; order Sepiida; family Sepiidae; genus Acanthosepion; species Acanthosepion esculentum. The sequence continues at coordinate 29,842,712 of OZ038477.1, read as the reverse complement.
TCATGGCATGATTGATGATTTCTGTTAATATGGAAGCGACAAATGTATCGTTATTGTATACAAATATGGCATGTTCTATTTGTTTAAGAGAGGGTAGGTTAATCTGACGTAAAGTTAACAAAAAAAGTTAATATTTTTATATTCGGGAAGCTTCTTAAAGGGCCTGTAGAAAAAAATAAAAATATGGAACATCTATATACGATCTTAATAATACTGAATAGACGGTAATACATAGCAATATTTAAACTGAATAAACAAAATAAGGTACTTACCCGTAGACGGTTGACTATTATATATTAATAAATTATGACTATAAAAATGGCAATACGTAATTATTTCTTTAAAAAAATTAAACTATATTTTAAGTTAAAAATAAACTGTGTTGGCAGTTTACAGTTAATTCACTCCTTTAGTTTATCAAAGCTTTTTTTGTCATCAAATTTGATTATTTGTAATTTTTCATGTAAACATATGAAACACTTATTACTTAAGATTTGTATTGATTTAAAATTTTATTATTATGTTTTTTAATAATTTTTTCAAGATTATCTGTACAACTATAACTTAGTTTTAGTGTATTTTTATTAAAAATGTTACTAAGTGGATTATTTCTGGGGAAGTGTTTCTCAATTAAACTGAGAAACTTCTGCCCGAACTTAGTACTAACCATATGGTTAAATGAGGGGGGGTAACAAATGATTTTTCTGTTTCTCTTTTTATTCTTACTATCGCTGTTATGTTTAATATATTTGATGTCAGGGCACTTATAGCCACTATTTTTAAGGCAGTGTTATGAAATTTGCTATGTTTTTAAAAGACATCTTCACTGGAAGAGTTATTGCTAATTCTATTTTCTGTGGAGGAGGGTATGTGTTTTATTACGGATGTAGAGCGGTTAGAATTTGGGTGGATATATATTGGATTAATTACATTTATCGATATGAATATTCGAGAAATTTCGTAGAAAATATGCGTTTTCGAACATTCAGGTCGGTGAATGTAATTAATACTGTTTAATTAAAACAGAACATTTACTTCAATAAATTGTATGTATAAAATAACGTATAAACAGAAAATATATTAAATAATTGTCGGACTTGATCCATTTCATAATATATGTTTTCATTGCTTACGTTAAGATACGTTTCGTGAGCTTAAATGATCGATAGAGATTTGTAGATTATGTGTTTATAAACAGTAATTTGCTAAC
>OZ038477.1:29819002-29839002 GCA_964036315.1 Acanthosepion esculentum | reverse complement strand
TATGTGTGTGTTTAAATAGATGAATAGACAAATGTGCAAAGGTGCTTCACAAATAAATATGATATTCTTTTACTGATTATATCAAATACAAGATATATGCGCATGCAATATATATACAGGGGTTGGACAAAATAATTGAAACACTTGTTAAATTCAAAGAAAATTTATTTAATATGGGGTTGATCCTCCTTTAGCCTCACATACAGTTTTAATCCGTCTAGGAATGGAATCATTCAGGTTCCTGACTTCATCCAGTGGAATTTTTAGCCATTCTTCCATTAACACCTGCTCCAGCTCTTTAAGACACGACGGTGGAGGATAGCGGCTCCTAACTTGTCGTTCTAAAATCCACCACAAATGTTCAATAATATTGATATCTGGAGATTGGGGAGGCCACTCCATGTGTTCTTGCTCACTTTTATGCTCTTCATACCAATTCTTAACCACTCGAGCGGTTTGTATTGAAGCATTATCGTCTTGGAAGATGCAGTCACCATCAGGGCATAAAGTCTGGGTCATTGGATGAACATGATCTCCCAAAATGTTCAGGTAATCTTTGCTGCTGATTCTGCCATGAAGGACAACTACTGAACCGAGACATTTCCATCATATACCGGCCCAAACTATCACTGATCCACCTCCATACTTCACTGTTGGAAGAAGGCAGTCAGGGTTGTAAGCTTCTTTGGGCTGCCTCTACACATAAACTCGCCCTGAAGTTGAGAAAAGAGAAAAACTGGACTCGTCTGAGAATATGACTTGCTTCCATTGGTCTGCAGATTAGGCATTGTGATGTCTGCACCACTTCAACATCTTCTGAATGTTGCGAGTGGAGAGAAGAGGTTTCCTTACAGCGGCTCTTCCATGATATCCAGCCTTATGGAACTCACGACGAACAATTTTAGTAGAAACTGGACTATTCAGATTATTATTCAATTCAGCAGTCACTTTGGCCGCAGAAGTCCGATGATTTTTTGCCACATTGCGTTTCAATGCACGTCGGTCCCTGTCATTAAATATGCAAGTCCGGCCGAAATTGCGACGGTTGCTAGAAGTTTTACCCTGTTTCCCGGACTTCGTCATAGTTCTTGATATGGTAGCTCTTGAAAAAACAAACAGTTCAGCAACCATAGTCATCGAGGCTCCTGCCATGCGAGCTCCAATAATTTGCCCTTTTTCGAACTCGGAGAGGTCACGCATTTAGCTTAAATTTTACTAAATTCTAAAAATAAATAAGACAAAGACAGTAAATTAGATAAATAAATGTATTTACAATAGATATAACCTGCAATTACAAAGTTTTAGTTAAAGTTCTTAATATAATAGGTCTTTGAAACATAAGAGTGGATTTTACACCTGTTCCAATTATTTCTAACCCCAATATATATAATATGCACATTTATAAGTCTACCATTCATCCGTGTATTGAATATGGTGCTATATCTGGCCTGGTGCTCTGGCTATATATCTCGAGTTTCTCGACAAAATCCAAAAAGGAGTCTGTAACTTTATCTGTCCTGACCTGGCATCTCGACTTCAGTGACTATTCTACCGCCGTGATGTGGCTCCCCTCTATCTTTTCTATAAATATTTTCTCGGCAGTTGTACTAATGAGCTCTTCTTGGTGCCTCGACCCTCATGAATTTAAGCGTACTATTTGATTGGCTACTGGGTCTAGCTAGATGTATCCTTAAGTTCTATACAGGGTTATTAAAAAAGAAATCGAGGGTTTCGAGAATTTAATAAAAAATAAACGCTAAGAGACAGGAACGCATTCCATACACTACTGGATAGGAAAAGGTTCAAAGCTTGTTATTTTAACGTTTCACTTCTCAAATTGCAGTACACAAAATGACTCTTTTTGTGGTGTTGGCACAAATTATAACACTTTAAATTCATACAAAATCTGAAAGAAAAAACAGCAATAAGAAGCATTTAAACAAAGCCTGAAAAATTTTTTCATTTATTTTAATAACTTTGAAAATCTTCCTTTCTAGTAACGTCTTAAATATACGAGGGTCATTCAATAAATAAGGTGAATTTTTCGGTATAAGGTCTTCTAATACAGATAGAAGCTTACTCTTTTTTTAAATTTTTTGTTATACTTCTTTTTAACATGGATTTAATTTCTTTTCCAGATTAAAAAAACTTTAAGAGTTTTGGGGATTAACAAAGATGGCCGACCAAGAAGCATGCTCCAGGATTGAACAGCGGTCAGTTATCAAGTTTTTGGTTGCTGAAGGGTGCAAACCAGTTGAAATTCACAGGAGAATGTCAACTGTGTATGGTGCCACATGTTTCAGCCAAAAAATGTCTACAAGTGGGCTAAATTGTTTAAAGAAGGACGGAGCAGTGTTGAGGATGAAGACAGGTCTGGGAGGCCTACAGAAGTGAGGTCTCCTGAGGTGATCGAATCAGTCAATGACATCATTCAGTCTGACAGAAGGGTGATAGTGGATGACATTATAAGGACTTTGAGCTTATCTGTTGGGACAAACACAGGGGTCATCAGTCAGAAGGAGTCATCTTGCATCATGACAACGCAAGGTCTCACACAGCAGCCCAAACGGTGCAGACCATCAACGAGCTGGGCTGGGAACTGCTCCCTCATCCCCCTTACAGCCCAGACCATGCCCCTTCAGACTTTCACCTGTTTGGACCCTTGAAAGCGTTCACGAGAGGCACGAAGTTTAAAAGTGACGATGAAGTCAAAAATGTTGTGAGCGACTGGCTGAGACATCAGTCCAAAGATTTTTACGCTGAGAGAATACGGAAGCTTGTGCACAGATGGGAAAAAGTGTGTGACAGTGCTGGGAGACTACGTTGAAAAATTAAAAAAAGTAAGCTTCTATCTGTATTCTAAGTCCTTATACCGAAGTCCTTCACCTTATTTATTGAATGACCCTCGTATTTCTGACTCTTAGCATTTGTTTTTATTAAATTTTACAAATCTGCTTTTTCTTTTTGAATAATACTGCAGTTTCTTTTCTCGCAGTTCTCATCTCTGGAACTTTTCTCCTGTTTTTTTATTGTCCTTTCTCCTCACTAAAGTCTTCTCGTTTTCTTTCACTCCCAGTAACCCCTTGCATCTCAGTGGCATTATATCCTTGATTGAGTGTGAAAAGATTAATAGATAAAGATTTTAAATTTTATTCTTTAATTAAATTTAACGTTTAGTTTCTGTTTATGAAACATGGTAATTCATGTGTAGCGATGGAACCATATTTTTAAGTTAGTAAATCTATAATGTTTAGGCTCTATGGAATTGTATTGAACACTGTTTTTTAAAAATAAAAATAATTAATAAGAACACCGGATTATAAACCTTAGTGTGCTTTCTCATTATTTTAATATATATATATATATATATATATATATATATATATATATATATATATGAATAAATATATGTAAGTGTAAGTGTTTACATGCAAATACATGCATATATCCTTTGGTGTAAGAAAAACAGTGCTATTAATTATGTATTTTTTTGTATAGTATGTATTTTTTAACAAAAAAAAATCTTTTTCTCTCTTTGTTTCTTTATATATATATATATATATATATATATATATATATATATATATATATATACATATATATATATATATATATATATATTGCTATTGAAATGGGTATGTGTTTGGATAGACATCCCTGTTTATTTACAAACAATAAAATTAACGTCTACCTTCCTTGATAATCGAAAGTCTTATTAAAGAAAATAAATCTCTCATTAGGGATCGAACCTGTATTCTCTTCCCTAGGTGTATTAAGAAATCCATTAATTGCTATATATACATAAACGATCCCACGCACGCACGCACACATACGTATATGTTCATGCAGGCATGCTGTAGACACATGCATGCCTCTTTACGCTGACCATCTCAAGAATTGTTTTGCTCGAGGAGACCGCTTGCTGACAACTGACTCTCTCATGGCCGGCCATTCACGTCCCTTTTGAAGGCTTCAACGCCATTTTTTTTCTTTCATGGTTTTGATGACAAAGGAATTAGCTTTTGCGCGAAACCTGAACCCACGCCGTTTGCAATCTCGATGGTACACTCTGTGGCCGTTTTGACACATCGAACGTCTCGTCATGTGACTTGACACCATAATTGCTTTGTCATCTTTTCTCCATTATTCCCAAGCCTCGTTTTCACTGTCAGTTTTTAAAAGATTCTGTTAAATGGTTGCTAACCTGATCATAACGAGGCACTTGGACGTGTCTACAAAGGTTTTATTTCTTTTCTTTTATTTTTCGTTTATAGTGACGTAGATTGTAATAATAATATTCTATCACAAATGAATGGAAAAGTTATTGTCTATTTGTTATTCAGAAATAAGTAAACTATCAAATACAAGTGTGTTTCGTATTTGTTGAAATTGAAGTTTGTTTAGGAAATTCTGAGAAGTTCTTCAAGATCAATAAAGTTAGTTTCTAATTTAAATTACAGCCCGGTAAATGGAAAAGCCAGCTTTAAATATGAAACATAACAGGTGAGTTATTTTTTTCTAAAGCATATAAACACTTATATTCGTGTTGTCGAGATACAGGAGGCACCTATCTCCTTTTAGTGGAGATACGTCACGTGAGTCACATGACAGCTACTTAGTGGTGATGAAAGCGGCAGGCAAATGCAGTTGTTTACAGCAGCCAAACCAAAAGGTTGCTGTAAAACGACTGAATTTGACTGCTGCTTTGGTCATTTTTTTTACAAACTTTTACCCCAGAACTAATTTTATACTTATCTAAAGACTACGATTTCACTAAATTATTATTATTATTAATAATACGTGACAGAACAACACGACAATAAATTGACGCTGCGGTACAAATATACGAAACCCAATATACGAATTATTTCATGACACTCAATCTGATAGTTGTATGTCAGGCACATAAGAAAATGTGCGCGGTATAGTGACAGTTTTTTATAATTGCAGCGTATAACTTTGCACTTGACCCAAATAGTAGGTCTGACACAAAACGATTTTAACCTGTTCTCTTTCAAACTGAATAACACAAAGGGTTTTTCAGGGATTCTTACGACAAATGGTGTCAAGATGGCCGAACGTCTTATCTGAAAACATGGAAGAAAGAAACACAGTTATGTTAGTGTTTTTTTTTTTTAAATATTAAACATTTTGCGGGATGGACAGTTATGCTGTTACACAAGTTGGACAAGTTTGCTGTTAAACCCAGTATTTATTTTCCTTTTTGATCCATTATTATTATTATTATTATTATTATTATTATTATTATTTAATTCTCCTACACGCCCATTGTCTACCATTTGATCTCAGTGCTTCACTTCCTTTCTCTGTATTTGGATTTTAATTGAACCAAAAAATAATATATTTTTGACTATCCGTTCTCAGGCTGTTTAATGCAGTGTGGCTGGAGTACTGCTTAGCAATTTTCATTAGTACTGCCTCAGAAACGAGCATTTCGCTCTTTTTTATGTTTTTTGTCGATATTACATACTAGTGGAAGGCTATAATAAACAAAATGACCCTTATTATAACTTGAAATTTAGATACTTGTTGTATACGTTTAGGGTACCATTTAATATACATATATTTACTAATAATAGTTTAATCCTACACAAGTCAAAATAGGTGAAAATATTGGTTAGAAAGTTTGTCTTGTGTCAGCCTTCCAAATGAGCCCTATTTTAGAATCAGTATCTGTCCTCCTATATGACAGTGAATTACCTCAAAGATGAAGAAGAAACTTGAAGCAGCAGAAATGTGGTTCTACAGAAGGATGATGAGAATGCCATGGATCGAACATGTGAGCAACGACGAAATTCCAGAGAAAATGGAAACAAAAAGGAACCTTATACATAACATCAGGAACAGACAGTTGAAATTTCCCGGACACAAAATGAGGAAGGTGTGCTTGGAAAATCTGATACTCACTGGGCAGATTGAGAGCAAGAGGGACAGAGGTAAACAGCACATAACATACTTGATGAGTTTAGTAAATGGATTGCAGAACAGGATTTAGGAGAAATAACGAAAAGACAATATTTATTAAGAGCTACAAAGGACAGGAAATTGTGGAGAGCCATGATCGCCTACATCCTCAGGGGACACGGCACATAAAGAATAATAAGTTTCCCACCCTGAGATCTTTGCAGTATTTCATACACCCGTTAAGCCCCACTGTCGTAAATATGCCTGATGTAAAATACAGGTACACAAAGTCACTGAGTGATATCTTTTTAAATTATGTTTACAAAGAAATGTGACCAGTGTCCAGTATTTCTAAATCATCTCAGTCATCGAATGTCTGTGGTTTGCCATAAGTTAAAGTAACATCTAAGCGCCGCATTGATCTAACGTGAAAGCTTTATTTAAGTATACACTTTCAATGTGAGGTCCATCTCTGGTCGGTGTTTCTTTTGTACAGAGGTCTTAGCAGTAATTCCCATCCGGGAGCAACCTGTCACGTGTCCATACACAGTGGGAGACAGTGCCGGTCAATTTGTCCTTGTTTTGTTGGACTTATGTCCTCAGGACTTGGTAATTGATTAGATCAATGTCGACCAACAAATTGTCTAGTTCGTGACCAGATGGATAGGTAGATAGACAGAGTGACAGATAGAGCGATGGGGATGGAAGCTGAACAAAAGTATAACGGCTAAAGACAAAGGAGTAAAATGCCAAAAAAAAAAAATGGGAAAGAGAAAAAGGAGAGAGAAAAAGAAAGATGAAACATAGGGAGTAACGTTGGAGAGGGAGAAATTGAAAAAAGGAAAAAGGGGAGGAGTGAGAAAGAGAAAGAAAAGGAAAATAATTTTAGTGAACAGAGAGAAGATATTCAAAAGGAAATATCTCATGAGGGAGGAGTAATGGATGGACGACCAGGAGACGACGAAGAGGGGGAAGAAGCGATAGAGAAAGAGAAGGAGAGAGATAGAGATAATTGGAAAGAGAGGGGGAGATATATCCCGGCACAGAGAAATATGGAGGGAAAATAGACACAAGGGAAAAAGAAAAAGAAAGAAAAAGGAGAAAGAAAGAGAGAGAAGGCCGGAAGATGAAAATTGGTAAGACTTTCAATAATAACAGATTCATAGATAGACAGAAAATACACACACACACACACATACACACACACACACACATATATATACATATATATGTATGTATGTGCATGTGTGTGTGTATGAAGAGACTCAGGCAGATGGATAGATAATGAAGAAATTAGAATAGATAGGAAGAGGGGAAGAAAGGCACAGAGAGAGAGAGAGAGAGAGAGAGAGAGAGAGAGAGAGAGAGAGAAAAGACTGAGAGAGATAGAAAAAGACTGAGAGAGAGTGAGCAGAATATGGAAAGGACGGAAATGCACGATTATAAAATGGAGTTTGAAAGATAGTAAGAGAAAGAAAATGAAAGTTACGATGAAAGAAAGATGGAGGAAAAAATCCGGAATTAGTTTTCCCGCCATTAATAGGTTCATCCTTTTTCTTCTTACTAATGTTAATCAGTTTGACATTAACATTACTACTATTATTACTACTACGACTACCATCATTGCAAATCATGACAACAACAATTATAACAAAAACATGAAGCTTCTATGTTACAGATAACAACAATAATGCCAAGAGAGAGAAAGAGAGAGAGAGAGAGAGGGGGGGAGAGAGAGAGAAAGTAGACGAAACCAGGAAATGAATGAATAGTAACTCTGGGATTTCGGAGAAGTGACAACATTTCTTATAATTACTGCAGAAAGAAGCGTTCTAAGAATGAATTATTATGGGTGATGAGTTACTAAGTTTACTTTAGTCTGACACAAGGCCACTATTTTATATTTACAGACGGAAATAGAATTTTTAGAAAACGGTTTTGATTATAAATGTCATGTAGTTTAATGGGAGTAATCCGAGGCAGCTTATATCCTGATCAGGTGTGTCAATGTTTATTTAATTACAGGTAAGAAAATAAAATTGTGCTGAGGTTTTTTCTGCAAATGATTTTAATAAATATTAACCCGACCATAAATTATGTTTATTAACTATCTATCTGTCTATCCCAATTTTTAAAAAAAATCTATCTGTTTATGTATTCTGATTTTTAAAAATCAATCAATCTACCTCGATTTAAAAAAACATACATTTACCTATTTGTAACAAACTGATTCTGTATATCGATATATATTTTTGCTATGGAAATTGTGAACGAGAAAATTAAGGTTGATCGCTTTCGATTTGATTGGGGAATATAGGTTCACAGACAATTCTTAAATCGAGAACATTTAAATGTAAGTTTAAAATTGAACATAAGTTTATCTTTATTATCTGTTTTATAGCTAGCAAATGGATTCTTTAAAATTTTCTAAGCGGCATCCACTTTGGTCGAAGGAGCAAAAGAAGAGTAAATAGGTGGATGAGGGCTTTTACAGACCAAGTGACAACAAAACTAAACATGGAGCGTATCCGGTTGTGGTCTATATTAATAGACATTTTGGGGATCCAGGGAGTCAGTTCTAGTCTACTCTTGGAGAAGAACCGACTCTTACTCGTGTCGTCCAATGGGGTCTGTTCGTGTTGCCATCCACGCTTCAGATTGGGGTTCGGTAAAGTTGGAAGAGTCGAAGGGAATAGCTTAGTTGTTAGATCGACATAGCAGAAGTTGTTCCAAGTGTCACCTACCTACTAACGAGCAAGTGAAGCCCTGAATAAAAACACATATTATAATATGGGAAACAGGGTTGGGGTTTTCATCTTTAGACGTGGCGTTTATTTTTCACCTATTGTTTCCTTCTGTACACGCAGTGGACCTTTTTCCAGTTTTGGGTGCAGATCGATATGATCGGGGATAATCATGGGTCTGTCGAAAAAATACTGTGTAAGGGTCTCGTTGTATGTGTACACACGCCAAATGTACACATAGAATACAAACGTATATTAATGTGACACTACTGTGTCACAGATAGCCATAAATTAGGATTAAATGGGTTCATGTTAAAACCTTGTATAGGAATTGAAGAACTGGAAGTGTTAAAAACGTTGAAATATGAAACGAGAAAAAAAAAGAAGAGATTTCTTTCCTTTCTGATAACCAGGAACGCATAATGGAATAGGAATGTAAAATGTAAGCCAAAAGACAAATGGAATTGTTAGAATTCACAAACCCGGTAATGTAAACAATGTGGAGTATCATTTTGTAAACATGCAAAATCGTTAGAAAATTATATGGGTCATACTGGAAAATCGACAACAAAGGGAATTCTTTGACGTTAAGAACATAGAAATAATTTATAAACACAAAGTTTGTTATCGGTAAAAAAAAATTGTTTTGAATAAGTAACCGATCACGGGCCGATTGTCGTCAGCATATAAAAAGGAATAATAAAATTTGTTGTCGAAGAATGCATTGTTTTAAATAACTGAGAGCTTTGTTTGAAGGTCAGTGTCGTTTCTCCAAAATTGGAGAAAATAATTAATTAGGATGAATATTGATGAGTCCTGAGGTACGGGGGAGTCATGTGAAATACATATAAACAGAGCGCTTAAGCGACCCAGCAGTTCGAGCGAGAGAAGATAAGAAACACAGACGAGACAGCAGCGGATGAAGGAGTTGCTGAACCCCACGCGAACTGCTGTCCAGAGAATTCCCGACCGACCACTTTATTGATTGAACTCGCTCCATGTTTTAGAAAAAAAAGAAGACAAAGTGATAGAGAGTTTAACGGGAAGGCTTAATTTTGTTGTATCGAAAACTATATAAACCAATTGAAAATTAACCAAGCGACTCTCCGTTATTTTATGTTATTTTTATTTTCGTCAGCGGAAGGGTTCTTTGTTGTTTTGTAGCACGGTTCCACTTAAGCACGGACGAAATTCTATCTTCACTGTCCTGTGACTAAGGAACACAACGTGGGACAGAAGCAAATGAAGAAAGGAAGCGGAAAGCAAATAATCATCAGTTGACCGGCGGCAGTACGTATCCGCGTGGGAACCACCCAGGATGGAGCCGGGTCGGCCGTGTTATATTAAGAAACAGGAAGATGGGATTAGAAACAAAGAAAATAGTGTGGAACTGCCATGTAATAGCAACCATCCAGTAAGACAGTGAATGGATATTAGTTATTTTGACTCGTTTCTTCGTGGAATGACAGCTCACAGCTAGTCTATTGAGCGTAATGACACAGCTCCCAGACAAGAATGGGAATATATAATTGGTACAAGAATTTAAAATCAATTGAATTAATTGATACATTTAAAATTAATTGATTGTAATTGATATATACTTAAAAAAAGAAATATGATTAATTGATAATTAAAATTAATTACTAAAATTAATTGATTAATTGATTGTAACATTTAAAAAAATTGATACATTTAAAATTAACTGTTACACGTAAAAGCAACTGAATTAATTGATATAAGAATTAAAATACACTATTGTTCAATAACACAACTCTCATCCAAATCAACCGAGCATAACTAATTCTTAGGCAATCTTGGTAAGCGAATACGTTGAGTATTTATTTCTTTATCTTAGACTTTGGCTTTTATTTATTTGCTGAGTGGATAAATCAAGTTTCGTTATATACTCAGTTTTGATGAGTACATTTGTGCTTGTGGCTAATTTATGACACATCGGAGGAAAACTGGCAATTCGATTTGAGATCTTTCAAATGCAATAATTCTGATAATTTTGTCGATCGTCAACGCTCTTCTAGTAAGAGCAAGGCTGGTTATCACAGTCTTATCGTGGAGAATGAACAGAGTAATTTCAAGCAAAGGCCCTTCCTTTTCTAAACGGGTTGTCTCATGTTAACATGTTTATTGTCATACTACTCATCGTGTTATCTTGTACGAGCAGCCATACCCAGCTGGTCGATCAGAAAAAGCGTTCAATTAGAATGGAGCAAAAACAGTATCATGTTTAGATGTAACAGAATCTATCTTCATCAATTAATTTAAAGTATTTTCATTAAAAACATTTTGAATTAATGTAGTTATTAATATAACAGAAATAGTCTGTATTTATTCAATTGAAGTTAGCCGAGGACATGAAAGAGCAAAACAGACAACATGAAGACCCACTTCAGACCACAATTATTTTGGAGTTTTTGAAATTCAATTTGTCAGTGTGCTACCAGGGATGTAAAAGAGGGTACATTTATAAAGAAATTGTTAAGTTTGATGAAAATTGATTGAAAGATCAACCAAAAATAAAAAATAAACCAATAAAAATCGCCATTTTCGCTATTTACGCAGGTTTTCATTATATGGGTGGACTCAATTATCAAGTTAAATGACTGTTAAACAACTTATTGTTTGCTTCAATTGAGTGAAGTTTGTATTAGATCGCTTGAAAATTGAGGGAGATTTTAGATTAAAATTTGTGTTGAAATCGATTTGTGTTGAAATCGATTTTTTTGTTTTTCGCGGTTTTTCAGTAAACGCAGTGGTGTAGAAATAAAACTGAAGTATCGCTGAGCTCGTCATGATGTAAGTAACCTACATACTGAGTTTGAACGAAATCGAAGGAAAAAAGTTGAATTTATCGATATTTGATCGGCTTTATTGATTATTAATGTTTTTTAAATTATCGATTTTTTACGCTAAAAACCTATATCTAACATTGTACAATGTATATGCCAAATCGGTTGGATGGATCTCGAGTTAAAAGGTATCACGCAGACAGACAGACACACAGACATCCTCTGTTTTATATATAGAGAGATATTGCTTCTGTCCATTCATTTAAAACAGTAACAATAAAGTAATATATTTATCAGTGCTATTTTTATTTGAATTTTAGAATTGTTATTTTTCTTTTCTTTGTTTTTTGTTTTTTGTAAAAAACGATTATGTCACGTGTTTTGTCATAAGTAGGAAAGGTTGATACACATATAGAAAATAAGTAGTAGTTTATTCCGGAGAATAATATGGTACACGATTGAGAACACAAGTTTAGGTAATAAAGAGTTAATCGTTAACTCCTCGGTATTTACCCGAGACCTTCCCACAAGGCGGGATGTGGCACAAGCCCGGTTTTTATGTGGGACGTTCCGAGAAAAAATTCCCCGTAGACCTCGCATATACAGGGTCGGGTAGCTGTCTACCTCCCCTCATCTGAGTTCCTCTCTGCCCAGAGACAGAGAGTCGACAGGCAGAGTTAATTGTAACCGTTAACTTCTCTTCCTCGGTAAGAGAGATTGCTGTTTAAATAGTCTTAGTCCAGTCCATCATGTGGGGGTGTTCAGCTACTCCACAACATCACGAAAATAAGCAACAAACTAAGCCAAGGTCGAAGACGCATATTAACATATTTTTATAGTTTGATAAATTGAAATTTATTTATCAAAATAAAGCACGCGCAGTCGTATATAGGAGGCATGCGGATAGTAAAATCATCGAGCCGAGTTCAATTCCGGGTTGATTTTGTATCGTTCACTAGGCGCTAATGTCCTTTGACAAAGCATGAATGCGAATCCATATTCCTTCAGGTATGAATTAAATAGCAAGACAGACCGGGCCTTCTTGCTTTGGGGTGTAACCAGTCTAGGAGAAGAAAAACTGAATTTAAATTCAAACCGGAATAGGATGGGCACTGTTAGACTATCTTTCCATAAATGCACCATTGTTGCTTTAATTGCAGTAGATGTGGTGCCCTTATAAACTTAATGATTACAGGTGTCGTGACGTTGCGTGTCTTACAAAACACTTTCTAATAGTAATTCTAACAAAGACAGAGATGGTATGATGCAAGGATTCAAATATCCAAGGTAGCAGTCTACTGCAGGAGGTAGGTGATAATGGTTACCTAAAACTTTTATTTGAAGAATAGTTACTTTTGTAGAAGATAGTTCGATTCTCACGATGCTTTGTATTTGTGGCTTTATGCCGTTCTCTTGAAGAAGGACAATATGGTATTATAGAACAATGACGCTTCATTACCCTTTTAGTAAGTTCGATCCTCACCTGGTGTCCTTCCCACACTTTTGCCGTCATACCGTACTAAGTTCCGTAAATTATATAGGACTTTTTACGATGATGTTCCCGCTGTACAAGGCACAAAAGCCACTCGAGGTAGCGAGTTACAGAGCAAGAGGCACGGTTCATGGGGATATGCGGGGAAGATAACGGTTAACACTAGACTTGAACTAACCTTCCAAGCTAACCCCCCATGACACGCACATTGTACCGAACCACCCTCGTTCCCTTCGTATTCCATTAGTGAGGTGTAAGTTCCACTCGAACAGCTTCTTCCCACGAATCTCTATTTGTGGAACCAACTCTCAAGATGATGCTTCTCCGATCACTAAATTTTTAGGGTAAACTGTTATCTTCCACAGATATCCTTATAAACGGTGGTTCTTACCTCTTACGCTGTAACATTCTACATCGAGTGGCTCCTGGGCCTTGTACAGACTGAACATTGTTGTAAAAAAATGGAGAAAAGTAGCGAGAGCTCTTGAAGAGAAAGGGGAAAGAAAAATGGAAAATGTAGGTGGAGAATTCAAAATCTTGAATTTTACCTAGGTTTGAACTATGGATCTCTGACACAAGTAAGGCACCGACAAGTATTGCTCACTACAACTAGTTCTTATATCTGAGGAGACAAGAGTGAGATTTAGCGAGCGTCGAACACGCTATATAAGCAGTAGCCTTATTCTTCTATGTAGCGTGTCCCCCCCCCAGGACGCGGACAATCATCGTGTTCCTTAGTTTCTTATCCTTTGTCAAATGTTAACCATTACACTATGAAATACAGGGTTGTTTCAGCACCCCGTAAGAGACGACATATTCTACCAGGTACAAAGGCACTTTGATATGCACAATAAACGACACAAGGTATTTACTCTGTTCCCCCACTAGGACGAGATGTGACACAAGGTCTATTTTTAGGTGGGGATCCGAGCGCGTACACCCGGGACAGGAACAAAAATTCCCCTCAGCCCCCGAAACCGTCGGTTGCGCTGGCCTCCCCGCGATCACCGATCCCTCCCTCTGGTGCAATGGGAGGGAGCGGCCTCGGGCAGCTGTTACCCAGGGCTGGGCTCCTCTCAGTATTATTTTCTTCAGTTGCTCCTCTGTCCTTTGACAGAGAAGCCCATGAGCGCACTCTGTCCAAAAGACAGAGACGCAACTGATAGATGATAAGTAGACGTGAAATTACTCAAAAAGAGTAATTTACACGCAATAAACGGCACACTGTATAACAGAGGAGACGCGAAAATAATTCTAGGTGCAGTTTTGTATCATTCAATCTTGGTTCTGCTTTGGTCGACACATAATTCACAGTGGTGAAATACGTAATTAATTTCCGAACACCTCAATACTTACGTCATGTTAACTTGGAACAGGAAGATAAAAGAGACAGTTGAAACTTCTAGGACACATAATGTGGAAAGAGGACTTAGAAAATTTGATTCTCACAGGATATATAGAAGGCAAGAGTGACAGAGGAAAGTAGGGAATAACGTACCTAACGAGCGTTTGTAAATGGCTAGGACAACAAGAATTGGGAGAGATAGCGAAGACAAACTTTATTTAGAGCCACATAGGGCGGGCAGTTGTGGAGAGTTATGATCGCCCACGTCCTTAAGGGACACGGAAAATAGAAGTTGGCAGGCTATCATTCTCGATACGCTATCCAATAATTTGATAGATTAGTTTGCTAATCACAGACTATGAAGACTGGGCACCTCGGTGTGGGGCAAAGGTTGGCGAATTTTACTGGTTGAAAAAACAAGATGAGATCGTTAATTTCTATTGAGAAATAGGTTCGACAATATAACATACTTGTAACCTTTTACCAGAACTAGAGTATTAAAGGGTTCGTCGAGATGGGTAATGGTTAACAAGCTAGTCTGGTTGATCAGTACTACCGAGTAGTGGATTTGATCCCGTCTGTTCTATAGACATGGCCTTGAGCTACGCTTTGTAAAATTGCAATAGTTTCTTTTCTTTTCATTTCATTTCGAGGCTGACTGATAATGTATCATTGAAAAAGTAGACAACAAAAGATTCCCGTGTGTATCCGTTTCCCGAACACTACAATCTTAACTTCTTCAAGTCTCGGATCAATAATTATCTATCGTCCGTATCCTCATAATCTTCATTTCCAACTTCCACTTTTTACGTTCTTTTCACACACCTCTCTACCTTGAGGGGCTCTTGGGCCTTGTATTTGGGTGAACGTTTTTAAACAAGCAAAAAACAAAAACAGAAAAAAATAACACCCCCTAAATCTGCTTGTTTGTCAGTAAATTGAAGAGTGTGTAGAGTACTATAGTACTCTACACAATCTTCACACTCAGTCATTCTGCCACGCAGAATGACTACAGATTTGAGATCCGCATCAGTGTTCACGAAAGATGGAGAGTTCCACCAAACAATTTCTGTTCTTTTTTTATTATTATTTTTTCTTCTTCATTAAGTGTATCAACCCAGATGTTGTGCTAAGAAGAACAATGTGTTACAGTTAGATGTTGACTTTGTACACTCAGCAAAGGGTTACGAAAGAAACCTGCATCAATACTCGAAAGAGCAATAACAGTTAGTGGACGTAACAAACCTATTTTCCCAGAAAACCGTTCTTAGAAAAAGATCTTATAAATTTCAACCTACAGTAACGCTAAATGTTCGGTGAATGAACGTCGAATGTTTCCTTATAAGGAAACGATGAACCTCACCATTCCCATTACCAAAGCTTGTAATAATAATAATAATAATAATAATAATAAAAATAATAATAATAATGAGGCTTCATCCAGAATTCTCTCCCACCAAAAAAGAAACAAAAAACAAAAACAACAAAATACCTTGTTATTGGTATTAGGATGACAATGCTGATGTGTGGATGGAGTTTCTTGGACATATGTGGGACGTTTTGTCTTTTCATTCTTTGCCCCAAACCCCAAGTTGGACATATTTTTTTTTTCTGCTGCCCATCCCATTAGGATTGATAGGTTTTTGTTTGTTTGGCGCAGCGAGGGGACTTGCATTGAAGATCGATGGGGCGCCATTGTAATATGATTTACTGATGGCGTCTCATTGTTCAACCGGATAAGAATGTTTGGGGGAGAAGGGGAAAGTGAAAAAAGAAAGAAAAGAAATGGAATCTAATAAAGAGGAGAGAAAAAAGAGTGAGAGGTGATGAAAAGGAAGAAAGAAAGAAAGAATGAATGAATGAAAAAGAAATGGGGTAAGCAAAAGGAAACAGGTACGTAAATTAGAATTTAATGTTGACAAGAGGAAACGACAAAGTCAATTAAGATAAGAAACTCCAATATCTATCTATCGGGCACCCAAGGTGGCGTAATGGTTAGCAAGCTTGTCTTGCTAGATCATTTACGACTGGTTAGTGAGTTCGATCCTCACTGCGTGCTCCATACTTTCGGCCTTGTGCCACACCTAAACTACGCTTGGAAAATCGCTATCTCAGTCTTTTCTCTCTCTCCCTCTAAGGTTATGATTATCTATATATTGCATTGTTTTAATATCTATCTAATTTATATGAAACTACAGACAGAGAGAAAGTGAGAGAAATAAAGGTAGATAAAGAGAGGGTGCAGAATAAAATATTTGTTTTCAGTGTGACTGGCGAGGAGTAAATGTAAAATGGTTAAGCTGAAATAATAGTTATATGCTTTTGTTTCGTTCAGTCTTTGTTTCTTTGTGCTGTTACTTTTGACGAGATGGCCTGGTTTTTCCGACTCAAGAAAAATGAAGCCTTGTCCATTACGGCAATTCCAGCATTGGTATAAGGATTCAAGAAATAACAATAAAGATGGGAAAGCGTGAGGAGAAACAGAGAGATTGTGAAGGAAAGAGATGGGGAAAGGTTGAGTAAAGTGAAAGGAGAGGAGGAGAGACAGAGAAATAAAAGATAAGATAAGAGGAAGATAGACAGAAGAAAAAGAAGAAAAACCAAAAAGAGAGCTAAAAGTTAGAAATAGTGAGTAAATATTAAAGATTATAGAGAGAAAATGAGAGAAGGAGAGAGAATGATAAGATTAAACGTAATAGAGAGAGAAGATTAAAAAGAAAGAAAAAGAAGCGAAGAAATCAACAGAGAGATAGATAGATAGATAGATAGATAGATAGATAGATAGATAGATAGATAGATAGAGAGAGAGAGAGAGAGTCTGAGAGGATTAATTGATTTTGTGGGTTATTTAAAGCGAAACTTATTTTGGATTGCAAGAATAATTCTTTATTTTAAGAGTAAATATTGTATTAACAATTTTTGACAATAACAATAATATTTCCAGATGTAAGTCCTACTATTTAATCCTTATCTAGGGGAGAAGGAATGAATTTAAACCTTTTTCATGGGTTTTTGCGCGTAAGTGAATTTAACGAACGTGAACGGATGTAGGATATATATATATAGTCTGAGATGTGCTATATTTATGGGACAAATGTGCTCAATATCAGAGATAGGGCGTGTGTAAATATAAAAGTGAACATAGAAGTCAACACTTAGAGGCGACAGTCTGTTTCATGCTAGATGCAATCGTCAGGCCTGACGATTGCATCTAGCATGAAACAGACTTCTATGTTCACTTATATATATATATATATATATATATATATGTATATATATATATATGTGTATATGAGAGACAATAAGCTAAATAAAAGGCATAATAGAGTAAGAAAGAGGAAAAAGTAGAAGGAGGGAGGAAGATGGGATGCGAGAAGAGATAGTAGATAAAAGAGAGAAAAGTATATCAATAAGTAAAAATTAAAAAAAAATAAAATATATTTTTTTAAATAATTTCTCATCAAGAAAGAAGATAATGCCACTAAGATGCAAGAATGGGGTACTGAGAGTGAAAGAAAATGAGAAAACTTTACCGCAGAGAAAGGACAATAAAAGAACAGTTTTCAGAAAGGTATAAAATGGTGATTGATGCTTGAATAGATTTTTAAGGATCGTAGTTGACAGGAAAGTAAGAAGTCAGAAGTGAGTTCCACAAGCAAGAAGTGCAGGAGAAGAAACTATTAGCATAGAACTTACGGCTACATCTAGGTATTTCAACAATAAAATGATGAGACCTAGATGCGAATCCAGTACTACGCTTAAATTCGTGAGGTCGGGATACCAAAGAGGAAAGTTCATCAGAACAATTGCCATGCGAATATTTATAGCAAAGACACAGGGTAGCTACGTTACGGCGGTGGGAAAGTGACTGTAGCCGAAATGCCAGGTCAGGACCGATAACATACCACAGCCTTCTTAGGATTTTGTCAAGAATCTCGAGCGCCAGACCAGATGTACCAGAATAAATGAAATTCAAGCTTTTACACACAAACGTAACCACAAGTATACGCATATATATATATATATATATATATATATATATATATATATATATATATATATATATGTTGTCATCCACAGACAGACTGTTTCGTTGTATCACAGCTCTTCAGTGTGGCTAGACATCCGATATATATTAGGTCATCCCATAAGTTCTATCCGATTATTAACTTTTTGTTAAAATGAAAGAAATTTAAAGAGTATTTTATAATGTCTAATGAAGCTGAACATTATTTTTATATTTAGATGCATTTAAACTGATCAAATTTTATTTCAGAGAACAATAAAATTAAATTTTGTTTGATTAAAACCCTGCTAACATGGAAGTACCCAAGAATCATTTGAGGCACATAATGCTTTATGAGTTCAAGAAAGGAAACTCAGCAGCCGAAGCAGCTAGAAACATTCACTCAGTTTATGGAGAGGAATGTGTGAATGAAAGAACTTGCAGAAGATGGTTTGCAAAATTCAGAGGTGGAGATTTCACCCTTGAAGATGAAGATCGAACCGGACGTCCAGTTGAGTTTGATGAAAAGCTTCTTGAAGCAGCCCTTGAAAATCCTGCTTTATCAGTTGAGGAATTGGCAGTGGTTCTCAGTTCAAACCATACAACTGTTCATCGTCATCTTCAACAACTTGGAAAAGTTCCTAAACTTGGAAAATGGGTGTCTCATGAATTGTCTGAAAACAACCTCAGTTGACATCTGCTCTTCTCTCCATTCTCGCCAACTTGTTTCACCTTTTTTGGATAGACTTGTGACTGGTGACGAAAAATGGATCTTTTATCGAAATGTTAAGCGTCGTAGACAGTGGCTTGGTAAAGGGGAAGGAGCCCAGCCACAGCCGAGAAGGAAACTTCATGGGCAAAAGGTTCTTTCAATCTGGTGGGATTGCCAAGGAATAATCCACTTTGAATTCTTACCACCTAATGCAACAATTAATGATCAAATATACTGTCAGCAATTAGAGCATTTGAACCAAGCTTTGAGGAAAATACAGACCTGCTCTAGTGAATCGAAAACGGGTGATGTTTCATCAGGACAATGCGCGACCACACACAGCAAGAATCACGTCACAAAAGATCGAAGAACTTGGTTGGGAGAAAATTCCTCATCCACCTTATTCTCCCGACCTTGCTCCTTCAGACTACCATTTGTTTCATAGCTTACAGAATCATTTGGAAGAAACAGCTTTTGTAACACAGGAAGAGGTTAAAACTGACATTTGTGAGTTCTTCGAATCAAAGCCAAAAGAATTTTACAGTAATGGAATTAGTAAGCTTGTTAATAAATGGAAGGAAGACATAGATCAGAAGTTCTCAACCAGGGGTAAATTTACCCCCAGGGGGTAAAATATTATATAGTCGGAGGTAAAATATTATATAGTCGGGGGTAAATAATTGAAGTACCTGATAATTTAAAAAATAATTCAATTAAATTTAATTTTGTAAAATGAGAGAGAAAGAGAGAGATAGAGGGAGAGAGAGAGAGAGAGAATGCAAAGTGCGGATAAAATGAATAATTTTTTTTATTAATGACGACAAACGTTAATAAAAATACTGAATTTTATACAGAGTACTAACTTATACTAAAAAATTAGTAGATTAGTACTAAATAAGAAATCAGTATTTTGAGTGTCTCTTAGTATTTTTTTAGTCACAGTATTTTGACTAAAAAAAACCCTTAGTATTT
>OZ038477.1:29796502-29814002 GCA_964036315.1 Acanthosepion esculentum | reverse complement strand
ATTGGGTAAAATGAAAGCCTTAAAAGTATCTTTAATCTTATATATATATATATATATATATATATATATATGTGTGTGTGTGTGTGTGTGTGTGTGTGAGTGTGTATGTGTGTGTGTGTGTGTGTGCGCTTGAATGTGTATGTATGAATTTTAATTTGATATATGTGTCTTTTCTCTTGAATTCCTCATTAAATGTTCCTTGGCGAAGAAACACAAATGAGGCACAGATGCATATATGTAATTAAGAAAAGGTGATGGAAAAACTGCTATCAAAAGCCGCAAGATTAGTTCATAGTTTATTTTATGCTTGTTTTCTTCGTTCTTATCATTACAGCTTTTCATTCTACTTTCACTTTCACTTTCTTGCTGTCAATTTTATATTGACATTAATGTGAAGTAAATAAACACTGTCCTGCTCTTGATGTTTCAGATTTTAAGAAACCCTTCAACAACATGAAATAGAAGCGTGGATGGGGAAAAACGTTACTTCCCAGCCGTAGCCGAGAACACAAAGTATTCATATTGCATAAAGAAATCCTTTTCATATATCGGCTATAGAAATTGTTATCTCATGCAATTTGAAATTACTTTATGCTTATACTGCTATCTGAGTCGGATTCGTCTAGTTTTTTTTTTATTTCGGAAAAATTTAAATGCGAAGTTGAGAAGCCATGATATAATTCATTGATGATTAGAGTTTGATGAATTTTGCTTATATCCTGTAAGATTCTCTCTAGGAAAAATGTCTTCTGTTCTGGTAATTGAGATATTAATCATTAAGAACTAGTTACAAAATTACTTTACATTGATATTGTAAGTCTTCGTGGAGACAATCCATGAACTAAGATATAAATGACAATCCATAATATTCTTTTTTCAAGACTGTTTTGCTGGTAATATTTTTCTTCAAAACTGTTTTGCTGGTAATATTTTTTTTTCAAAAATGTATTTCTGGTAATATATCTTTTAAAAAATGTATTGCTGATAATATATTTTTTCAATAATATTTTTTTTTCAAAAATGTATTGCTGGTAATATATTTTTTCAATAATATTTTTTTTTCAAAAATGTATTGCTGGTAATATATTTTTTCAATAATATTCTTTTTTCAAAAATGTATTGCTGCTAATATTTTTTCAAAAATGTAATGCTGGTAATATTTTTTTTTCAAAAATGTATTGCTGGTAATATATTTTTTCAATAATATTTTTTTTTCAAAAATGTATTGCTGGTAATATTTTTTCAATAATATTTTTTTTTCAAAAATGTATTGCTGGTAATATTTTTTCAAAAATGTATTGCTGGTAATATATTTTTTCAATAATATTCTTTTTTCAAAAATGTATTGCTGCTAATATTTTTTCAAAAATGTAATGCTGGTAATATTTTTTTTTCAAAAATGTATTGCTATTAATATATTTTTCAATAATATTTTTTTTTTCAAAAATGTATTGCTGGTAATAAATTTTTTAATAATATTTTTTTATTTCAAAAATGTATTGCAGGTAATATTTTTTTCAAAAATATATTGCAGTAATATTTTTTCAAGAATGTATTGCTGGTAACATTGGTTTTTCAAGACTGTTTTGCTGGTAATATTTTTTTTCAAAACTGTTTTGCTGGTAATATTTTTTTTTAAAAATGTATTGCTGGTAATATTGTTTTTTCAAGACTATTTTGCTAGTAAGATTTTTTTTTCAAAAATGTATTGCTGGTAATATTTTTTTTTCAAAAATGTATTGCAGGTAATATTTTTTCAAAAATGTATTGCTGGTAATATTTTTTTTTCAAAAATGTATTGATGGTAATATATTTTTTCAATGATATTGTTTTTCTCAAAAATGAATTGCTGATAATATCTTTTTTGAAAACTGTTTTGCTGGTAATATTTTCTTTCAAAAATGTATTGCTGGTAATATTTTTTTCAAAAATGTATTGTTGGTAATATTTTTTCCAAAAAGTATTGCTGGTAAAAATGTATTTCTGGTAATAATTTTTTCTTCAGATATTTATTGCTGATAATATTTTTTACAAAAAAGTATTGCTGGTATTAAAACCTATTTTACACGTTTTGACCCCAGTTTGGGGTTAGCTCATTGCCCATAGCTAGGACCCTAACAGGTGCTACCACCCCGAGTTGAATGGACCTGGGAACACCAGCAATCTGGAGTATTCTTTTCTCAGTACATTTGAATATTTTTGAACTCCAGAAAATAAGTTATTGCATTTTCGTTAATGCAGTATGGTGGATGATAAAACTTCTTAAGTATAATGGTGTTGAAGAAAGGACATGAAAAATTACCGGGTCACTGACGAAATTTTTAACTTTCAGCTCTAAAGTTAAAAAGGAATTTTTATTTTGCAAAAAATGGTCATTATTGTTACAGAAATTTACAAAATGTCAAATTATGAAGTTGGCAATTAGTGCTGCTGCCTTTGGCTCAAATAACTGCCCCAATTCAATGTGGCATTGAATGGAACAAGGTCCACATTTTCTCAATGGGAATTTTTTCCAATTCTTCGTGCCTAAAGCTCTTGCAGATTGCGTGGTTCTGTTTGGAGCATTTATTTCTTCAGTTCCCACCACAATGATTCAATTATATTTTGATCAGGACATTGTGCCAGTCTTCCAAATGTTGAACGTCTTCATCCACAAGAAACCTTTTTGTTTCATGTGATGCGTAACAAAGATTACCGTCATGGTGAATATTTTCTCCACCTCCGTAGTCTGGCAGAAGATTAGACCGTAGTAAACTAATATAGATTCCGCTGTCTAGGTCTCTATAAATGTTGTAGCATACCTACGGACGATAATGGGTATGTCCCCATTCACATAAATACAGTAGTAAATATGTATGTTGGTCTGTAGTTGGAGATTCGTCTCCAGCAGTGCTGGTCTAACTCTTTGCTTTCGGGCAGAGAGGATCCACAGACGAGGTTATGTCGAAGGGCAGAGTCTCGTCTCGGGAAACAGCTACCCGACCCCGTTTTATACGGGGTCTACGGGGAATTTTTGGCCGAGGCAACTGGCTCGGATATCTCCCATTAAATTCGGCCTTGTGTCATATCTGACCGCGTGGGACGGTTGGTAGATATCCTGCAGTTGGAGATTCATTGTGGAATTCTTCTATTCAGTAACATTCCCTAGGTTACAACAATAAAGTTTTACCAATTTTATTCTACCATCACTTTTGATGCAACGCCAAACCGTTACGTGTCCGCCACCAACGTTTACCGCTTTTGTTGTGTATCTTGCTTGGTTTCTTTCTCCCACTGGTCTTCTTACATATTCTCTTGCATTCATGACTAAAAATTACTTTTTGCCACTTTCCAGCATCCCATGTTAGATGTTCTTTTGACCACTTCAATCTTCTATTTCGATATTTTTCGTTAATATTTTCTTTTTGCTGTAGGATGTTCTTTCGTAATATTCTGTGTACCCTATTAACTAAAACCTCTCACTGTTATGTCTGCATTCATTCTACACTTGTATGGCCGCTATTTTTGTATGGCTCCCGAGATTCTCAGATCTTTCATCTCGATTGTCTAACTTCTGTGGCCTTCCGTTTTTAGCATTTAAAGCACGTCCAGTAATAGCAAAGATCTGTTGGTTGTTTTAAACACGGTTTCTGGAAATTTCCAGACGTCTGGTTATCTTTCGCTTCCCTTCAAAGTCACAACCTTCATCTTTGTTTCAGCATAAATCTTAACCATGTCTTTCGTTTAAAAAACTAAGCTTATGCTCAACTACAATGACTTACAAAGGCACATTACACTCGTGTTAATAAGATGAAACAATTCCTATTTAGAAATGTTCGTATTAGCTTTTCAGATCTTTCATTGGTTCAATAGTTTTGCATGCCATTTTCTTTTCCTTTTCCCGGTTTTTTGAACATGAGTAGCGAGTTATTCCTTGTTTCCTATTTAGGACCGTGTTTTCACTGATTCTAAAGTCTAATTCAGCTCTATACTTCTAACATTTTCAGCTAAAACTATGAACTTTTATTTGTTATTTATTTAATTTTTTTTTCCTAGACAGGAGTATATAGGTTCGCCTATAGTCTTGTTCACAATCCTCCCCGGTCTTTTGAACAGGAGTAGAGGTTTATCACTTGTTTTCTGTTTAGGATTTGGTTCCCGGTTCCTTCTAAAATGTTTCCTTCTCTTTCACATCCAGCGGTCCTTGCATCTTGGTGGCCTTTTCACCTTACTTGGGGTGGTGATTCTTACTCTGTAGACATTTAGCGCGAGTGGCTCTGGTATAGGGTGAACATCTTTTTACCCCCCCCCACCAAAAAAAAACATTGCTTAAAGCGGTGTATCTTTTGTTACACGATACCTGCAACAATGCAACAACTTATTTTCTAATCCTCAAGGTTAACAGACACTAGTGATAAAAGCATACAGCTAAAAAATCTTAACTTCTTAATAAAATAAAGGTGTATAATAATTTTATGTAGTTGTTCCCATTTTGCATCAGTATATATATATATATATATATATATATATATATATATATATATATGTATGCAGGTATGCAGTGAAATAGGAAAGAACACGTTAGTTAGATAATCCGGTGTTCCTTAATATTTAGCTTTATTTTCAAAAGGACAGTGCTCCATACAGAAGTAGAGCTTATATTATAATAATATTTTTAGTTTTTAAAAATATGATTCCTCCGCTACATAAGAGTTCTCATGTTTCAAAAGCGAGAGCCGAGACCCCTAACATAATTTTTTAAGTTATGAAGAGTTAAGGCGTCTGGACCCGCTTCCTTGTCAAGCGAGAATTTGGGAATCAAATTCTCGCTTGACAAGGAAGCGGGTCCAGACGCCTTAACTCTTCATAACTTAAAAAATTATGTTAGGGGTCTCGGCTCTCGCTTTTGAAACATGAGAACTCTTATGTAGCGGAGGAATCATATTTTTAAAAACTAAAAATATTATTATAATATATATATATATATATATATATATATATATATATATATATATATATATATATATATAATATGGCGAAAACAACTGAAAATTTGCAAATTAACAAAAATTTAATGTTTTTTTTGTGAAAGTATTTATATTCTTTTTTATATATATATTTGATATTTCAGACCTGCCCAGATCTTTCATCAGATCGGGGCAGATCTGAAATATCAAATATATATATATATATATATATATATATATATATATATATATATATATATATATATATATAACTGGTCTAGGGGAAGGACAACTCTGAATTCAAAACCTGCGGAGGGTCGTTTGGGGACCTTGTGGCATTCGTTGCACCAGGTCCCTGTATTCGTCCCTCCAAAAAGTGTGGATGGCCCTGCACAAAGCCTTCACCACTATAATCAAATCCTGTGTGGGTGTCGGGCTTTCAGTTTCTGGGAACTGATCTGTCTGGCCCTCATACGTCGAGTTCGACGGGAGAGTCCATCATATATATATATATATATATATATATATATATATATATATATATATATAAATACTTTCACAAAAAAAACATTAAATTTTTTTTAATTTGCAACTTTTCAGTTGTTTTCTCCATATTATATACATATGAAGAAAGTATTCGTGGCTTCTCATTATGCTCTCTCTCACTCTCTCTCTCTCTCTCTATATATATATATATATATGGCCGGGTTTCGATCCTAGCTAGAGACAACCGGACGTCTACTCACACTGATGAACTGTGATACAGCGAAACAGTATGTCTGTGGATAATCTATCTATCTATCTATCTATCTATCTATCTATCTATCTATCTATATATATATATATATATATATATATATATATATATATATATATACATACATTGTACTGTAATTTTTCTAATACAGTGGAGAAATTTATATGGAAATAATCTTTTACTTTTTGGTTATGTGGGATTTTCATCTTTAATATCTTGTACTTATATCACGTTGAAACATCGGTTCGTATACGATCATCGAAGTTAAGCAACGCTGAGCCTGGTCAATACCTTGATAGCTGAGGAATACCAGCTGGGAATACCAGCTGCTGTAAGCTTAGATATGCGTGTGGTGTAATGGATAATGGCTCGAAATTGTTGATCGGTGAGTCGAGTTCCGACATGAACATACAAATGCATGAAATAATAGTAATGGTGAGATTAACACTTTCCATACAAAAACATTCGTCAGCAGTCAACGTTACTTTTAACCACTTCAGGTGTAGGGTCAACCTTTAGCTATCCTACACGTCCTTATTTACATCCATACAACAACCTCATTTATTAACCATCTAACTTGATTGGCTCTTGGGCCTTGTATTAGGTGAACATTTAGTAAAAATGTTTATAAAATGTTTTCAAGAAATTAGTCTTCTCAAGTCCACCAATACTGATGGTAGTTTCCTTCCTAGTCTTTTGTTTAGAGTAGTGGGGAATGTCAACATCTTGATTATGTCATTATTTTCCCTTCTAGTTACATATATATTGATTACAGTCAATCATCTAATGAGTGGATGCAGCAAAACTAGTCCAAAAGTAGTAGTAAACTAGACATGACTGGATAGGAGCAGCGATCCCATAAGAATTTTGCAAGTGGCTAGATTTTTATTATATAGGCCAATCACATATGTGTAAATCAGAAGCTGTCAAAGGGGATATAATAAGTTGAATTCTTAAGATTCAAATGAATTACTGAATCCAGATGAGAAGATCTGATTTAGCCATAATATTCAGGGAAAGAGTGGAAGTAGCTAACCTAACAGACAAGAGTGAAAGTGAAAGTAGGAAAAGCTAGACAAACATCGAAACCTTGCTTAGGAAACTAAAAAATATTGCAGAACATAAACATAACTATTTTACTCAATATTATAGCTGCACGTAAAACACACTCGGAGAACATCGTAAAAAGATTAGAAGAATTGGAAACACGGGAAGGAATTGCAAACATCCGCTTAAAATGATTACTAAACTCAGCTAGTGGATCTGAGACGAGTGGCATAGAGTATTTAGGAGACATTTTGTTATTTTATCTCTAATGAAGTTTATTAGATATTACTTATCTCAGATTCTAATAAATACTAAATGTAATACTACATCTATCTCATAATAATTGTTTTTATAAAACTTAGGTTGACATAAGGACACAGGTATGGAGCATCCAGGAGGTTCAAACTCATTACATAGTAGTAATTATGAACAAGAAATGCTCATTAATCCCGCCAAATCGCCTTAATCCCATAATAGTTAAAAAATATAAACTATATAATAAATGCAATATTAATGTACCACACTTTTTCAATTAAAGGGACACAGCTCTAATTTTTAAATATTTCATCTTCTATATAATAAATGCCAATGTCAGTGTGTCACACTTTTTCAATTAAAAGGACACAGCTCTAACTTTTAAATATTTCATCTTCTATATAATAAATGCCAATGTCAGTGTGTCACACTTTTTCAATTAAAAGGGCGCAGTTCTAAGTTTTAAATATTTCATCTTCTATATAATAAATGCCAATGTCAGTGTGTCACACTTTTTCTATTAAAGGGACACAGCTCTAAGTTTTAAACATTTCATCTTCTATATAATAAATGCCAATGTCAGTTTGTCACACTTTTTCAATTTTACTCTTAGAGGCCGTAGCCCAACATATCATACCATTTTGGAATGAGGCCGACTCCGTGAGCAAATTAAATACATTCCAGGCCGGATCCGGATCCACAAACCTGAAATTTTGGATTTCCGAGTTTTCATTACTGCAACTGTTTTCGGCGATTTTTGCGTGATTTTTTGCGACGAATTTTTTACGATAAAATTTTTAATAACTTAGAAATAAATTTGGGAATTATGGAAATTGATTGCTAAATTCATCGAAAGTCACCCATAAAATAAAAAAGAAAAATTGTTTGTACGGAAAGTAAGTACCTACGCACATCAAATTGTCTTTAAATTAAATGGCGACAGAAGAATTACTGCTAAATTTTAAAAGGTAAGTTTAAATATTAATGCAATACTTAAATGGAGCGATCAATTTTGAGTTCTTCTGTAGTTTACTGTTGCCTATTGCATACGGTAGCAGTATACCTCGCAAAAAAATCTCCTTCAACAGAGGACCAGATTGCAATGAAAAGAGCCAAGGCTGCAGCGAGGAATAAAGTCATGTGCAAATGAAAACCCAGACCAAACGGCAGCCAGGAGAGCTTCCAATGCTGAGAATATGCAAAGACTTAGGGACTCGGAAAATCCTGTACAAGCCGAATGCCCAATGAAGAGCCCTCCGTATGAGCTAGCTTAATTTTAAGCTAGTATGCTATATATTTAGAGATTCTTGATCAAATCCAAAGAAAAATCTACAATATTATTGGCCCTGGTCTGGCATATCCTGGCATTTTCCTTCTGCTGCAACGTAGTGTCCCATCTATAAATAATTTCATTGTAATTGTTCGGATGAACGTTTCTGTATGGCACCTGGATTTTATGAATTTAAGCATAGTTCTAGATTGGTAAAAAGGCCTCACCATTTTATGGCTAGATGCAACCGTAAGTTCTATACTAACAGTTTCTTCTATCGTATTTCTCGATTGTGGAAGTCTTCCGGCTTCTTGCTTTCCTGTCAATTTTGGTTTTTAAAAAATTAAATACAATGTCAATCCTTATCTTTTGTCTTCTTAAATTTTGTTCTTTTATTGTTCTCTCCTCTTAATAGTGTTTTTTCTCATATTCTCTAGCACTTGCATTTTAGTGGCTTTATTGCCTTGATTTGGGTGAAATGATTAAAAAATAGTTTAGTGTTAGTGCATGAAATATGAATGCAATTTAAAAATTATGGGACTGCCATATCAATAAGGAGGCAATTTTAGTGGTTATTTTCTAAGCGTAGCTTAGATGTGGCACGAGGTCGGAAGTATGGGGCACATAGTGAAGATCGAACTCACTTTTCAGTCGTAATTGATCTAGCGAGACAAGCTTGCTAACCATCATTACACCACGCCATTATTATTATTATTACTATTATTATTATTATTATTATTGTTATTATTATTATTTCGGCATTGGTTAACTTTCAAAACCTGTCCACAAAAACGATGTGTCAAAAGACGGTTATTCCCTTGACACCGCTATACTTTAAATCCCCTCGGCAATGTTTATTTACAAGATTATAAAATATGTCAACCAAGTACAATGCGATATTTATTATTTCCTTTTATAAACATCGTTCATATTTATCTCAATCTCTGAATAAGTTTCTACGAACCCCCTCTTTGTTCCAGGTCTCAGGTAATAGATGTGATAAAGAACTGTATCAAACGGAAAATCAAGAAAACGGAAGATGATGATAATAATAATAGCAGCAGCAGCATCAAAGGAAACAAATTCATTATTGCCTCGTCGTCTGCTTCCTTCAGGCCTTGAAAATCAAGTGGCTAAGACGCTTAATTATGTTATTGCAGAAATATTCCAACGATTAATTTCATTGAGGTGAAGTTATCAGGGGAAATAATCGCTAAGTTTCGTACAATTTCGTTTTCATATTCCTCCCCAATTATTTCGAGACGTATTGTTTCCTCTCCACCCTTTCTGAAGACTTTTTTGCCCACTCTCCATGTAACATTCACCCAATTTTCTTACTTCTCTCTCACTTTTTTTCTTGCCCTTCACTCGCTACTTTTTTCTTTTGATTTGTCTATGAATGCCATTTCCTGTCAATTAAACTTCTTGTCTTTTGCATCCATTCCTTCTTTCATTTGATCATTGTTGAATTACAATAACGGAATAGAAACGGAAGGTCAAAGAAACTGCCTCGATTTCATTTTACATTCTCTTTTTTAAACATGTTTATTTTTCTTACTTCTTAATACTTTAATTTCATTTTTATTTCTTTCACTTGTTACGATATTTCTTTTCTTAATCTCTCTTTCTGCCTTTAAACATTCTCTCTCTATTTTTGTTCTTTCTCACTTTTCCATTTTCTTCTTTTCACTCCCTTTTAATCGCATCTTTTTTAGGTAAATAAAATATTTCATATAAAGGTCAATTTGGTTAATTACTATTTATTTTAAACTAGCAGGCTTCGTCCGTTCGCTGTCGCTTCGCAAAGTAAGATATATTCACTACTTGAAATCTTTGAAACAAAAATTTTAAATGGATATTTAATTCGTAAATTGGTCTTAAGCATGAAAGAAAACATTTGTATTTATTCAGATAGCTAAATATTAGAATTTTAGCCATTTTTAAACAATTGAAAAGTGGTGAAATTGAATAACATTTAACAGGTGTTGATAGAAATAAAATACATGTATTTTGCATGAATGAAAAACATAATGGTGAAAAGTTGAAATCAAAATGAAGTAAAATGCAAATTTCGAGCACTTTTCTGCAGTATATAAGACAATATTCCTAAACAGAACTATTTTTGATATGAAAATGAAAACAGTTCTTGAATAAAAGAACAGTAATGAAGGACAGTTAATTAATGGAATATACTTTTTTTTTAAATCAATATGCAATTTAGTTAAACCTTAAATGTGCTTATGCCTAGAAGTCGATAATATATAATACAGATATTTAGCCTATATTGAGTAAATTACGGTGTTTACCCATTCCCCCAAATGACTATAATTTGCGCATTATTTATCATCTCTCAGTTGCGTCTCTGTCCTTGGAGAGAGTACGCTCAGGGGCTTCTCTGTGAAAGGACAGAAAGTCAACAGAGAAAATAATACGGAGAGGTGCCCAGCCCTGTGGAACAGCTGCCCGATGCCGCGCCCTCCCATTGCACAAGAGGGAGGGATCGGTTCTCGCACCGAGGCCAACGCAACCGACGGTTGCGTGGGCTGTTGGCAATTTTTGTCCCCACCCGGGTGCACGAGCTCGGGTCCCCACTTTAAAAAGACCTTGTGTCACATCTCATTCTCGCGGGGGAATGAGTAAACACCGTGCGTAAAGTAATTTGGGCACATTATTTATCATCTCTCAGTTGCGTCTCTGTCCTTGGACAGAGTGCGCTCAGGGGCTTCTCTGTCAAAGGGCAGAGGGGCAACTGAGAAAATAATGCTGAGAGATGGCCAGCCCTGGGGAACAGCTGCCCGAGGCCGCGCCCTCCCATTGCACAAGAGGGAGGGTTCGGTGCTCGCAACGAGACCAGCGCAACCGACGGTTGCGGGGGCTGTGGGCAATTTTTGTCCGCGCCTGAATGCACGCGCTCGGGGACCCTCTTTAAAAAGACCTTGTGTCACATCTCATTCTCGCGGGGGAATGAGTAAACACCTGCGTAAATTACTATAATGTCCAGTTATGGCTTTTAACCCCAAAGTTTGTGGTTTAATTGAGCTCCAATTTTGCATTTATACATATAGAAGATTAATTGATTTTAATATTTTGCTCCTTCGAAATTCATCAGAATAAAGCTCCCTGTCAAAGTGCTAGATATTAAAATAAATTAATTAACATAAATTGTAATTAGCTAAATTGACATTTATATAACTGTTGGGTTAACTTTCCTTCCTTTTACCTAATTAGTTTGCACTACGCTTGGCTGTTCATGTAACCATTAACAGTCAATCAGTGTTAAGCCTTGATACTTGAAAGAAAAAGACAATCTCTTGCAACATGACGAAGTAGATTTGGAGTAAAGACATACATTTGAAATAATCGCTAGCATTCCTTTTCAGAGTCGAGGAGAAGGCATGCAACACATTTCAACACTTCATTAGAGTGTTCTATATATTCTTTCGATTTCTCTCGAGCCGTTCTTTAGTTTTTTGCCACCAATGCTTGGATAACTATATATACCAGTAGTAGCTACTTATTAAAGCCGTTTAACAACGCTTTTGCCCTCTCATATCTATTTCGATATAGTTATGAGAGGGCAAAGCTTAGTTTTATTTATTAGAGGGCTATAAGTGTGGGCATCAACGAAATGATGGACTGTTAGAAAGGTTCAGCAACCATTACTCGATTTGCTTTGATTTTTTCCCTAATTCTAACTTTTTTTTTGTCGACGTGTCGTTAGATAATCTTTTTACTTACAGCATTAATTTAGTTGAGTCTGGTATAAGGCCATACCGCTAAACGACATCCGACCTCAGATCGGGATGGTTTTGAGAACCGTGGAACCACCTTCTAATTGTTCTTGTTTCCAGGTTCACCCTGAACCTAGGTCGTAGAACCTTTTAGGGTTCCAGCTATGGGCAAATAGTGAACGCCCAAAATGGAGTCAAAACACTAGGAAAGTATAAAAATACATTTTTATAGTATAAATTTCCAGCAATAGATTTTAATAGTAAAAATAAAATTACCAAAGCTCCCAAGAGAATTAAATTTCGACATTAAATGACCCATGAGGGATTGATATGCCGTTAACCAAACCAAACATGACCATCAGTGTGGAACGCCAATTAAATAAAGAGCTTACTATACAGTCGAAATGGTTTGCTAGACTTACAACGAATCGCCTTTATCATTTCTATATCGTCATCATTTTCTCTGTGAATGTCGGCAACTAATATCTTTCTTCGTTGCTTGTGTATTTTTTCTCCTTTTGCTTTTTGTTCAATCTATTTAAAAAAAATGTTTTTCCTTAGTCTTCAATTTCCCCCTCCCTTTTCTCTCCTTAACTGTAAGGCAGAGGTTCTCAACCAGGGATAAATTTACCCCTAGGGGGTAAAAAATTATATAGTCGGGGTAAATAATTGAAGTACCTGATAATTTAAAAAAATAATTCATCAATGCTTTATGATGGCTATGAATTTTTTGTAGGGGGTAAATGGAGAAATCCATAAAGCCGAGGGGGTCAATGATGGGAGAAAAGGTTGAGAATGGCTGCTGTAAGGAGTTATCTTTGACATTTTACGTCTTTTAATTTGTCCCCTTGATATTTCTTCTTTATTTTTCATCTTTCTTTTCATCTGATTTTTTGAAAAACTAATTTATTAAGAATAATGTGGGTAAGTTAACGGTTAACTCCAGACTTGAACAGGTTAAGATTGTAGTGATTGGGGAAACATCCTTTTAGGAGTTGGTTCCATAAAGCAGCTGTCTTTGGTAAATGGAATACGAAGAGAATGAAGGTGATTTCCTTTTTTTTTTCACTTCCGGTAGCCCACTTGCGTCTTAGTGGCATTATCGCCTTTTATGAGGTGAATCGATTAATAATGCATGTTTCCTTATCTGTCTATATTTCTGAGATGAGGTATTGTAATTATTTACATTATTTACATTACAAACGTCTTGAATATTGCAATAAAGATGAAGACAACAGTCCGAACGATGTAAATAGTGTAAATAGTTACAATACCTCATCTCAGAAATATAGACAGATATTGAACGATCAGTACAGACCGAATATAAGGAAAATATTTATACAATTAGAAAAGTCCAAAACGTCGGCAATGGCAATAAAGATGAGGACAACAGTCTGAACAATGCAAATAATGTAAATAAGTATGTTTCCTTGTTATTCATATTATCCTGAAGACTTCCTTGTTGGTCTCATTTAGCATTTATCAGTAGAACCATGCCTCTGCCGGTTCAAGTCTCTTCTTTCTCTACGAGGTAATATTTTCGTATATTTGCTTTAAGTTTTGAAATTATCTTCGTGTTATTTCTATGCGTTTTAGGATTTCTGTGTCCCCTTTACCATCGTCTGTTATAACACTTTTCAAACAGTTAAATTTCTACGCCAGCTTGGTTTGACGTCCCCAATAAATAGCTCACACTTTGTGTCGCCTCTTTTGCTGACGACTCTTCATTCTGTCTGTTTACACTTCACAGTCTTTTTTCTTGCCTTCTTTTACTACATTGTTTAAGAGTTCTTTCAGTTTTTCTTTTTCAGTTTGCCATGAACAGAGTGGCTTATGCTTTTGAGATCGTGCCCATTGACAATTAATCCTGGTACATATTTTTTGAGTTCTCATAAGATCGTCTCGTTATATAGATTGAATAATTCCGGTGAGAAAGCGAATGCTTGTTTTACTCTTCTTCCTCTTTTGAATATTTACTGAATTTATCCTCTATCTGCATGCAGACTGTTTGTTTCCATTAGAACTTGACCCAGGTGCAAAAGTAAATAATGAATATTTGGGTGAAAGATTGTTCTGCGCCAAACTTTCAAGTAACGTCCTTCTACTTGTCCATTTAATTTCTCTTTCTATTCCACTCTCTGTATCTATGAATATTATCTCCGTCTATTTCATTCTTTTTCTTTTTTAACATTATCCTCTATATTTACACGAATGTTTGTTTTTCTAGCTTTTCTTTCCTTTTTCTTCTTTCTCACTTTTCTTTCTTTCTTTCTTTCTTTCTTTCTTTCTATCTATCTTTTTTAATCACGTCTTTTGTTCGAATCTATCTTTCTTTCTTTCTTTTTTTAATCACGTCTTTTGTTCGAATCTGTCTTTCTCCATCTTCCTCTTTCTTTCTTTCTTTCTTTCTTTCTTTTAGAAGTTTTTCTCCTATTCTTCTAATCATTTTCTTTCATTCTATCTATTTTTTAATCACGTCTTTTGTTCGAATCTGTATTTCTCCATCTTTCTTTCTTTCTTTCTTTCTTTCTTTCTTTATTCTAGAAGCTTTTTCTCCTATTCTCCTAATCATCTTTTCATTCTATTTCTCTCTCTCTCTCTCTCTCTCTCTCTCTCTCTCTCTCTCTATCTATCTATCTATCTATCTATCTTTTTTAATCACGTCTTTTGTTCGAATCTGTCTGTCTTTCTTTATTTCTTTCTTTCTTTCTTTCTTTCTTTCTTTCTTTCTTCTAGAAGCTTTTTCTCCTATTCTTCTAATCATTTTTCATTCTATTTCTATCTTTTTTTAATCACGTCTTTTGTTCGTATCTGTCTTTCTCCATTTTCCTCTTTCTTTCTTTCTTTCTTTCTTTCTTTCTTTCTTTCTAATTTTGATTATTACCATAATTACTTTCGTCACTCTGGAGGTAACTGCCCAAAACACACCTTTCTGTTACCTTTCCTGTCAAATTTTTGTTTTATTTTATATTTTATCCGCCATCTTTTTTCTTCGTAACGATATGTCACTCTTTCCCCCAATTTTTCTTTAGCATCTTTCGTTGTCTCTTGGTCACAGTGCATTGCATAAATATCTTCTATTTTCAGTAAATGATTGTGTGCAAATATGGCGTACGGCTAAACCGGAAATGACATCCTCTCTACATCCACGTCCCTCCATTGCGAATGAATACAACCGACATTGCCGGGAGACAGGATTTGGAGAGAAGAAAAGAAAATGCTATTAATCGGCGGGGATCCAAGCTTAATTTTCAAATTAATCTTCGATCAAAATTTGAGTTCACATATTTTCCCTACATTTTTATTCATTTATTTTTAGCCAGAAGAAATCTATTATGATTATTTATTTTTTCAATTTTCTCATTTACATTTTTCTTTTAATTTTCCTATTCAATAGCGGGCTGATCTGAAACCCATTCTCTCTACATAAGTTCCATGATATACATACATACATACTTCCGCCACACACACACACACACACACACACACACATATGTCTCTGTGTGTGCGTGCGTGTTTACGCGTGCATATATGATAGGCATATGTATTTCTTTATAAATAAATAATAAGTGAGTTAATCTATATTCAAAACTAGAAGTTTTAACATATTAACCGTTTTGTATCAGGGAGTAAGTCTTTATTTTTGCGTCATGCATATTTGAAAGCGAGTGAAATTATTTCTATGCAAGCATAGTAATACACACACACAACATACACACACACACAAACACACACACACACACACACACACACACACACACACACACAGAAATACACCACACACGTACATATATTAAAAAGAAGAGAGAAATCGCAAACGCAAAACGTTTTTGGTTATAATGTGGATTAAAAAAAATATATATTATACTTTGTTTTCCCTATTTTGCTACACGGGTTTCCGGTCTCGCGACCTTCATCAGGCAAAGAGTGGTTATTTCCACATATTAAAATGAATTTATTTTCCTTATGTTTTCGATGTTTAACCATTGTCTTTTTTCTGTAGTAGTAACCCAAATGTTTTTCTTGCACCAGTCCAGGAAAAAAAACATTTTGGTTACTACCACAGACAAAAGACAATGGTTAAACATTGAAAACATAAGGGAAATTAATTTCTTTTAATAATATGTGGAGATAACCATTCTTTGCCTGATGAAGATCGCGGGACCGGAAACCCGTGTAGCAAAAACAAAGTATAATATATATTTTTAAAAAATCCACATTATAACCAAAAACGTTTGTGGTTTCTCTCTTCTTTTAAAATATACACTTTTATCTCGTTGGAACAACTATAACATTTTCCTGATATATATATATATATATATATATATATATATATATATATATATATATATATATATATATATATACAAGATGGTTTAAAGTAATGTTTCGCGACATGAGTCGAAATGGAACATAACATTCTCGTTTCTCTTTCAGACAAATCGAGAACATGAACATGCCAGCTTCTACAGGAAATAAGAATGAAGGCCGGGCTCGTTGCACAAGCTGCCAACCACAGCGACTTGGGGATAGTGGGCTTCTTCCAAATGGACAGTTGTACAGCAGGAATGATACCTGACTCTTCAAGTACCTACCCCAGTCGGATTTGTTCCATGAGCTCGTGAGCCGTCGCCTATATCATGCCGCGTCCTTTCTTCCCGTAGAAACTCAGGTCAAATGCCACCGCCGACCTCGAATTGAGCGCCACGTTGATCAAACTCTGGATCGAGTGGTAGCCGTATATTTCCCAGAAGTATCTTACTTCATTTCATATGAGCCATTTGACGCAGGAATTTTTTTCATGATAACATCACCCCTCAACTCAACGGGTAGCCTTCTATATCTTCTAATTTGAATCTACGGACTCGTCGAAACCAACAAGTGTTTACAAAGCACTCTTTGAAGGCCGCAATCATGGATGTTACAGCCAAGTCAAAAAATATTGATGTTTGGTCATTTGGTAAGGTTTCGTCGTGTTGAAAACTTTTTGGCACATCCCTGTCAACACTACTCTTCGTATATTGTAGGTCATTTGCTAAGTATATACGTAGCCTGGTACATAGCTGTAAACATTAGGAGTAGACTGTGGACCAAATTCATTGGAATATTAATAAGCTGCAAATCTTGATTCTTAACCATTCCAACCAAAGGTCTCGTATATTTCACTTTATAAAAATACAAATTTTTATGTGGTATGGTCTCTCTCTCCCCACCCCTCATGTTTGGTTAAATAATTTAGTTACGCAGCTTTCTAGATTTTAAAATTCAAAAAACAAATAAAAAAATGAAAGGATTTACCTCCCTTATACTGTGGAAAAGCACGTAAATTTTGAAAACTAGAACGCTGCATAACGCAGATAAACGAACAGTTGAAATGATTTGCATTTACAGAAATACGTATACACATCTACAGGCAACGTAACCCCTAAAGATGGTCTCAGATGAGATTGAAAATACTTGGGAAAATAAAAAGTATTTGAAAGAAAATCAATTT
>OZ038477.1:29789002-29791502 GCA_964036315.1 Acanthosepion esculentum | reverse complement strand
TATATATATATATATATATATATATATATATATATATATATATATATATATATATATATATGTATATATATATATTCGTTGATGGAATATCTGAAATTGAATTAAAGTCCTCATGATTTCCCGTCTAAGTCAGGTCAACTGAACCATGCCATATTTTCAATATTTTAAAATGGATACAAAAAAGCCAGATATAAAGAAAGACTATTCGCGCATGTATACACATATCTTTCATTAGCAAAGTGTTCTGAATGTTGCGATTAATGGCGGCTTTGCGGAGTATCTCTGTCCTTGTGTATGGGCTCATTTCCAAGGTTTTAGCGGCAGGTCCCATTGAGCCTAGCTCTGTTAGATTAAATAATGGGAGTGTATAGCGGGTGGGGTCGGGTATTGGTTGTTCAGGATGGCGGCTAACATTCAGGCTGGTATCTTGGCAGGCGAGAGACGAAGGTGAAGCCCATAAATATTCATTAAAACCTCACGCTTATTTGCCGAGCGACTATTTTATGGCGGGATCAGCAGATCGAGAAGGAAGAACAGAAGCGATAGCATAGAACAGACATAAGCATTCATTGATAAAAGAATACTATTCACATAGGCGCTTGCAAAGTGCTGCATACACGTTCTGGCGGAGACATAAATAATAATAATAATAATAATAATAATAATAATAATAATAATAATAATAAGGAGTTTCAAATGGGCGCAGAAATACAAGTACAACAGGGAAAACCGGCTGAAACTGCAAAATACTTAAAAAAGAAAGCAAAGACAGATGCAACCGACCAGATACAGAAACAATGGCAAGATAAACCGCTTCATGGCCAATACTCTGCCCGTACCGAACAAGCTGACGTAGACAAAAAAACGTACCCATCAGTGGCTACGTAGTGCAGGGTTGAAAGCTGAAACTGAAGGTTTTATCCTTGCTGCACAGGACCAATGCTTGTTAACTAGGAATTATCAAGCACATATACTAAAATACTGTGTTAGCTCAAAGTGCAGTTTCTGTGATAAATATCCAGAAACCATTGATCATCTTGTATCAGGTTGCACGTTATTGGCACCCACTGAATATAAAAACCGGCATGACAGAGTGGGCCAATATCTGCACTGGAAAATTTGCAACTTCTACGGGAAGGAAACTGAGAGAAACTGGTACGAACACCACCCAGACCCGGTTATGGAGATAGGACCTGTTACATTTCTATGGGACTACACAATACACACTGACAGAATAATCAAAGCCAACCGCCCAGACATTGTTATTAAAGATCATAAACAAAAAAATGCTTCCTTATTGATATGGCAGTCCCTGCAGACTGCAATGTATCTTTGAAGATATTCGAAAAGCTATCAAAATACAAGAACCTTGAAATAGAAATCTCAAAAATGTGGCACATGGGAACATCAACAATCCCTGTTGTAGTTGGAGCCTTAGGATTGACTGGAAAAGATTCCAGTAGACTAATTGAAGGGATCCCTGGAAGTTCATGCCTCAAAGAGATACAAAAAATTATTCTGACAAGTACAGCCCACACTTTACGAAGAGCTTTATCTATGTAATTTTTTTTTTGCAGTGGAAAGTGTCATGATACCATTTCTAACCTTAGGTCCTAGGGCGGGACCCGGAAAGAAATGTGTAAACACCAGATATCAAAGAAAATGAAAACAATAATAATAATAATAATAATAATAATAATAATAATAATAATAATAATAATAATAATAAAAACATTTACAGGCATAAAAAGACATTCAGCAATGAAGTCCATAAGCGATCTTCTTTTATGTGCTGTGTCCTTTAAGGATGTGGGCGATCATGGCTCTTCACAACATTCTACCCTTTGTTACACTTAACGATCACGAGTACTGTAACACATATGGGTCGTAGGTGCACCACATGCACTACAGCTGCAGCAGCAGTGTTGTTTCCTGGGCAAGACAGCCTGACGGATCTCAGCCCTCTTCAGGCTAGTTTTCCTTTACCTAGCATGGTTGCCAACCAAGGCTATAAGTCACAGTCTGTTATGTTATTTGCCCATAGCTGGGGGTGGAGGGTACCTCACCAGGTTTTGAATTCAGAGTTGTCCTTCTTCTATACTGGTTGCCACCCAAGGCTATAGGATTCATTCACTCTTGCTATCTCAGGAGAGAGAAGAAAGAGTTCATGCATTTCTCAAGGACATGAGCACGTAAGAAACGTAGCTTATCTGTGCCTTACCTGCGCCTTTTCTATAAATACTTTCATGTTTATAAAATTTATTCTTCAAAAGATAAAGTATGATTATATATATATATTTTTTTAAAGCTTTTCACCCCAAGCAAGGCTGGAAGCTACTAGCACGCAAGGGGTTACAGAAGGTTTGGAGGAAGAGCAGATAGGAGTGGTAGAGGAAAGGATGTAGAGAAAGATAGTGGATCGATCAAGGCAAGGGGGTTACAGAAGATTTGGAGCGTGAGCAGATAGGAATGAAAGGTGAAAGGATGTGGAGAAGGGAAG
>OZ038477.1:29766502-29784002 GCA_964036315.1 Acanthosepion esculentum | reverse complement strand
CGCTAGATAATACGCTTTCCCCCATAAACCGGGCGTTGAATAAACACAAATGCGCCTGCATGCGAAACTGTTACTGTGTGTGTTGAATAAACAGAATGCGTCTGAGCAAGCGTTTGCAATAGGGATTGGCTAGCTATCCGCGAATACGAGTGTCCAGCTATACAATCTATCTATCTAGCTGTTGTTAAAATTTGCTATATTTATGAGGGAAGAGTACCTAATATCAGGGACGGAGTGACACTACCTGTTGACTATTAGTTTACGCCTTAAGCGATGATCAGACAATATATATATATATATATATATATATATATTGTTTCTGTTGAGTTTGCTTGAATAAACTAATTAAACGAAACAAGTTTGAAATGAAAAAAATATTTTTAATGCTTCATTCTGTATTTTTAGATTTTAAAAGATTAAAACTTGTAAGATAGTTTATTTTCATGTGATTAAAAATGAGCGCCTGTATTCAGAAAACTTAAAACGATTATTTGTTTACTTATTTTAGTGCTACATTTTACTTATATTATTGCTAACTGAGACTGCCTATTTTTAATTTCGCGCATGCGCGTTATTGATTTTCTCGACTGCACAGTATATTAGAGTCAGTTGGGCACCATCTTTGAGAAAAAGAGCACCATGACGCCAGACATTTGGAAACGGTATGCTGCACTGCTTGGCATTCGCACCG
Organism: Acanthosepion esculentum; assembly: GCA_964036315.1. Lineage (NCBI taxonomy): Eukaryota > Metazoa > Mollusca > Cephalopoda > Sepiida > Sepiidae > Acanthosepion > Acanthosepion esculentum. Next base: position 29,783,311 of record OZ038477.1, on the reverse strand, counting down.
GAAGTTCCAATACGAACATTTCAGAATGTTTGGGTGTCAATCTGAGGACAATGTACAGAATTCGGAAAAGAGTTGGATGAGTCTAATGGTAATTACGAATGTACGGCATCTCGTTAAACTCACTCTGATCGATTTGAATTTGTTGGTGAGAGCCTCAGACTCAACATGGAAGCTACATCAAGTGCTTTGAGGAGGCAGTGCTGCCCTGGGTAAAGAGGGCGGCTGCTGGAAGACCATATGGTGGGCACCATGCCACACATACAGGAAAACCCAGTCAAGGCTGCCAGACAATTTCTGCGACCACATCACCCCTTACATCTGGCCACCTAACTCCCCAGACTGCAATCCTCTTGATTATTGTGTGTGGAGCACAGTTGAGCGAGAGACCAACAAAACTCCTTGTAACATCAAAGATGAACTGAAGGCAATTATTATGGAAGGATTCACCAACTTAAACAAGTAGACCGTTCGAAGTCGTCTAAAGGCCGTGGCTGAAGCCAATGGCGAATAAATTTACTTTCCATTCGAAAAAATCAAAAACAAACAACGCGCATGCGCGAAATTAAATATATAAAATGGCAACAGTTTGCCCATCGCACCCTGTATATATATATATATATATATATATATATATATATATATATGTATGTGTGTGTGTCTGTGTGCGGTGTGTGCGTGCGTGCGTGTGTGTGTGTGAGTCAAGGTGAATACTGATTTGCAATGCGTTTAATTTCGAAAATGATTTTTTCAGGCAACGTTTTTATTGATGCGATCAATTTTATGTATAAAATCGTGGGGAAAATGTCGAGCGAGAAACGCTGGCTACTGCTTATATAGACCAATTACAGATACAGAGTCGCTGAACATTTGAAGAAAAATTTTGGAAGCCTATTTATGCCTCGATATTTAACCTAGACTAACTCAGTTTCTTTTCGCCTTTGTTGTCGCTTTTGTATTTAATTATCCCACGTTGTATGGCAATAGCAATTTTGTGTGTCAAGAACACGTGTTGAATGAACCTGGACGTAAATTTACTGTAGAAGATACCGAAATTAGAGCACTTTTAATACATTTTCGCTTTAATGAATTCATTTTTCTTTTAATCAGAATCCCATTCTTTAAATCAAAATTGTAGTCAAACCTATTACGACGAACGACTAATTCACTGATTGTATTATTTTGTAAAATAACCATGTGTTCATTTAATTATTTATTTATTTTTTCTGTGAATTTCTAATGCATTTCATGAGACATTTTCGCAATCTTTTTTATTTTTTATTAAGTTTAATGTTACTTATTAAGTTTAATATTTTTAAATTCCTTTTAATGTATTTTTAATGTTTTTTATTTTACTTATTAAATTTAATGTTTTCATTAAGTTTAATGTTACTTATTAAGTTTAATGTTACTTATTAAGTTTACGTTTTTTATGTTTAATGGTTTTTTAATGTTTTTTATTAAGTTTAATGTTTTTATTAAGTTTAATGTTATTAAGTTTAATGCTTTTTAATGACTTTATTATGTTTAACGTTTTTATTAAGTTTGATGTTACTTATGTTTAATGTTTTTTAATATTTAAAGTTTTTTTTAATGTTTTTATTAAGTTTAATGCTTTTAATGTTTAATATTTTTTAATTTTTTTGATTAAGTTTAATATATTTTTTTTTTTGCGTTGATTAAATTTGTGACTGCTTTTGAAGAAGTCGTAACATTATAATATGATTGCATATTTTATCCACTTAAAGTCGTTGTGGAATTCATAGGTAATGTTATATGCTTAGTATTATCAAGGTTATTTATGTTCTTATTGTTTTACCTTTGGGAATTTTGTAAGCTTATATTTTCGCAATATAAACGAAGTAATTAAGATACCGGACATGTTTAAATGTATTTTCTATTTTTCTTTACTAAGGAAAAATAGAGGGGAAGCATCCAAACTTATTTGTAAAAAATCAACGGAAAAAAGTTAATATAATGGAATCCTCATCAAAGCCGATTAATTGTTCAAAAATTAAATTCTTCGATTTCAATATTTGAAGGATTTGCTTCACATTTGGAAAATAGGGAAAACAATTTGACAATCGGGTGCCATATGATCTAACCGACAATCAGAGAAATTACTGGTGTTGGAATAATCTTCATTGAATAGCAACATGTAACAAAAAATGGAATGATAAAGTCTTTATATACAGAGATCCAATTTCTAAAGAAGTAATGAATATTTCTTTATTAATCTGTAGAGGACCGTGTGGGTTTACGTGTTGTTGAATTGGGAACACTGCTGTTTATTTCCTGCTAGAAGAAGGTCCAACTACAAGAACATGACGGACTCAAGCTGAGTCCAACCGAAGATGTAAAGAAAACAAACAAGACCGATATATATATATGTCAACAAATATATGTATTAAACAACAAATTTACAAGTGACAAAGACATTAACATTGATGTTTGTGTGTGAACGTAAAGAGTTTGTATTCTGGTGAATGCTCGTACGTACGTGTATGCGTGTTACATGGCGTTTTCCCCACAAGTGGGCGAAAACGCGCATCTCTGCGAGAGATCACATTTTTAAATGTGAAAAAGAGAACGAGGCAAGAAGTCGCCCAGTATTTATAGTGTAGGGAGATCGCCCCCTAGTGAACAATTAGGGGATTAAGGAGGAGATAACCTCGACAAATCTAACAGATTTTATCACTTTAAACGTTATATTTAGTGGATACCCATATTTGCGTAGACGCCCTGTTTATTTATTAAACAGTATATTTATTTTTTCTACCAGTCTGAATATTCGAGAAATTATATTAAAGAAATAGATGCGCTCTCGAGCGGGATTCAAACTCCACTTTGCAGGAGAAACAAGGGTTAGATCCGATTCGACTGCTAAGGGCCTCGGCGATCAAATGTGGCCGAATAGTGCGTCTACTCAAATATGAGTAACTACTAAAATAAAGTTGAAAGTGATAAAACAGAGTTCCTATGTATTTGCATAAGATCTAAATAATCTAAGAATAGAGTATTGCCATCAAATCTCGGAAGATTATAAATCCGTAGTTTCTACCCTCGAATTTCTACTAATTCTGCCGTTAAGATTAAAGTCAGTAACCTATATGCAGATTTTGTCCTGCAGTTAAAATGAATGATAGTAATCTATATGTAGATTTGATCCTGTAGGTAAAATGAATGTTAGTAGCATATTTACAGCTTTGCTACTGCAGATAAAATGAATGTTAGTAATCTATTTGTAAATTTGACCCTGTAGGGGAAGTGAACGTTAGTAACCTATATGCAGCTTTTGTCCTGCAGTTAAAAGGAATGATAGTAATCTATATGCAGATTTGATCCTGTAGGTAAAATGAATGTTAGTAACATATTTACAGCTTTGATACTGCAGATAAAATGAATGTTAGTAATCTATTTGCAACTTTGACCCTGTAGGGGAAGTGAATGTTAGTAACCTATATGCAGCTTTTGTCCTGCAGTTAAAATGAATGATAGTAATCTAAATGCAGATTTGATCCTGTAGGTAAAATGAATGTTAGTAATCTATTTGCAACTTTGACGCAGTAGTGGAAATGAATGTTAGTAACCTATATGCAGCTTTTGTCCTTTAGTTAAAATGAATGATAGTAATCTATATGCAGACTTGGTATTTGTTATGGGACCTTACTTATAACGACAGAGTGAACTCTTCTTGGCACTATAAATACTGCGCCTCTCAGAGAGGGACGAGACGGAGTCGAGTTGAGCCTATAGTAGTTCATTCCAAACCAGACTGACAGTCATACTAACACCTTCAACATTTTGTATTATTATTATTATTCTGTGTAATATATCTTTGTTATTTCTACTCTTGTGTTCGTGTTGTTCTTCCTTGGTCTTAACCTTGGACCATAACAGTGGCGGCGAGGATATTGGACCATAACAGTATTGCAGGTAAAATGAATGCTAGCAACCTATTTGCACACTTTCGACCTGGATGTAAAATGAACTTTAGTAAGCTATATGCAGTTTTGGTCCTGCAGGTAAAATGAACGTTAGAAATCTATTTGCAACTTTGGTCCTGTAGGGAAAATGAATGTTAGTGAGCTTTGGTCTCACAGGTAAAATGAATGTTAGCAACCTTCATGTAGCTTTTGTCTTGGATGTGAAATGAATGTTAGCAACCTTCATGTAGCTTTTGTCCTGGATGTGAAATGAATGTTAGCAACCTTCATGTAGCTTTTGTCCTGGATGTGAAATGAATGTTAGCAACCTTCATGTAGTTTTTGTCCTGGATGTGAAATGAATGTTAGCAACCTTCATGTAGCTTTTGTCCTGGGTGTGAAATGAATGTTAGCAACCTTCATGTAGCTTTTGTCTTGGATGTGAAATGAATGTTAGCAACCTTCATGTAGCTTTTGTCCTGGATGTGAAATGAATGTTAGCAACCTTCATGTAGTTTTTGTCCTGGATGTGAAATGCATGTTAGCAACCTTCATGTAGTTTTTGTCCTGGGTGTGAAATGAATGTTAGCAACCTTCATGTAGTTTTTGTCCTGGATGTGAAATGAATGTTAGCAACCTTCATGTAGTTTTTGTCCTGGATGTGAAATGAATGTTAGCAACCTTCATGTAGCTTTTGTCCTGGGTGTGAAATGAATGTTAGCAACCTTCATGTAGCTTTTGTCTTGGATGTGAAATGAATGTTAGCAACCTTCATGTAGCTTTTGTCCTGGATGTGAAATGAATGTTAGCAACCTTCATGTAGTTTTTGTCCTGGATGTGAAATGCATGTTAGCAACCTTCATGTAGTTTTTGTCCTGGGTGTGAAATGAATGTTAGCAACCTTCATGTAGCTTTTGTCCTGGATGTGAAATGAATGTTAGCAACCTTCATGTAGTTTTTGTCCTGGATGTGAAATGAATGTTAGCAACCTTCATGTAGTTTTTGTCCTGGGTGTGAAATGAATGTTAGCAACCTTCATGTAGTTTTTGTCCTGGATGTGAAATGAATGTTAGCAACCTTCATGTAGTTTTTGTCCTGGATGTGAAATGAATGTTAGCAACCTTCATGTAGTTTTTGTCCTGGATGTGAAATGAATGTTAGCAACCTTCATGTAGTTTTTTGTCCTGGATGTGAAATGAATGTTAGCAACCTTCATGTAGTTTTTGTCCTGGATGTGAAATGAATGTTAGCAACCTTCATGTAGTTTTTGTCCTGGATGTGAAATGAATGTTAGCAACCTTCATGTAGTTTTTGTCCTGGATGTGAAATGAATGTTAGCAACCTTCATGTAGTTTTTGTCCTGGATGTGAAATGAATGTTAGCAACCTTCATGTAGCTTTTGTCCTGGGTGTGAAATGAATGTTACCAACCTTCATGTAGCTTTTGTCTTGGATGTGAAATGAATGTTAGCAACCTTCATGTAGCTTTTGTCCTGGATGTGAAATGAATGTTAGCAACCTTCATGTAGTTTTTGTCCTGGATGTGAAATGCATGTTAGCAACCTTCATGTAGTTTTTGTCCTGGATGTGAAATGAACGTTAGCAACCTTCATGTAGTTTTTGTCCTGGATGTGAAATGAATGTTAGCAACCTTCATGTAGCTTTTGTCCTGGGTGTGAAATGAATGTTAGCAACCTTCATGTAGCTTTTGTCTTGGATGTGAAATGAATGTTAGCAACCTTCATGTAGCTTTTGTCCTGGATGTGAAATGAATGTTAGCAACCTTCATGTAGTTTTTGTCCTGGATGTGAAATGCATGTTAGCAACCTTCATGTAGTTTTTGTCCTGGGTGTGAAATGAATGTTAGCAACCTTCATGTAGCTTTTGTCCTGGATGTGAAATGACTGTTAGCAACCTTCATGTAGTTTTTGTCCTGGATGTGAAATGAATGTTAGCAACCTTCATGTAGTTTTTGTCCTGGGTGTGAAATGAATGTTAGCAACCTTCATGTAGTTTTTGTCCTGGATGTGAAATGAATGTTAGCAACCTTCATGTAGTTTTTGTCCTGGATGTGAAATGAATGTTAGCAACCTTCATGTAGTTTTTGTCCTGGATGTGAAATGAATGTTAGCAACCTTCATGTAGTTTTTTGTCCTGGATGTGAAATGAATGTTAGCAACCTTCATGTAGTTTTTGTCCTGGATGTGAAATGAATGTTAGCAACCTTCATGTAGTTTTTGTCCTGGATGTGAAATGAATGTTAGCAACCTTCATGTAGTTTTTGTCCTGGATGTGAAATGAATGTTAGCAACCTTCATGTAGCTTTTGTCCTGGGTGTGAAATGAATGTTAGCAACCTTCATGTAGCTTTTGTCTTGGATGTGAAATGAATGTTAGCAACCTTCATGTAGCTTTTGTCCTGGATGTGAAATGAATGTTAGCAACCTTCATGTAGTTTTTGTCCTGGATGTGAAATGCATGTTAGCAACCTTCATGTAGTTTTTGTCCTGGATGTGAAATGCATGTTAGCAACCTTCATGTAGTTTTTGTCCTGGATGTGAAATGAATGTTAGCAACCTTCATGTAGTTTTTGTCCTGGATGTGAAATGCATGTTAGCAACCTTCATGTAGTTTTTGTCCTGGATGTGAAATGAATGTTAGCAACCTTCATGTAGTTTTTGTCCTGGATGTGAAATGCATGTTAGCAACCTTCATGTAGTTTTTGTCCTGGATGTGAAATGAATGTTAGCAACCTATATGCAACTTTGTTCCTTCGGGAAAATGAATGTTTGTATCCTTTATGTAGCTTAGGAATTTCAGGTAAAATGCAAGTTTGTAACCTATTTGTAGCTTGAGCTCTTCTGGTAAAATTAATGTTAATAATTCATATGCAGCTTTGATCCTGCAGGTAAATGAATGTTAGGAACCTATTTGCAACGTTGGTCCTGCAGTTAAAATGAATGTTAGTAATTTATATGCATCTTCAGTACTGCAATTTAAATGAAAGTTAGTAATCTATATTCAGCTTTGATCCAGCAGATGGCATGAATGATAACAAGTTATATGCTGCTTTGGTCCTGCAGGTAAGATGAATGTTAGTAACCTATTTTACGGTTTGCTACTGTAGGTAAAATATATGTTAGTAACCATTATGTACCTTTTATCCTTCAAGTAAAAAAAACATATTAGTAATCTATATGCAGCATCGCACGTGCAGGTAAAATGTATGTTAGTAACTTATTTGCATATTTGGTATTGTAGTTAAAGTGAAAGTTAATAACCTCTATGCAGCTTTGGTCCTAGAGGTAAAATGGATGTTAGTAAACTATATATAGCTTTTGTCTTGCACGTATAATGAATAATAATAACCTATTTGTCGATTTGGTCCAGCACGTAAACCATTATGCAACTTTGGTTCGGAAGATAAAAATGATTTTTCGTAAGCTATATGCTGCTTTGGTTGTGTCTATTTTCAACCCGATATGAGTGGTTGAAGGTTGTTCCCATTCCATTCAGTCCCCACCGTTCTTAGTCAGTGACGCTCACCGATCATTTTTTCAACATCTTCAACGTTTTCAGTCGGTATATATATATATATATATATATATATATATATATATATATGTATATGTCATTCACAGACAGTACTGTTTCGCTGTATCACAGCTCCTCAGTGCGACTAGACTTCCGAATGCCTCAAGCCAGGATTGAAACACAACTAATTTGGTGTCAGCCAGAGCTATCTTCACTCGGTAGAGTTACACAACTAAATCTAGAATATATTTTTTTACAAATGTAAACAATTGCCAATCAGCCAAAGTGCTCCATTCATTTTACTGAAGAGCTTTGCATTAGTGTAGGTGGCTGTTGTTTATAGAATTAGCTTATCACTCAACAGTGCTCAATTGAAATGTATTTTCAAGAGCTAAATTATGTCATTCACAGACAGTACTGTTTCGCTGTATCACAGCTCCTCAGTGCGACTAGACTTCCGAATGCCTCAAGACTGGAACAATGAAAAATATTAAAAAATTAAAATCTTCAGACAGACTGGGTTGTATATTAATATTCCTTCGTTTTTATTATTATTTCATTTAGATTCCTCGGCTAGTTTCGGACAACATGGCCATCGTCAGGAGAAAAATAATTTTCTGCTTGTTGGTAGCAGTGAACCACAGAAATGAATGTCTTGATGGAGAAAATTAACTTTTGTCTGTAGTTTTCATTTGTTTTTTTATTTTTTTAACATGAATTTTGGTCAGCCCTTGTGTTGGTCAAGTTGTTATTTGGATAAGAACTGGATGGATTCATGCTGCTCTAAATTCTCTTGGTCATTTTGACAGAGTTATTGGTTCCTGGAAAGGGGATGTGTCTCGTGTTAAGTGTATGTGTGTGTGTTATTTGGTTCTTAGGGAGTGAGTGAGTATGATGTGTGTAAGCGTGTATATTACTATGGGCATGTGTTATCATTTGGCTCATTATGGAGTGAGTGAGTATGATGTGTGTATGTATGTATATTCGTGTGGGTGTGTGTATAAGTGTGAGGCCTCAACACCTCCGTAAGCATATCTGTCTTGTGTGGGTGAGAAATATATATATATATATATATATATATATATGTGTGTGTGTGTGTGTGTGTGTGTGTGTGTGATCAATAGGTGCGTCTTTATAGTCGGCATCTCCCTTCCTACACCATGAAATTCTTCTAGAGGACATTTATATATTATATATAAATATTTATATCACACACACACACACACACACACACACACACACACACACACACACACACACACACATTAGGATATTACAACAAAAGTAAGAATCGCTACACAACTACAGTCGTGTTTCAACGTATAACACTGCGTCTCCTTGGGTGATTGTAAATTACTGGCGAGTGGAAGCTTAATTTGATTTCAAAAGCAAAATACATCCTCTTTTTTTGAAGAAATAGGCTTGATTGCTTTACCCTGATCAAGCAATCGAATATGACTTACGTTAAATTCAAACTAAGTGAAAAATAAATGTAATGACCAGAAGTTGTCAATAACAGCAGCCAGGCGTTAACTTTAAAACTGATACAGATGGTTACATAAAATATACATATGCCAGACAGTCAACTTTCATAAGATCTAAAAGCGGGGGTGGTAGAGAGGTAATTTACTTTCTGTTGGTCTGGCTTCCATGTCTAACAGGAATGAAGTCACATTCCAGGATTCGAATACATGACGAAGCATATGCAGGCACGGAAAAAGACTTGCACAGTGTTGTTGTCTTTCGTTGCGAGCAGGAAATCGGAGATGGCCAATTTATTTTAATTAGGTTTGATTCGCGCCGTTCTGTCTTGGAAAGACAAGTCTAAATTCTGTAGACACTATGGGGATTTTATAAGCGTGGCGTAGATGCGGTACAAGGCCGAAAGTGTGGAGTACCCAGTGAGGATCGAAGTCGCTACTGAGTAGTCGTAATTGATCTGGCAAGTCAAGCTTGTTAACCACATCGAGGTGCCCATTCAGAAGACTCTATGACTTTATGTGCACGCATGAAAATATTTGCGCTATTTTTAGGTATTATCAAGATTTCGGTGATGAATCACATAGATATTCACACAGACACATACACAAGCATACACACAAACGCATATACAGATACATCTAAATATAAGAAATTTATTTGCGCTTACGCTTAAATCCGAGAAACGATGACGTCACACATGCAAATGCAAGCAACTTTTTACTTTTTTACTTTTTTTAATTTTTTTAAAAACGAAATGAATTTATTGAAACAAAGCAAGTTCAGTTGACCAATGTTGACAATCCCAGAACAACGTAACTATAAACAATTTTTTTAATATCCTCTGCCAGCCGCAATGACGGAGAAAGCATTACCTCGAACCATCGCCAGTGAGACACGCTGCAAGAGCCACTCCGTTTCGCGAGGCTCATCCCTTAATCGAGACGCAATCGCACCAATCCTCAAAGGGAACGCCATCGAACGAGGGCCAATAACCCCAGAAGTCTCCACTGCCACAGGAGTAAAAGAAAATTATCTATCAGCAAGAGAAGAATATTTAACTATTTTTTTTATCTCTGCGTCCCGGGCGACGGACCCCGGCTCAACTGCGGACCTGATCCAATTACCGGCCGATAATGTATCCGCACAGGTAGCATCCCAAATCAAAGACTTTTTTTAATTAGTGCGTGATTTATGTTCCTGTGATGACGTTTTTGTTCATTTCTGCTGAACCAGAGTAAGTGGATTTCACTACATGATCCAGAAACTGAACTCATGAACATTCGATTTTCCACTATGCCACAGTCCCGAAGGACATCTTGAGGTCTTCAAGTTCTTTCGGTTATCATCGACTTCGTTTAATAATTTTGTTTGATTTTGTTTGAAGAAATAAAATAAAAGAGAATGCTAATAATCAAACAAAAACAATTTTAATATCGCGTCTTAAACTTTCGTTAATGAATTAAATATTGAACAGAATGGGATAGATAATTTATGTCAGAATATTTTAGAGGATAAACTATTATTAATATATGTTTTCTTGTTCGGACCAATATATTAATCCTGATTTTTCTACTCACTACGTTTCGACCGTTGTAACTTTTGAACACAACGTCAAAATCCTGTCGCTACACAAGCGCTATGCCCATGAAAAATGTTCTGATGAATTATGCTTGCTAGTTCCACGAGTTCGGACTTTTACAGCTAAGAACCGCCATGCCACATCCACAGGGTTAAACCAACCTCATTTCCCTTTGTATTCTATTGATAAAAAGGAAGTTCCACTTGATCATCTTCTTCCCAAGAACAGACTACCGAGGGATGCTTCACGATCATTTAAATCTTAACCTCTTCACGTGTGGAGTCAAACGTTATCTATTCTACATATCCTCATAATCTAAAAGTCTTACGTCAATGAATCCCTCCCAGTCAGCAATCCTCTATCTATTTATTGGGTAAACAAAAGCGTAAAAATAGGCGACTGTGGTAGTCAGCACAGTCTCAGAAATTTTGAACCGAACACTTTATTCAATCGACTACCGATATATTGTTCTCATTCCGTATTCCCCTCTGAGTAGATATCTCGTATCAATTAATTATGGAACAATAATAGAAGTTATATACAGGGTGTCCATAAAGTTTGTGTGCACTTTAAAAAATTTATAACTTTATTTGTATTTGCGATAGAAATCATGTGTAAAAAATGTTATAAAGTTTAATGTACCCAGTTTTAAGTATAGCTAAAATAACTGCGTTAACCGTGTGACTACGTGCTTCGTTTTGTATCCCAGGACACAACTGCCAATAGGATTTTCGCTGTCAGAAAAGCATGACTTCCATGAAAACCATCTTGAATTCATTACTAAATGAAACACAGGCAATCATTAAAGTTTGATGGTCGTATTTTTCCTTTTAATTGCCGTTGCTACTTCTTGCCTCTTGCCAAACCCGTTCTGTACCAAGAACCAGAAATAAACGCTTTGAAACTTTGCGATAAGAAAAAGATTGAAATTAAAAGTAAACAAAATAAATTGGAATTTTTTCTCCGTTATAGTTGCTATATCTTCATATATACAGGGTGTCCATAAAGTTATATATATATATATATATATATATATATATATATATATATATATATATATATATATATATATATATATATATATATATATATATATATATATGTATGTATTTTTTGGTATATAATTATCAGGTATTTTTAACACAATACAAGGTGTCCATAAAGTTCGTGTGTACTTTAAAAAAAATTCATAACTTTATTTGTATTTGCGATAGAAATAATTTCTATAAAGGATTAGAAAGAAGTAAATCTATATTTTCTAAGGTTTTATTGAAATTTTATTTAAGTTTCCACATGTCCTCCATCATTAGCAACACAAAGGGTAATACGATTTTGCAGTTCACGGAAAACATTTGCCAACTGATTCACAGTAATGCCTGAAATCACATTAGTTATTTTAGCTATACTTAAAACTAGGTACATTAAACTTTATAACATTTCTTACAGATTATTTCTATCGCAAATACAAATAAAGTTATAATTTTTTTAAAGTGCACACGAACTTTATGGACACCCTGTATTATACTAAAAGATATGTTGCTCACGGCTGCACTATGTTGAAACATCAGTTCCCGTACGATCAAGTTAATCAATGTCGAGCCTGGTAAGTACATAGATGAGTGACCGTTTGGGAATACCAGGTGCTTTAAGCTTAGATGTACGGGTGGTTCTAATTCCCGCCGGGTTCGTTATATTCATATACACGCAAATACCCTGGGCAAAAGTATGAATCTGTATTTTCTCTCCCCCCACCCAGCACCAGATATCTAAAAAAATTCTTCCAACCAAAAATATTTTCTGGTTTTAGATAAGCTGCAAAGGGTTGATAAGCCTTAGAAAACGAATCAATCAATAAAAGCCATGGACTTCTAATACAGATAGAAGCTTACTTTTAAAAAAATTTTTCAACGTAGTCTCCCAGCACTGTCACACACTTTTCCCATCTGTGCACAAGCTTCCGTATTCCCTCAGCGTAAAAATCTTTGGACTGATGTCTCAGCCAGTCGCTCACAACACTTTTGACTTCATCGTCACTTTTAAACTTCATGCCACTCGTGAACGCTTTCAAGGGACCAAACAGGTGAAAGTCTGAAGGGGCAAGGTCTGGACTGTAAGGGGGATGAGAGAGCAGTTCCCAGCCCAGCTCGTTGATGGTCTGTACCGTTTGGGCTGCTGTGTGAGGCCTTGCGTTGTCATGATGCAAGATAACTCCTTCTGACTGATGACCACTGCGTTTGTCCCAACAGATAAGCTCAAAGTCCTTGCAATGTCATCCACTGTCACCCTTCTGTCGGACTGAATGAGGTCATTGACTGATTCGATCACCTCAGGAGACCTCACTTCTGTAGGCCTCCCAGGCCTGTCTTCATCCTCAACACTACTCCGTCCTTCTTTAAACAATTTAGCCCACTTGTAGACATTTCTTTGGCTGAAACATGTGGCACCATACACAGTTGACATTCTCCTATGAATTTCAACTGGTTTGCACCCTTCAGCAACCAAAAACCTTGATAACTGACCGCTGTTCAATCATGGAGCATGCTTCTTGGTCGGCCATCTTTGTTAATCGCCAAAACTCTTAAAGTTTTTTTTAATCTGCAAAAGAAATTAAATCCATGTGAAAAAGAAGTAAAACAAAAAAATATAAAAAAGAGTAAGCTTCTATCTGTATTAGAAGTCCTTATACTGAAAAATTCACCTTATTTATTGAATGACCCTCGTATAAGTAAGCATTAATTGTATACTTAAGTATAATTAATAAATACATATGCAGGACATAATAATTAATTCATTTATATAAAATAATAATAATGTATATATAATCAAATATAATGTATAATATTGTATAATAGTGCTTATAATTGTATAATATTTTTTCATAAAACTCATAAAATTGTAATTGTAATTACCATAATTATAATCATGTAACCATGTATTTTTCTAAAAATAATTATCAAAATTTGGGGTGCGTATTATGCACAGCTACAAAAAAATCTTTAAAAATTGCCGTAAAATAAAATGAGTATTATCATAAAACTAAATAAGAATTACGGCCAGCGTTTCCTACTCTTGTTTAAAAAAAATGATTTTAAACCATTTTTTTAAAAACAAGAGTAGGAAACGGTGGCCGTAATGAAATTGGAGAGGTACAATTTATAGGGTTTGATTACCAAACAAGGGGTGCGTATTATGCATGAGTAGAAACATTTTCCCACGCTTTCAGCACAATTTTAGGTGTACATATTATGGATGAAGGCGTATTATTCATGGGGAATTACGGTAATTGTAATTAAAACTAATAAATTTCATCATAACAACTTTCTTCTTTTCACTTAAAAGGAACACTTTAAAATTTACATTTGGCATATCCGAATTAACAATATCAGTCCTGTTTGGAACTGAAACCGCGGAAAAAGACGATTAAGCATTGCATCCCCCCTACCCCATGAAAAGAAAAAGAAGAAAACGCTGATCTATTATTTCTTCATCCTTTCCTTGCATATACGCTTGATGACGTTGGCTGAATGCCTAGCGACCTCTATTCATTCTAGCTTCACATTTTTCTTGATTCTCAACGTATTTGCTTTCATTCGTTTATGTACTGATCTTTTACTTTGATTGTATCGATCTCATCCTTATATATTTCTTATTCTGATCATGTTATTTTTATCCCAGTCTGATCCTTTCTGTTTATCGATCGATCGGCTTAACTCGTTTTACGAGTTAATCTTTCGACACACACACACACACACACACACACACACACACACACACACACACACACACACACACACACATGCAATGTCATTTTGTATCGCTAATTACAAAGCTTAAGTTTATATGGCAGTAAGTCATTAGAGTTGGTCATCGAGTAGAGGTCGAACTAACGACAGGAATAATGGCCTCCGTGACTAGCTTGCACCATAACGAGGCAACTGTTGGTATATATCTATTTCAGTTTAATATTATCAACTTCAGCACTCAATGACTCATTCACACACTGGCTCACTCACTCACTCTATCCTGGCCTGTTCATATCTATCTATCTATCTATCTATCTATCTATCTATCTATCTATCTATCTATCTATCTATCTATCTATCTATCTCAGTCTGTTCATATCTATCTATCTATCTATCTATCTATCTATCTATCTATCTATCTATCTATCAATGCCAGTCTGTTCTTTATCTATCTATCTATCTATCTATCTATCTATCTATCTATCTATCTATCTATCTATCTATCTATCTCAGTCTGTTCATATCTATCTATCTATCTATCTATCTATCTATCTATCTATCTATCTATCTATCTATCTATCTATGCCAGTCTGTTCATATCTATCTATCTATCTATCTATCTATCTATCTATCTATCTATCTATCTATCTATCTATGCCAGTCTGTTTTTATCTATCTATCTATCTATCTATCTATCTATCTATCTATCTATCTATCTATCTATCTATCTGTTAATATCTATCTATCTGGTGACATATGAACACCATCTAAATATACGCGCACTAAACGTTCCTTTCCAAACGTTGGGAAACTTAGCGTAAAGAGGAATGATTTCAGTAACTTACTAAAGTAGAAAGAAATCTTCCATTTACAAATATGAACAATAAGGCAAGATTGTGAAAAATCTACATTTCTGGAAGGCCGTTTTGTTTTCATTTCTCTTTCTCTTTCGTTTCTTTAGGCTTCTTCGCTCAGTTTCTAACTTCGCCGTCACGACAAGCGAATCCAGCTTCTTAAACTACCTTCTACTGCCATTCTTAGACATACGTGAAGTGAATATCTACCTGTCATAAGTCCGTTGAGGACGGCCTCATTCCCTATTCACGGCCACGTTAACAGACTTAGTCAATTCTCTCTTGTTTTGTGTATAGGCGTCGCCTCGCAAATCCTGGCTGGATTAGCGGTTTATAGACCCCAGTTCCCTTGTCCTGATATTGTCGGAATTTCATCGTTCGGACAGTTTTTGTTTTGCTTGTTTTCTTGCTTGATTCCCAGGATTGGAACGAGAACTACTTACCTTGTTTTATGTTCTCTAGAAACGTTAACAAAATTTATAAAAGCCATAGTAACTTGAATACAGCAATCATGTATGAAGAATCGAATCCCCTTACACTATTATAATGTTCTTCATCTATGTCCCATGTCCCTTTGGGACGTTGGTAATCATGGACTTCCACAGCTTCCTTTCCTTTGTAGCTCTTAGTAAGTTTTGTATTTTGCTATCGCTCCTATTCTCCGTTCTTCCGACCATTTACACAAACTTGTTAGGTCAGTTATGCATTGTTATTCACTGTCCCTCTTGCCTTCACGCTATCCCGTGAGTATCAAATTTCTAAGCCTTCTTTCCTCATTATTTGCCCTAGAAATTTCAACTTCCTTTTTCTGATGGTTAAGTATAAATGTTCTTTTTGTTTTCATTTTCTCTAAAACTCCGTCGTTGCTCACATGTTCGGGCCATGCTATTCTCAGCATGCTTCTGTAGAACTATGTTTCTGTTGCCTCAAGTCTCTTTTGATTCTGTGATGAGACTGACCAGCATACACTGCTATATAGGAGGACTCGTATTATGTAACAGGTCAGTACTCTTTTCATTGTTTCTAATGAAATCTTCCTGATTCTTAATATTTTGCTTATCTTTTGGATGGTATCTTTCGCTGTCCCAATGTGCGTTCGGATGTCGGATTAAAAAGCTTTCGAGATATTTAATTTTTTGTAGGTTCTTGATTTTGGTATCTCTAATTTGTAATTTCCACCTTGGGCTGTTCATTGTGCTGACAATCATTCTGTCTTCTTACATTTGATATTTAGTCCTTTCTTCTCGCTTTCCTTTATTTGGGCTCTTTCCCTTGCTGGCTACCATAGATTCTGTATTCTTACAATTGATCTTTAGTCTTTCTTCTCGCTTTCCTTTACTTGGGATATTCCACTTGGGCTCTTCCCCTTGCTGGCAAACATACATTCTGTCTTATTACAATTGATATTTAGTCCTTTCCTCTCGCTTTCCTTTACTTACGCTCTTCCCCTTGCCGACAACCATACATTCTGTCTTCTTGCAATTGATGTTTAGTTCTTTCTTTTCGCTTTCCTTTAATTGGGCTCTTCCCCTTGCCGGCAACCATACATTCTGTCTTATTACAATTGATATTTTGTCCTTTCTGCTCGCTTTCCTTTACTTGGGTTCTTTCCCTTGCTGGCAACCATAGATTATGTCTTCTTACTTTGTTTAATCCTTTCTTCTCGCTTTCCTCTACTCCATAATCTAGGAGTTAC
>OZ038477.1:29679002-29761502 GCA_964036315.1 Acanthosepion esculentum | reverse complement strand
AACAAACATCATCAGGCGTACTATTGGCAATTAATGCTGACCCCCGAGTGTCTCAAAATGTATGTGTACTTGTACGCTGGTCTGAAGGTGATAAGAGTTGAACGAGGAATCAACTTGAACCTTTGGGAACCAGTCTGTTTTAGTGTTTATCGTTGTGTAGGGTGAGTATGTCGGGTGCAGGATCATGCCATTATTGGATTCTTTAGATCATATAATTTAAATATCTGGGAACTGTTTTAATAGAGGTTTGAAGGCGTAACATGAATATTCGAAGGCGTGTTGGGATAGGCAAAGATGCATTCCAAAGGTAAGCAGAGTACAAAGAAATAGTAAAACTTCGCTAGAAACAAGAGTATCAAATGTAAACAAATGACACAAATGATACGCTAAGAGCAGATATGAATAGAAGAGATTCATGGAAGATTTAAGTTTAAAGATAGTAAAATCGACGCTTCTCTGTGGCCGAACGCTTAAGGCACGTCACGCGAAATGACGGTTCCGTATAGGATACAGGTTCGATTCCTGTCGGAGAACGAAAACTTTCTATGAAAATTTCTCGGACATTCAGGCCGGTAAATGTTATTTAATACTGTTTATTATAAACAGAGCGTTTACGTAAATACTTGTATCTATAAAAAGAACGTTAAACATATAAGAAATGTCTTTAAATAAAAACAAAACAAAACAAGAGTACTAAATCGTTACGTGATATCTGTCTTCCTGTATGGCAGTGAGTGCTGGACAATCTCATCAAAGATGAAGAAGAGAATTGAAGCAACAGAAATGTGGTATTACAGATAGGATACCATGGACCGGACATGTGAGAAACGATG
The DNA here is from genome assembly GCA_964036315.1 of Acanthosepion esculentum. NCBI lineage: Eukaryota > Metazoa > Mollusca > Cephalopoda > Sepiida > Sepiidae > Acanthosepion > Acanthosepion esculentum. The sequence continues at coordinate 29,760,669 of OZ038477.1, read as the reverse complement.
AAGTTTTAGAGAAAATGGAAACAAAAAGCAAACATACTTAACATTAAGAAGAGGCAGTTGAGATTTCTGGGGCACAATGAGGAAGGATGGCTTGGAAAATCTGATACTCACAGGTCATATTGAAGGCAAGAGAGACAGGAAAACAATGCATAACATACTTAGTGAGATTGATTAAATGAATGGCGGAACGGGGTTTAGGAGAAATAACAGAAAGACAAAATTTATTAAGCGCTACAAAGGGCAAGAGAGTCCATAATCGCCCACGTCCTGAGGAGACACGGCACATAAAGAAGAAGATTTAATGGATACTGGCCTGTATACAATAGTTTTATTTTTACTCACCCACGATTTTTTTCTCTCTCTCATCTAATTCGTTTATTGTTTATTTTTCAGAATATTCTTTGATTTTAATTTATTTTAACAAAAATTTCTAGTTTCTTTTTGTTTCATATTCCATTTATATTTTAATCTTTAAAGTTCTCACCATGTTTTCTTGTAGTTAATAAGTTCAACTGAGTACAAAACATTGGTATACGAACATTCTTCTAGTTTACTCTTATATCCGCTGATTTATATCTTTCTTTGTATTTTATCATTTCATTTTCCCATCTTTCTTAATTGATGTTGTTTCCAGATCCACCCTGACCTGGGGGTAGTAGTACCTGTTAGGGTCCCAGCTATGGGTAAATAGTGAATCCCCCAAACAAAAGTAAAACAGCATGAAAGTATAAAAATACATTTTTATAGTAAAAATACCAGCAAATTATTTTTATATAGAATATTATCAACAAACCATACAGTATTTATAGTAAAATTACCAACAATACATTTTATCTTTAGTTGAAGGCATAGAATGGCGTTTAAAATATATTTAATTGAAGACATAAAATTGTTCAAAATATTCAGATAACCCCTAGAGGTTGATATGCCACTAAACAAAATCAACCAACCAAACAATTTTTTTCTTTTTCTTTCTTTCTTTCTTTCTTTCTTTCTTTCTTTCTTTCTTTCTTTCTTTCTTTCTTTCTATTTATCGTTTCATTTCCCTTTTCATTCTTTCTTTCTATTTATCGTTTCATTTCCCTTTTCATTCTTTCTTTCTATTTATCGTTTCATTTACAGTTTTCTTTCTTTCTTTCTTTCTTTCTTTCTTTCTATTTATCGTTTCATTTCCCTTTTCATTCTTTCTTTCTATTTATCGTTTCATTTACAGTTTTCTTTCTTTCTTTCTTTCTTTCTTTCTATTTATCGTTTCAATTCCCTTTTCATTCTTTCTTTCTATTTATCGTTTCATTTACAGTTTTCTTTCTTTCTTTCTTTCTATTTATCGTTTCATTTCCTTTTTCATTCTTTCTTTCTATTTATCGTTTCATTTACACTTTTCTTCCGGTCTTTCTTTCTTTCTTTTTTTCTATTTTATTGTTCCAATTTCTTTTTATAATTTTATCATTTCATTTTTCTATTTTCTTTCTTTCTTTTTATTTTCTTTCTTTCAAACACCTTTTTACTCTATTTCCTGTTTTCGTATTCCCACCAATTTCTGCCCTCTCCACCATATCACCTTTCAAATGAACGAAGCCCGCGCGCCATATTAATATTTCGATGTGCCAAATGCATTAGAGCCTTGCCTTGTCTCAAAACCCACGTGGACCTTTTGATAGATAAATGGATGGTGGCCCATACACACAGACTTGATCACTTAGTCGGCCGGTCCATTCGTTTCAGTCTTCTTTCAACGGTTGTCCATTTTCGCTGGACTTTGTCGGTGAGCTGCGATCTTCGATCATCGTAAATCTGACCGATGACTGCCGCCGGTCGCGGGGTGACCCGGGACCGAGCGCGAAGATTGGATACATGGTTGCTAATGCAATTGACAGTTAATTTTCGAGGTCCCCGGAGACTGGGGCAACATATGAAGATGTATGAGTGTGGTAATCGGGAAGAAAGCAATATGAAAGGGAACCTGTAAAGATAAATAATTTGAAGACAGAATACAAGAAACAGTTGTACGAAATAGCTTAATAGAATAAAAGAGAATATGAAGAAACGGTAATAATGAAAAAGACAATACAAGTTCATATACACATCTAAGAACGATTCAAATGTGCCTACTGTAGCGCGCTGTTAGCAAGCTCGTCGCTCCAGTTGTTAAAATAGTAGATTAGCTTGTCACTGAGTGCCCCCAGTGCTGCCGCCTTGTGCCAGATCAAGCTATGATTAGTAAATAATAACGCTAGTACACTAACTCTAATACTAATTAGTGTACCAAATACATATGCAATCTAGAATAGTCATGCCGGTGAAGATATGTTAACGTACCAGTTGAAATAATTGTTCCTCCGGAAATTTTTATGTAAGTGAAAAAACAGTCAGTCAATTATGTGCCATAGGTGATACCCTCTTAGGCGATCATGTATCTTTCGATGCATGACAGACGAGGCAGATTTTTCCCGCAGTAGGTTGCCATTTCTTTCTACGGTAGACCAGTTGCCATCCAAGGCTATAGAATCCGGTCTTTCCTGCTACTTACCCATAGCTGGTGGGGGGGAGGAGAAGGGGATTCATACCTTTCCCGAGGGTATTAGCACGTAAGGGAATGTAATGGATTCGACTGGAATTCGAACTCAGCTCTCCGATTCCTCAAACTGGGTCCTATAGTCTTGGATGGCAATTGGTCTACCGCAAAAAGAAATGGCAAACTTGTCAGTCATGTATCGAAAGATGCATGATCGCCTAAGCGTGTAGCACGTATAGTACATGACTGACTGATATCATAAGATGAATGCAAAATTTAAAAAAAAAAGAACAATAGAGAAAGGTTTGGGCAGATAGAATGTATCAAAATTATTTTCACTTTTTAATCAACTCTTTACTTTGAAGTACAAATCATTCAAACAAAAGCTAATAATTAAAACAAGAGAATTTCTTTAAAATATTTAAATTGTTTTTCTTTGTCGACTTTTTTATTTTAACAGACGTTGGCCCCTTCTAGTTTAATCTTGTATTCACTGATTTATATCTTTCTTTCGTTGTATTTTATCATTTCATTTTCCCATCTTTCTTTCTTTCTTTCTTTCAATTCATTTACACTTTTCTTTTTCTTTCTTTCTTTCTTTCTTTCTTTCTTTCTTTCTTTCTTTCTTTCTTTCTTTCTTTCGTGTCATTTACACTTTTCTTTCTTTCTTTTTTCTTTCTTTATATCGTTTCATTCACACTTTTTCTTTCTTTCTTTGTTTCGTTTTCTTTGCATTTTCTTTCTTTCTTTCATTTCATTTACACTTTCTTTCTTTCTTTCTTTCATTCTTTCTTTCTACCGTTTCATTTCCAATTTTCTTTCATTTTCAATTTTTCTTTCTTTCATTTTTTTTCTTTCTATTAAACTTACTTATGTATTGTCTCTTGGAATCTCTAGTTTAGACTTTGGGACAACTCATCCGACACAATGCAAATGTAAAACACAATAATAATAATAATAATGATAATAATAACAACAACAACAATAATAATAATAATAATAATAATAATAATAATAATAATAATAAACCACCTATTTACCGAAGACAACGAGCATACTGATGAGAGTTCAAAAGATTCGGAAGGAGCAATAACAGTAGACTTGATAAGCCCATTTCCCTGAATAAAACTGTTATATGGATGAGTTATAAGAACTTTAGTATAAGAAATAAGGAAATTGAACATAAGATAGGCTGGACTATGTGTAGTTTGGTCCAATACAGCAAGATGCTACAAAATGAAAACGTTACCCTAAAAATCGAGCCATGTTTTTAAACAGTCGCGTCAGATTGAGACTTTCATATGGATGTCAGGCATGGCGTCCAACTCGCTAAGAAATGTCTAAACTATCAGCTACATACAACTGTTTTCTAAGATCAATGATTAAAAATGGCTTCTTTAGGTCTTAAAAGACAATCCTTCACCATATCTTATAGACCAGCGCTACAGAACCATAAAAACTTTACCAAATAACAAAAATCCATATCACTTGAAGATTTCCAACAGTAGAAAAAACTAATATAGTGAGCGCATGTAACTAGAATGGAAAATAATAATATAATCAAGATGATGTTCTTCCACTCAACATCAAGCAAAAAGTTAGAAAGTAATATCACTACTGGAAAAAGCAGCTGGACTTTTTTGCTGAATAAAACTGTTTGAAGAGAAGGATTTTATAAAATTTGGGCAGTATGTTGAGATATTTCTTTTCCTTTTACATACCGAATTCTGTGAGCGACCTTGAAGCCCAGTTTTAAAAAAAAAGCTTCAAAACTACCCGAAGTATCCACCATGATGACATCTCAAGCAAAAGTCTAGTTTATACTTGGGGACAACTCACCCGACACAATGCAAATGTAAAACACAATAATAATAATAATAATAATAATAATAATAATAATAATAATAATAATGATAATAATAATAATGTATCTTTGAAGATATTCGAAAAACTGTCAAAATACAAGGAAATAGGAATGAAATAGAAATCTCAAAAATGTGGCACGTGGGAACATCAACAATCCCTGTTGTAGTTGGAGCCCTTGGACTGGTTGGAAAAGATTCCAGTAGGCTAATTGAAGGGATCCCTGGAAGTCCATGCCTCAAAGAGACACAAAAAATTGTTCTGACAAGTACAGCCCACACTTTACGAAGGGCTTTATCTATGTAATTATTTTTTTTCTTTCTTTGCAGTGGAAAGTGACATGATGCCATTTGTAACCTTAGGTCCCTGGGCGGGACCCGGAAAGAAATGTGTAAACGCCAGATATCAAAGAAAAAAAAAAAATAATAAGATAATTCAAAAACTTGTACTCACAATTACAGCCCACACATTACGAAAGGCTTTATTTATGTAAAATATGGGTGATTGTTTTTTTTTCAAAACTGCTAAGTGCAAAATGTTATGATGACATTTCTGACCATAGGTCTCTGGTTGGGACCCGGAAAGAAATGAGTATACACCAGAAATCAAAGGAAATAAAATAATAATAATAATAACAGAGTTGGCCAATATCTGCACTGGAAAATCTGTAACTTCTACGGGAAGGAAACTGAAATAAAGTGGTATGAACACCACCCAGACCCGTTTACGGAGATAGGATCTGTTACAATATTATGGGACTACACAATACAGACAGACAGAACAATCAAAGATAACCACCCAAACCTCCTTATTGATATTGTAGAACCTGCAGACTGCAATGTATCTTTCAAGATCTTCAAAAAGCTATCAAAATACAAGGACCTTGAAATCAAAATCTCAAAAATGTGGCACATGGGAATATCAACAATCCCCGCTGTAGTCAGAGCCCTCGGATTGGTTGGAAAAGATTCCAGTAGACTAATTGAAGGGGTTCCTGGAAGCTCGTGCCCTAAAGAAATACAAAAAATTGTTCTCACGAGTACAGCCCATACCTTACGAAGGGCTTTGTCAATAAACAATATGTTTTGTTTTTGTTTCCAGTGGAAAATGTCATGATGCCATTTCTAACCGTAGGTCCCTGGGCGGGACCTGGAGAGAAATGACTACGCATCAGAAATCAAAGGAAATAAGATAATAATAATACAAGGACCTTGAGATAGAAGTCAGTAGAATGTGGCATTTGAAGACAACACAATTACTCGTTGATGTTGAGTGTTTGGGAAGGATACCAAAAAGGATCTAATAAAATAAAATTCTCTTTGATTGCATGGCACCCCGTCTGTTTGGCTCTTCGGATACAAACGAATTTGCTGCCTCTTGGAACATCTGGTTTAACTCGTCCGACATAAAAACTAAAGGTAAAACACGATGATGATGATGATGATGATGATGGTAATAAACCACATATTTATTGAAGGCAACGAACGCACTGATGAGAGTCCAAAAGATTTGAGAAGATTTGCTTTGAGAAAACAAATCGAAATGATTTAAAATCTAAGGTTATAAAGATCGAGGTAGATTTTAAAAAAAACAACAACAAACACATCTGATGCGAGTAGAACATGCACAAGTAACCCCCACCCCCAAAAGAACCTACAAGATGAACTAAACAAACAAAATTTCAAATATTTCTGGAGGTGACAAAGAAAAGGAAGCAAGAGACTCGTCATTTATTTGCTGTTCACAGGTCAGAAAAATATCTATCTAACACACACACACACGTGCGCATGCACACACGCAAACACACATATGTATATACTGTAGATTCCTTAACAACCTGACTAAGAAGGCCTTCCGGATATGAGGAATTGGTTACAAAGTCCGGATATGAGGGGTTACATTTAGGTTAAAATAAAAGAAGAGAAATAAGGTTTAACATTTAATTTCAATGTTTTATAGTAAACAAAATAAGCTAATGGTGAGTGAAATATAACGGAATTGATTTTTAGGAAAAAGAAATAAATTATCTAATCATAATGAAAATTCATTAAATTAAGTATGCCACGTATGCAAAGCAAATAATGTAACGAGGATTTTTTAATCGCTGTTGCATGATGATTCTTTCTCTTCTAATGTCATTCTCAACCTTTTCTGCATTTCGTTTTGCTTTTGTTCTTGAAATTTTTTTAAATGAAAGACACTTTTTAACTCTGCGTGCGTTATTACAATCGTCATAGCCGAATGATGGCTTTCTTTTCATAAAGCTGACAAACTTTTCAATAGCTTTTTCAATTTCAGTCCAGGTTTCATTACAATTATTCATCTCGTCGCTATCTTGTTGCAGATGTGTCTCGTTGTCATCTTTTCCTTTTATTCCCATCATCTTTTGCACCAATACAAGCTATTAGGGTAAAATAAGCATAATCAATTATCCAAAGTAAATTTCTTGAAAAACAGAAATTTCAAATCAATTACATATCAAATAGTTCAGCTATACACATACACATGTCCGGATATGTGGGATTCCGGATATGAGGCACTCCGTTTATGAGGTATTCTATCCATTATTTCTTATCATTATAAATGTTATTTTTAGTGGCTACACGTATTTGAGTTGACATTCTTGATTTTTTATTTTCTTTAACAGTGAAGACATGACAGCCGCATGTGGCTTAACAGCACGCTTCGACTGTAGGAACAGTTGCCCTGGTAACAAGAGGATACAGGTTCAACCCCCTCGGAACGGGCATTTTTCTTTAGATGGACTTCTTGATCTCGGGTATTTGACATGCGCTCCATTGTTTAACACCCTCTTCTCCCACCAAAAAAAAAAAACCCAGTGAAATCAACTCAAACACGTGTATCCACTAAAATAACTTTTACAGTAACAAGAAATAATGTCGGATAAACAAATATTGCACTTATATATAATATATGTGTATGTGTGTGTGTGTGTGTGTCTAGAATAGAATAGTGATTTTCCAAGCGTAGCTTAGATGTTGCACAAGGCCAAAAAGTATGGTGCACCCATTGAGGATCGAACTCACTACTCAATTTTAACTGATGCAGCAAGATGAGCTTTCTAACCATTACACCAGGTCGAGGTGCCTAATCCCGAATAGAATATATTTAGGTAGCAAGAATTCAACCAAGCAAGTTTTGTTAAATTCAACCGGCAAATGTTTAAGTTTTTAATTATTTTTTCAATTTCTGAATGTTTTACATTGGAATCTAAATTTCGGATAAAGTGTCAGAATTTAATATTTTGTTCTGTTTTTGGTTTTGATAATGTATCAGAATTTAATATTTTCTGTTTTTGTTCAAATAGTTTCAGCCATCTCAGTTATCAAGAACTGGATGTTGCTCGTAAGATAGCCCAGATTTTGTTGGCTCTACCCTGGTAATTTTTGGAGTGATGGGATTCGAATTAGTTAAGTAATGTCGGATATAAAACGGTTAAATCGAGCTTGACTGTACCGGAGTGTATTGTATAATATATTTATACGTATTATTGTTAGTTTGTACGCTAATCTAATATTTAATACACATTTCAAAATACTGCCTCCCATGGGTTGTCTCCTTTGAATATTACTGTCTGTAGTAAAAATAGAATGATCCACATGAGTCTAATATTTGGATATAATATCAAAATAAAATTTAGAAATCATTGCACGGAAAGACTCAAAATTATAGATGCCTTTATGGTTTTAATATTTGAGATTGATTTCAACTGTAAATTTATTGGTTATAAATAAATAGGAACGAAGGTGTTAATACCATATATTTGTTTTATGTTGGTCTCAATTTAGTTGCCAACCGATATGTATAAAACTGAAATCTCGCCAATAGGTTAATTCGTATAAGATACCAATTTTTTCTCCACCTGTACTAAATTTAATCTTTCTTTTTTAACTTCCAAGAATTCAAGACGGAGCCCAAAAAGTACCAATTCCATTTGGCCAATGCAAATAGCGAGCATCAGCTGTTGGCAAAATCATTTCATAAGAATATCGTTTATTGTGTTTGAACAGAATCACTAAACAGGAATGACATTCAGGAAGCAAGGGACTGGCTAATTGGCGCTTATTTTCCACACGCCACTTGCAGTTTCCATGTCTTCTCCGCCGAACAATGGCAGGTGCGCGGAGCACACAGACATTAATTATTTAAATCGCCAAAGATTGTTTAACAGTTGACTCACTTCATATTTAGACTTCTTCTTCTTCTTCTTCTTCTTCTTCTTCTTCTTCTTCTTCTTCTTCTTCTGTATGATTATGGCTCTCCGCAACTTCCAGGCTTTCCGCCACATCACGTTGAAACATCAGTTCCCGTACGATCACCGAATTTAAGCAACGTCGAGCTTTGGAATATCAGGTGCTGTATGCTTGGATGTGTGGGTGGGGTGATGGATAATGGCTCGGAATTGTTAGTCGGAGAGCCGAGTTCCAGTTCCCGTTGAGTTCGTTATATTGACTTACGCGCAAATAACATTGGAAGCACCTGATTCCACCTATTCTCCAGCCCAGCTATATGTTAATTAGTAAGACTTGTATCACTAAACCATCAAAATCCAGAGACGAATACGCAATGTGATTGGTCCTGATCTGGCATCTCGTCTACAGTAACTTTCTCACAGACGTGCCATCGCTTCCTTCAGTCTTTTCTACAAATACTTTCATGGTAACTGCTCCGACGAGCTACTTTCGCTGGTTCCCAAACTGCATGAATTTAAGCGTGCTACTAGGTCCACATTTCAGTCCCACCCTTTCACAGTCGAAACTGTTAAATGTAGCCGTCTCTTCTACTCCAATAGCTTCATGTTTCGCGTCTGTGGAACTGCCTTCCTCTTACTTGCTTTGCTGATAGCTATAATCTTCAATTATTCAAATGCAATGTCAATCGGCAACTTCAGATGCCTTGATCTAATTCCCAGCCCTTCACCTCATCCTTTCCTCTATCACGCCTCTTTACTCTTGCTCCCAATCTCTGGAACCCCTTGCATGCTAGTGGCACTCCCGCTTTGCTTGGGGTGAAATGCTTAAAAAAATTATTCTCTACCCCCAACAAATTATTACAATCTAAATATATTTCCTGGCTTTAAATAAACTGCAAAGGGTTGATAAACCGTAGAATACGAATCAATCAATAAAAAAAACAACCTCCTATCCTTTGTAACTGTTGGCAATTTTTTTTTCTATCCTTCTCACTACCTGTTCTGCTATCCATTTAAACTAGCTCGTTAGGCATGTTCATTGTTTCTCCCTTTTTATATTGCTTTTAATGTGACCTGTGAGTGTCACATTATCCAAACACTCTTTCCTTAGTATGTTTTCCAGAAATTTCAACTCTTTCTGATTCTAAATACAACTGTCCTATTTGTTTTGATTCTCCTTAAAGCTTCCTGGTTTCTCACGTGCTACATCTATGGTATTCTCAGCATCCTTCTGTAGAAACGAATTCAGGCTACTTCAGGTCAACTCTTCCTCTGTGAGGAAATTGTTCAACATCCATTGATTCGTCTATCCGTTCTTTTGTTTTAGTCAGTAGTTTAAAAAAAAATCTCAATACAACGTCAGATTTTATTATGCAAATCAAAGTTTTCGCAGTGATATTGATATTAACTAACCGATGTTGATAACATTTTCAGGATCTGCTTATATAATAAACATACCATGTGAATTTCAGTGTATTAGAAATATTTATTGGATCGAAAAAAAAAAGCACGTAGCGTTTTTAAGTGAATTTGAAAGAAAATATTGGTATATTTGTATATAAATGTATTCAATCACATATATGCCATTTTGTTCCATCACCGTTCGCCATTTTTGAAGCGGTTTCATGATTCCTTCCTTCCTTCCAGAACTTGCAATATTTCTGAGTAATGAACTAGTTTAAGTGGTTTTTACAGGTTTCCAGAGAATTCGTTGGTTGCAGCCTTTAATTGGTTCAGTTGTAACCAGTATTTGTCTGAATTAAACATTCTATTTTGAAGAAATATATCATAATACACAATAACTTCCAATCTCACTAGATATACAACACCAACTTCTTTGGATGTTGACTGGCTAAAAGTGACTCATTCCATTTTCCCCTGGTCTTTCTTCGTTTCCAATTGTTGTAAACAATTCGTTTTTCATCGCCTTTTCAAAATTGGGTTGTTTTTGTTACATTTGAGCAGAGAATCTCAGATGGAAATGCGATACATTAATTTAATCCGTTAATTCGTGAGGCTTCCAAATATCGTAGAGATTCTCGTACTCAAGTGTTTACAAACGCCTTACAACGTTCATATGAGATATATGGAGTATCTTTGCGATGTCCCGTGCCGTGTGACGTGGATTATTTTTCGTCAGCGTTTTGATTTGTTCATCTTCAACAACTGTGGACCTGCTGAAATGTTCTGTTCTCTCAGATCAAAATTTCCACTTCTGGACACTCAGCTACGGCACCATCACCATAAATGGCACATATATTTTTTGCTGTTTGTATAGTATTTTTCCTTTCCGAAAATAAGAGAGCGTGAAATGATCAACATGTTTCTCATTTTCTTTCAGTTTGACGTACAAACTCATAATCCACATACGAATCACATAGAACAATAATTCAAAATACGCTTTTAAGTAGGCGCCCGAGGGGGTCGTCAGTAATGTTTTGACTTGGTTCATCAGGGAGTTTCGGGTTTTTCAACATCATACTCCCCATCACCAAATCGACCCAATCAGGGGAGATCAAACCCTGATTCCTCCTCACAGTGAAACGCTAACAACTACTCTGGCCTTTTTAAAGAATTAGACGAAGACAGACCACGTATTCCGCACATCCGATTGGATGTTTGTACAACCAATCAGCTGCGCGAACTATCTTTTAAATGGCCCGCAGTGGGGAATGGCTTCTTTTCTTTTGGTGGATAGCAGTTTCAATGGATAGAACGTATACGAGGTCTGATAAAAAATATCGGGACTGCTGCTATGAAAACAAAACTACAATAGATATCAATTCGGCATTTAATATCCTTCGAAGTAATCCCCTTCTGAAGCCACACACATTATCCAACGTCATTTCCATTGATGGAAGCATTCCTGGAACTCCATTTTGGGGGGGGGGATAGCGAGCAGCTGCCTTATCACATTCTCTTGGATTGCCTCGGCATCTTGAAATCTTGTTCCTTTCAGGTGGAAATGTTATTTTTGGAAAGAGGGAATGTCGCAAGCGGCGAAATCTGGGAAGTATGGGTGTTGTCGGACTTGGGGGAATTTTGTTCTTGGCCAAAAATTGCTGCTCAAGCCATTGTCACTGATGCCACCTCAGTAGTGTGGTGAGACGACCGCACTCTACACACTTTCCTTCCAAGCACTGCTATAAACAACGAAAGTGAGCGAGAACATTATAAATTAGTGTGCATGCATTAAAGAGTTCAAGGTCAATCTGTGCCAAGCGGCTTCACTTTGCGTACTTTAGCTCCGTTACCATAGCAGCAGTCACAATACTTTTTCATCAGACCTCATATATGTGAAAACTTTTATTCATGGGGGAAAAGAAATTACGTGCAAATTGGGAATTGTTTCTCAGATCACAAAAAAAATAAATAAAAAATAAAAAATAAAAAAAAATCATCGGAAGTATCCAGACGGCTTCCACTTGGAATCACTCGTTTTTGTTGGAGTCATGGGGTTCATAGGTAGATGCAAATGGATCTGAAGTCGGACAGTCTAGAATCAATGACGTCTTTAGATGGATCAGTGGACCCAAACTATCCCACGTGAACAAAACATTATTATAAAACCACCACCAGCCTATACGATATTTCGTTGAAACTGGCGCATATGACCTCATGGGACTTCGACATACCAAAACTCTACCAACAGCCCAAAACAATTGGAACCGTTATCAGACAACATCATACGTTACCAGTCTTCTAGGGTTCAATTAACGACGTCACAAGCTCAGATGAAGAGCAAAGACCAGAGTCACGATGTTAACAGGGGCACCATAGTCGCTCTTATGGCATAGAATTGAATTACGCCACTAAATTTCTGATGAATAGTGAAACAGATCAAATTTATAAAGGTTTTCTTACTTGTTTCTTATTTAAACATTTTGTCGGCTTTAATCTATACTTTCACTTCATATGTAAATCAGTTTATAGATAAATATTTTTTTCTTACATATAAAATGTTCTAGGTAGCATACCGAGTATCAGGACGGAAAATAGAGTGCGGCTAAGCGAATTAGAATTCCGACAGAGACGTTTACTATTTTCCATTGCAATCCCCTTTCCCTGTGTTTTGTTTTATCTTCATATATCTTGGATGTCATCTTACTGATATACCACTAGAGTTAAAGTAGAAAAGGTGTAAACTACCAATCCATAATCGTAATACTTGGCCATACTTGTTTCTACACTCTTTCTACTTTGCCCAGGAACATTCTCGGATCGTTTGTAAATATCTATACAGATGATACAACAGTTCATGAGTGCACCTCCAAAACTCTAGATGATCAGAGCCTGGCAGCTGATCTCTCCTCTGAATGAGCTCTAAGAGCTCAATGAGGAGACGACCAGCTTCCATACCTCCCAAATCAAGCTAGCAATGTTTCATCATTACTGAGCAGACCCTGAAATTTCTCCAGTCATAATGAATGAACTTCTTTGTTTTGAACGTCTAGTGGGTTTCAAGAACCTCAAGTGGAATTGATCCGTTGCTAAAGAGGCAGAAAGTACCTGCTGCCTTTTGACATACTGTATCTTTACAAGACTCAGATCAGAGAAGAAATGGAGTATTGCTGCCATAATTTGGGCTAACACTATTCAACCCTCACTTTCCCACCTTGAAATAGTTCAAGATCCTGCACGCGGCCTTTTGAAGGATGAATTATTTTCCACCGTAAAGCCCTTTTAGCGCAGACAGCAACGTCGGAAGGCTATCGCTAGATTCATGTGAAAGATTCCTAGGAGGTCCATTCTTTAGTGCCACTAGTCCAAACCTTTGCAGACAAGACTCGACTTGCTACGTCCACAAGATAAAATCATCCTCATTCCTTATGTATTCCTTTGGTAAGGAGGAAGCTTCTTCCCCAAAACCGCTACTTTCTGAGACAGACTCCCACGTGGATGCTTTTCCGAACATTACAATCTTACCATTTTTCAAGTCCAACACCAATCGTTACCTATACGCCATATTATGATCATCACTTACGTTCATATCACACACACCTCATTCAGAAACCCTCTTCTTTGAGTGGCTCTTGGACCTTGTATTTATTGAATATTATTAAAAAAGCGAATAACAGCTAAAAGCTAATGCCACAATCTGAATCTGGAATATTCCATGTATATGTGTATGTAGGTCTTTACACATTCCTGCCAAATGTGCGTTCATCTGTGAAAAGGATAATGAACGTCGTAGTATTCCAGCTCTACTTACAATAGGAGAAATCCCGCCTCAATCTCAATATTAACAATACGTCCGTTCTGGTCAGATAACAAGACGAATCCAGCATAGATCGTTAGAGAAGTACCGGGTTTTCTCCGCCAGAGGGAGTCTTGTAAATCTGCTGATTGGATGAAAGCAAGAAGAAAGTTGATATATTATTGAATGCTGCCGGTGAATTGGCTTCGTATATATTTTTTGTTATATATTGTGTTGTTTTCGTTAACGTCAAAGAAGGAAAAGTAGCCGGATGACATGTCTGTCGTTAGTCTCCTTCCGGTTCGCTGTTTTAGCTGATCGATTTCGAGATTAAGGCAGAGAGAATAAGAAAATAGCAGATAAATTGTAAGCAATAAATAATATGTGGGTAATTAAGCGGAAGATCAAAGAATATAGAACGAAAGAGAAAAATAATAAGAGAAGAAAGAGAAAGAAATGGAGAAATGTTGATAGAAAGAGAAAATAATAAAAGACAAAAGAAAAATTAGAATGGACAAAGAAAAAGATGGATAAAAAGGGAAAATAAAAAAAGAAAGAAGAAAGAATAAGAGAAAGAATGGACAAAGAAAAACGTGGATAGAAATGAAAATAGAAAAGAAGGAAGAAAGAGTAAAAGAAAGATGGGATAAATACGAAAACGTGGATAGAAATGAAAATAGAAAAGAAGGAAGAAAGAGTAAGAGAAAGAGGGGATAAATACGAAAAGGTGGATAGAAAGAAAAATAATAAAAGGAAGAAGAAAGTGTAAGAGAAAGAATGGACAAAGAAAAACGAGGTAGAGAGGAAAAATAAGAAATAGTGAGAGAAATATTGGAAAGAATGAATAAATAAGAAAAAAATTAAGTGAAAAAAAAATCTCATACAAGATAGCCTTCTATGTTAGCAGAGGTAGTTGCATACTTCCGAACGACGCTAATGACGAATATTCGATGCTACGTAATAAATTTTTAAAAAAAAGAAAAAGAGAAAAAAAATCCCAGTATTTCGAATGCAAACCTGCCTCGATTGGTTATTTAATATTTTGTCTGCGATACCAGTGAGAACAAAATTCACAACTCGGTAGTAATGGTATGATCAAACAGACTTACCCCACCATCTTGCACCGTATTTGGATGGTCGGTCCGACACAATTTTTGTCGTTCTATTTACATTCGTTTAGTCTTTGTGCTCTACTGAGATTGGCGAGACGAATGAGAAGAAATGAATGACACATGCGGAAAGAAAAGAGAAAAGTATACATTTTTATCACTTTAAACTCCATTTGTAATGGATACTCGTATTTGAGTAGACATTCCGTTCGTTTATTAAACAATATATCTATCGACCGAGAAGACTTATTAGAGAAAGACTTGCGCCTTCCGGTAGGTTTCAAACCAGCGACACCCAGGGCAGAGAGAGAGAGAGAGAGAGAGAGAGAGAGAGAGAGAGAGAGAGAGAGAGAGAGAGAGAGAGAGAGAGAGAGAGAGAGAGAGAGCGACCGTGAGACACGGCATACTCTAACAAACAGAGCAACGCGGAACAGTCAATTGTCAGAATCCAAATTTGTACCTTTAAGCGTCATAGATCTCCCGAAATTTTTAATATTTGCACAGTTTCGTATCCAAGCGTAAATAAAGAGAATTTTTACGGATGTATTTTTATTTGTCCAACAGACATTTATCAAACCAGGAGACGAAAATAAATAGATATATTATTTAATAAGCAAATAGAACGTCTACACAAATGCCAATATACACAAAAATAATGTTTAAAGTGATAATCTGTTGAATTAATAAAAAACCCATTTTAGTATATATATATATATATATATATATATATATATATATATATATATATATATATAAAGCAGGATGTGTGTGTGTGTGTGTGTATGTGTGTGTGTATGTGTAACGAATGCACGGTCGCAATTTTCGACGGATGTGCACCAAAATTTACATGCACATGCTCCAAGTTTGTTGTAAGGCCAAGACCGACATTGCATTTCCCAACTCCCATCGATAGTGGAAATAAGCGATTTTTTCATAATTATACGGCAGTTTTCATGTAGTTTGCGGCCATTTTCTACTGGCCAGAGTTAGAGCCTATAGCTGGCTGCGACGAATAGGCAGGGAGATTCTATTGGCCAGCGTGAGAGCCAACAGCTGACTGACACGAATGTTAACTACCATGCTAGCATGCAAAAAAAAATCGATAGCTGCATTCGTTACAAGTGGGAAAAATTTAAATCTGCATGGCACTTTACTCCAATTGGCTCTTTCGCTTGCTTAAACTCAACGTTGATTCTGATTCCGCAGAACTGGTTTGGGTGTGAAAAATATTTGTTGTTAACATTCTTTTTTCATTCGGTTTTTCCAGTTACGAGTCCTTTTTTAAAGCTGATCGTTTTGTGTTCATTTTGTTTAGTTCTTTTTTCGTAACAGATTTAATGTTTAGTATAGAGCTTAGAAAAAATTTGCAGTGTGAGATAAGCAAGAAGTAAGTCATGTAGCAACATCAGCACGGCAAAGGTCACTCCTTTAAAGGCAAGGAAGGGCAAAAATATTTTAAGTCAAGTGATAGCGATTGCTGTATGAGTCGTACGATTTTTTAATCAAGCACGGGCAACGCCGGGTCATGCTGCTAGTATATATATATATATATATATATATATATATATATGTGTGTGTGTGTGTGTGTGTTTTAAAGTAAAAGTAATTAATCCGTTGGTATATAATCCAAGTGGGTCCTAGTAATATAAAATATTAAAACTGATCCACAAAAAGAGCTCAATGTATTTATTATAACAAAGCCAAAAAATAGTATTATACAACAAACTTCAAAATGACCTCATATTGGTGATAGATCTTGGCCACGCGTTAAGCTTAGTAAAGGTCAATAAAAATTGCGAGACAGAAAAAATATATAAAGTAAATGAGAGAGGAAAGGGATTCGCAAAGAGAGAAAGAAAAAAAGTAGAAAGCAGTTTCGAGAAAGAAATTGATAAAAAAGAGCGAGAAGAAAGAAGAGGAATATATAAGTGAGGAAGAAAGATACCAAGGGAAAACTGTTAAGAGCAAAGCTAATGTAAAGGAAGAGAAAAAAACATGAAAGAGATCAATAAAGTAAAGAGAAGAAAGAAAGTAAAACGGGAAATAGATGGAGAGAGATATACAAATGAAGGAAAAAAAATGATCTCGTACAATAAAACTGATTACAAAACTAATTTAAGCGCTCAGCCATTATCTTTATCGCCATCTTCTGTCGGCTTAGCTTATGACATAAGAAGATGGTTGCCTAAGAATATCCAATGGAAATTTACCTAGAGGCATAAAAGATACCGCATTTTTCTGAACGCCATTTTTTTTTTGCCATAGCTAATCTCGCAGCTGGTCTCGTATTTTCCCTCCGATATCTCTGGTGTTTCCCATTCCCACCACAGTTAACTCATTCCTAAGACATTACCTGCCTACTCGGGTCACTCAGTTCATTTTAAAAATTATTTTTTAATCACCAGGCGAGATTAGATTTAGCTTAGCAGCGTTAGAAACAAAGAACAGTCTGCTGTACCATTATGTAATATCAATCGTCCTCTATGGCAAGAATATGCTGGACAATCTCTTCAAAAATCAAGAAAAGACTTGAACAAACAGAAATGTTTCTACAGAAGGAGGCTGAGAATGTCATGGACTGAAAATATGAGCAACAACGTGGTTTTGGAGAAAATGGAAGCGAAAAGGAAACTTATACTATCAGGAAGAGATAATTGAAATATCTGGGGCACATAATGAGGAAAGAGGGCTTGGAAAATTTGATACTTACAGGACAGATTGAAGGCAAGAAAGACAGAGGAAAACAATGTATAATTTACCTAGCGAGCAAATGGGTGATGGAAAGAGTTTGGGAGAGATAAAAAAGACAAAAGGACAGGAAATTGTGGAGTCATGATAGCCAACGTCCTAAAGGAACACGGCACATAATGAAGTTGCGATCTCACTATTCAGGAAAGAGGATCTGCGGTTAGGGTTAAGGTTAGTTAACCCTAACTAGTTAACTCTAATCCTCACCCTTCGGCAGGGTTAAGAGAGAGAGAGAGAGAGAGAGAGAGAGAGAGAGAGAGAGAGAGAGAGAGAGAGAGAGAGAGTGTGTGTGTGCGAGTGTGTGTGTGTGTGAGAGAGAGAGAGAAAGAGAGAGAGAGAGAGAACAGCCGTCTTTTGGAAAACAGTCTGAAGATAACATAAGAATATAAGACGAAACGTCCGTCCAGTGCTTTCTGCATTCTGTTGAGGTTTCTTCTAGACTCGATGGATTATTTAATTATGATTATTTTAAATCCTCCTAATTATTTCTATCACTTGTATATCCTTGCTTGAACCGGCTTCCAATGCTCTGGACTGAGCGGCTTGGGGATGGTAGTCGTAACTCGTGGAGGCACAGTCCTATGGTTGAAGAGAAATTCGGATGAGTTCCACCACGGAATATGTGATCGAGCGGCGCTATATCGAGTCTAATTCGTTACCTCTTCGTCACCGACGCCCGTTGGTACAGTTGGTCTGGCGTTTGTCTCCTAACTTAACTCTTCGGGTTTCAATTCTCGGTAGTGGATTCGCACTGCTGATGAGTCCCAAATATAGGACGAAACGGCCGTCCAGTGCTTTCTTCTAGACTCGATGAATTACTTAATTATTTCAAATCCACCTAATTATTTCTATCACACACTCATATATATATATGTTAAATAATGCAGCTTGATTAATATTGTAAAGAATTAGTCATTCAAAGAATATATCAATAAAGTTAATGTAATTAATGGCGAATTCATTTCGCTAACAGATTAAACAAGGCATTAATTCACTGACCACTCGTTGAACGACTGGATCCTTGTTTTTATTAATTTGTCTAATTAGTCCATGTTACTTTAACGGAAAAAAATTACTTACAGTAATAGAATTCGTGAATTACTACAATATTCAAAAAATTAGCCTCGCATTACTGCACGGTCAAAAAAATTCTTCACTGTTAGTAATAACACACTTAAAAAAACAAACATCTTTCGACAAGTGTCTCATTCATTTTCGTCTTGGAATTTTACCCGAAATTACCTGAAAATGAGAAAAAAATAACATCTAAGCCTGAGGATGGTATATGGTTACCGAAAGTACTTGCAACATGGACCGAACATCTAATCCATTTTACAATAAGTAATAACAAGTATCGCGTCGTTCAACGAGTGGTCAGTAAGTTAATGTCTTATTTGAATCTGTTAGCGAAGTGATTTATTCTTTGCATGTCTACTTCTTTACAGATTTTATATACAAATTGTCCGAATTTTCTGTATGTCCGAGCGCTTTCGGCTATATTTTTAGCCATCATCAAGGATGATTTTATTTTTTACTTTTAACTGAATGTATGGATTGTTTTATGTGGGTATCTAGAGTTTATTTTCGAAACACGGTCAGCACATTGTGATATTTTGATAGTTGATATTATTGAATGTGTGCCTCTTTTTTTTATTAATATTTCTTCCATTATTTTTAGCCTTTCTCTACGTTAAAATAATGGAAACATTATTAATAAAAAAAAACAAAAAACAACAACATTCAGTAGAGAATACAGTTGGAAGGCGAGCAGAAAACATGAAAGAAATTAAGGCTCACAGCATACATTTAATTAGTAGCAAATAAAGAAACATTTTGCTTTCCTTAAAATGTTTTCTGACCTCCGATAAATTAAGGTCGATCAAGCAGAAGCATCTAGCATTTATTAGTGTACTTTATACGGAAAAGTTAAACATTCTTCATTTTGTCGTGGATAAATGAAATCGTAACTCTCAAAAGATACGTTTGAGAATATTTTAATTTCTTGTAAAAAGATATTTCTGTTGAAAAGATTATATTGACATTATGAAGATTGTATTTCCATTAAAATATACTTGCACGTGAAAAGATTATATCTCTATTAAGATTATATTAACATGAAAAAAAAATTATTTTCCTATTAAAAAGATTACAATTCCGTTAAAAAGGATTATTACTCTATTAAAAAGATTTTATCACCATTAAAAAGAATTATTCGTTCGTTCAGCATCCGTCCGTATCGGGAGACGATGGAGTAGCGCTGTAGGTGCTAGCCGATGGAGTTACATCGCCTCTGGTGACTGTGTAGTCCCACTCTGGAGCGGCAGTCTCTCAGGTACCCGGCGCAGATGAAACTGGAGGACACGGAGACGGAGGCTGTCCCTGCTTTTCTCCTGGCTCTCTTTGCTGCCCGCTGATCTTCTCTCGCGGCTTCTGCAGTCATGACGCCGTCTCTGACTGTGGCTCTCCAAAGCTGGCGATTGTCAGCCGCGGCTTCCCAAGTGTTGGGGTCGATGTCGGCCAGCTTCATGTCTTGTTTGCAGACATCCTTGAAGCGGAGCTGAGGTCTTCCGGTTGGGCGGGGCCCCTCACACAGCTCTGCGTACAGGATGACTTTTGGGATGCGGCCGGTACCCATGCGGCGTACGTGCCCCAGCCATCTGAGACGTCTTTGGCCGAGCAGCGAGAACAGGCTGGGGATGCCGGCACGTTGGAGGACCTCTGTGTTAGTGACCAAGTCTTGCCACTTAATGTGCAGGAGACGTCTGAGGCAACGGAGGTGGAAGGTGTTTAACCTCTTCTCCTGACTGGCGTAAGTTGTCCAGGAACCAGTAAGTTGTCCATAAAAAAGTTATATTTCTATTAAAAAATTATAAAGGTTACGAAAGAAAAGATTGGATTCTTGTCGGAGGCAACATTTTTCGTTAGTAGGATTCTACAACTTAGACTGGTTGTTATTAATTATTATATATCAAGAATTAATGGGCTTAGGAGTAGTCAGACATTTTTATTACAGTTATATTAGATAGATCCACTATTTTTATTTATGAAACATTGAGCATTACGTCTATCTGTCTGCGATTTACTAAGGTTTCTAAGGTGGGGTTATTTCAAATACGGAGCATCCACTGTAGTAACGTTTCAAGTAATATATATATATATATATATATATATATATATATATATATATATATATATATATATATATATATATATAGTGGACTCAGGGTCAAGCAGCTCAGTTCCTAGGAAGCGAGAGCCAGACACCAGCACATATGATTTGATTAAAGGCTTTGTCCAGACACAACTACACTTTTTGAAGGGCCGAATACAAAGACCTGGTGCAATACGTGCCACAAGGTCCCCAAACGACCCTCGGCAGGTTTTGAATTCAGAGTTGTCCTTCTCCTAGACCAGTTGCCATCCAAGGGTATAGAACCGAGTCTGTCCTGCTATTTACCCATGGCTGGAGGGAAAAGAAGAGGATTAATACCTTTCGCAGGTAAATACAAACTTGACTCTCCGATTCCTCAAGACGAACCGCTACCCACTACTCCACCGTACCTCCTCTCGTTCTTTCCCTCTCTCTCTCTCTCTCTCTCTCTCTCTCTCTCTCTCTCTATATATATATATATATATATATATATATATATATATTATATCATAAAGAAGTAATTGTCCAAAGAATTAATTTCGAATGTAATGTGATTAATGGCAAAATCACTTTTCTAACAAGACTTAATGAGACATGAACATACTATCAATTCCTTGAATAAGGGGATCCTTATATTTGAATTGGTGACAGATAGAATTAATGATCGTGGGCCGAGTACCTTCGACAATTTTAAATTGTCATCTTCAGGGCGGAATATTTCCATTTACAGGTAAATATATCCAGGAAAAATAAGAACATATAATTTAAAAGAAGTAACATATAATTTAAAAGAGGGCTCAATACAAAGTAGAGCAATATTCTTTGTTTTAGGACATTACATTGAAAACATATCAAAAGCATTAAACAACTGTAGTCGTGTTTCGATGCGCATACAACGCATCTTATCAGACGATTGTAAATTACTGGCGAATGAATTTAATCAGATTTAAAAACAAAATACAGCCTCTTTTTATCAAAAAGAAAAGAAAAGAAAAGAGGGGCGTTATAAGATTTGTAGGTTTTGTGCAGATCAACCAATCAAACAGAAAATTTGCAATTTTTCATGTAAACACAGAAAGCAGTGTTCATAAACATTGTAAACACAGTCGACATTTTACCTTACAATTCAGTTAGATTTGGGATTTGCCAATGCTTTTTCTTAGATTTTAGCTGGACTGTGTTGCGCCATATAAGGCTTATCTTTCTGTCGGTATTAATTTAGATTTTAGATTTACCGTAATTTCTCGAAAATAATACGCACCCCAACAAATAATCCAAAAATTAAGAAATATATCTATCATTATGTATAATACGCTTATATAAATTTTGTCAAAAAAAAAAGAAAAGAAGAAAATAATTACGAAGACATTTTGTCAACATTGACATTAAGAATAAAATCGAAATTAAACGGCTAAAATAATGTTGAAAATTATCATGCGATTTTCCCGATAAATATAACATTTTATTTTACCGCCAAAATGTCGAGTTGAATGAGGTTAACATACGTTAACGGTATATTTTTCATTTCATTTGTGATTTGCTTGTAGGTCTTGAAGATTAAGAGCTGCTGTTTTTTTAGAGTTCTCATGAAATAAAAATTATTACCTATTGGATTTTAAGCGTTTGATATTCTTTAATTAATAATTTTGCTGTGTCCTTTGACATAGAGCTCTCCCTGGATCTACATCCTCCTAGAAATTCCATACGGATTACCATATTGTGTCATTATATATATATATATATATATATATATATATATATATAATATTTATTAACAGTTATAACAAAAAACATGTTAAAACCGCTACTTAAATGCGATCATGTTTCGACACTGTGTGTGCCTCCTCAGGCGACGTTGCTCAATTGGGGAATAGACGGTCATTTTATGCTTTTCCTACCCTTCCCTGTTGATGGTATTGCTAAATTTAAACCATGAAATTTCTATCTATTCATTAGTTGAACAACACCACCTGAGAAGGCACACACAGTGTCGAAACATGATTGCATTTATATAGCAGTTTATAACATGCTTTTGTTATAATTGTTAATAAATATTAACATTATTAAGCTCTACTCTGTATTGAGCACATTTTAAAAATATAATGGCTGGACATTGGTTCTAATATACATTATATATATATATATATATATATATACACAAGTATAGGATTGGTGTATACGGAATAAATTCCAATAACCATAAACCATAACCATACTATTCTTAAAAAAGTGCTCAATACAGAGTAGAGCAAATATAATTTATCCGAAAATTATAACATAATTATGTTATAAAATCACTAAAAAATACCCATTTTTTTCAACACTTCTGGTGTCTCATTAAGTGATGGTGTTGAAATTCAAGTGTTGAAACAAAATGGCTATTTTCTTAGTGATTTTATAACATAATTATGTTCGAATAAATTATATATATATATAAATATAGGTAACTATACTCGTGTCGAAAAACCTTCGAATTCTTGATTTAACAATAGCCAAATCAATCACGAAGGGAAAAAAAGGTTTTAAAAAAGAAAGAGCCAGGAACATGAAAGTTTGTCGAAAATAATCGCACAGATACAGGTTCAAGGCCCAAAGAAAAAACCCCGATACGTGTAAACAACTAACTAAAGAGATCGATACAAACGTAGAGCAAACCTAGTCAAACCTAATGAGCCAGACAAACCTACCAAGGTTTCACTTAGGTTTGTCTGGCTCATTAGGTTTGACTATATATATATATATATATATGTATGTATGTATGTGTGTATGTATGTATATATGTGTGTGTGCGTGTGTGCGTGTGTGCGTGTATGAATAGGTTATTATATTTAGGCAGTAAGTACTCATCCAAACAAGTTTAGTTAAAAAGAACCGACAAGCTCTCTCTCGTTTTAATATTTTACTGTATTTTCCTGTTTTCGAATAAGGTGCTAAGTTATGCGCTCGAAATTGTGGATAAACTGTCGGACGTATAAGTAATTTAATATATAATTTATTCAAATAATGTGATTCGAAATTATCAGAAAATAAAATTTAAATGAAAATATTTTTTTTTTATCTTGGCTCTCAGATTTAGAATTGTGCTCAGTGGAAGTAAAGTTGGTTCTAGCGAGAGAGTTTCTTAAAATGAACTACTATTTTTATTCAATGAACCATAGATAACGAGAAAATGAAACGCTAAGGTTCAGGGTGTGTTGCAATGGCAATATTTTCTTGCGTTTGCAAAGATTTCAAAAACATTGTAAAAGGCAAAAGGTAAAATGAAATTGAAACAACTAAAGCAGCTGCAAAGCGCTCAATTAAATCTAGTTTGGTTCGCTTCAGAAGAATAATTTTATGGTTTAGTAGAACCTAATGTGTCTTGAAATTCCATTTTCATGGTTCGTCAATTCAATCGGTGACCTTTACACTTAAAGAGATTGCGAGAGAAGGAAGAAGAGAAGAAATAAAATGGCAGTGGAGAAGAAAAGGACATCAAAAGAAAAAAATCGGGCGAGAATATGAGGAATTAAATAAGTTAAAGGGGATAAAATGGAAGAACAAAAAGGTTAGAAAAATAAAATAAGATGAAAGTTATAACAAAAATCTTAAGCCGAGATGGAAATAAAATACGAATAAAAGTAAGAAAGAAAATATTACGCGAAGAGAGAAAAAACAAGATGTGAATGGTTTGAGAAGAACGCACAGAAAGAAATAAGAAACTGTGAAAAGGAAAGAAAAGTACAAACGATGAAAAAAAATAAGAAAAAGAGAAGAAAAATCAAGAAAAGGATAAAAAAAAAGAATGAAAAGACAGACAAACGAAAGGAAAAAAGAATAGTAAAAATTGTTATGATAATAAAACTAAAGGAAAGCAAAGAAACGGATAAATAGGATAGAGGGAGGTAGCGAAGAGCATACAAAGAATGGGGAGAGAGAGAGGGGTGGGGAAATATAGAAAAAATTAAGATGAGGATAAATATGAGAGAGGGAGACAACGAAAAGCATGCAAAGAATGGGTGAGAGAGGGAGGGAGGGTATAGAAAAAATAAAGATAAGGATAAAAATAATAGCGGAAGACAAAGGAAAGGATACAAAGAATTTGGAAAACAGAGAGAGAGAGAAAGAAAGAGAAAGAGAGTGGGGGGAATATAAAAAATAAAGATAAGGATAGATATGATAGAAGAAGACAACGAAAAGGATACAAAAATGGGTGAGAGAGGGAGGGAGGGTAGAGAAAAAATGAAGATAAGTATAAAAATAATAGCGGAAGACAATGGAAAGGATACAAAGAATGAAGAGAGAGAGAGAGAGAGAGAGAGAGAGAAAGAGAGAGAGAGAGGTGGGGAACATATAGAAAAAATAACGATAAGGATAAAAATAATAGAGGTCGACATCTAATGAAGCAACTAATTGTTATGGTCCAATATCCTCGCACCACAGTTATGGTCCAAGGTAGAACCAAGGAAGAACAACACGAACACAAGAGTAGAAAATAACAGATATATTACAACAGAAATATAATACAAGAAGTTGAAGGGTTAATATTATCTGTCAGTCTGGTTTAGAGTGAACTACTATTGTCTTGACTCGTTAGGTCTCGACTTGTTCCTCCCCTCTCTCTCAGTGAGGCGCAGTATTCATAGAGTCAGGAAGAGTCCCTTACGTTATAGGTAAGTTCCCATAACACACCCCTTCCAAAGCTTTTGCGTCGCAGGGGATTTAGTATTTTTTCTCTTTGGATTTATTTTCAAAAGGCTCTGTGATTTTTCTTTTTCTGGTTGATTTTCGTGGTTCAGACATTGTTTGCGGCCTTTGCATATCAAATGTGTCGAATATTGTATCCGTCACTTCTTCTTCCTGAGGTGGACCGTTAGAATCATCTAACAGTCTCTTTCTTATTTGATTTACATGTCTTTTATGTGAGAATTTCAGGCCCTGTATTATGTAAACCATGTTCCCGATTCTTTTTTCAATTGTACCTTGCTCCCAGTAGGATGTATGTTTTTATACGTTTAAAAAAAAACTTTCCTGTGTAGAATTTTCTTTTTGGTACGTACGACACTGGTATTTGCTTTGTTTGTTTTGCTAGCAATTTGTCAAACACTGATCTGATTTTTCGGGCGAACATCACTTCCGCGAGTGATAATGCCGATGGCGTAGCACTGTTTGGTGTAATTCGATATACTTGCAAAAATTGTTGCAACGCCTTTTCTGTTGGCACGTCATATGCTTTCCTTAACGCTCTTTTGAGTGTCTACAAATCTCTCCGCTTGCTCATTTGATCTTGGGTGATGTGGCGGGGATTTGATATGTTTAATTTGAAAAGTTTCACAAAATTCTTGAAAGTCCGCAGACGTGAATTGTGTCCCATTATCGGTGACTAGACAATCAAACACTCCGAAACGAGCAAACAACTCGTGGAGGCAATTTATGGTAGTTTGAGAAGTAGGTTTTCTGCAACGAAACACTTCTGGCCATTTGCTATAACTGTCTACTATGATCAAATAGTTGAAACCATCTATTGGACCTGCGAAGTCTACATGGATTCTTGACCACGGTCGATCTGTCTCTGACCATGGCTTATGGATGATCGGCGGTGCTTTTGCTGCTCAGGAACAACCCTTGCATTTTTCCACCGTATGTGTAATGTCTTGATCCATGTTTTGCCAATATACGTAACTTCATTCTGTTCTTTCCTGGATCGCCCATGTGGAAGTCCTTTCGGATTCACCTTTGTAGTGTTTTCGGAATTACTACCCTTTCGTTATATAGTAGAACATTGTCGCATGACGAAAAACTGTCTGATACATTTTTATTTTTTTCTGCAATTTTTGTTTTTGTTTCTTTTATGAATTCATCATTTTCTGCTTCATTTCTTATCTCTTGTAGTGTGACGAGGAGGTTTCGAACTATACTACATAGTGATGTCCTGATATCTTCTTCATGTCGTAGGGCTGCAATTACGAAATCTTCCAATGGCTCCGTTTTCTTGAGGTATTAGACTCGAGAGACCATCTGCATGCCCAATTTTGTTCGTTGGCAGATACTCCAATTTGAAATTGTAGTTCAGTAAAATTGTACCCCTTCTTACCAACCTATTAGCGGTGTACACAGGTAAACCTTTCCTCGATCCAAATATTGTTAATAATGGCTTGTGGTCCATCTGTAAAGTAAAAAATCTAACGTAAATATATCTATGAAATCTTTAACTGCAAAAATAATCCCCAGCTCTTCTTTTTCGATTTGTGATTATATTTTTCTGTTGGTATCAAGGTTCTTGAAGCATGTGCGATGGGTTTTAGTGTCCCATCCGGCATTTTATGCAGTATACATGTCCCGGCTCCATAGGAACTCGCGTCACATGCAACTATTATTTCTAATTTTGGGTCATAGTGCGCTAAAAATAGATCCGCGGTTAGCGTCTTAATTATTTTATCAAACGTTTTCTGGCATTCACCTGTCCACTCCCAAACTTTTTCTTTCTTCAACAGTTCGTTTAGGGATGTGCGTAATTTATGCATATTTGGAATGAATTCTTGGTAATAATTCACTAAGCCTAAGAAGCTTTGTAATTCGGCTAAGTTTTTGAGAGCTGGCATTTTTTTATTGCCGTTGCCCTTTCTTGGTCTGGTCATCTTCCTTCTTCATCGATGATATGGCCCAGATATTTTATTTCCTTCATAAAGAAATCGCATTTGTTTTCTTGAAACCATAGTTTTGTATTCTCCTGAAAACCTCTTGAACGTGTTCCCAGTGTTGTTCAATGTTTTTGCTATTTATCAGTATGTCATCCAGGTATGCAATCGTGAAATCAAGTCCGCCTAGCATAGTATCCATTATTTGTTGAAATATTGCCGGCGCGACCTTAATCCCGAATGGTAATCTTAGGAACTTGTATAATCCTTTATGTGTGTTTATGCACAATAATCTCGAGCTTTCCTTATCTACTGGTATTTGTAGGTACGCTTCGCTCAAGTCTATCTTTGAGAAAAATTTTCCTCCGTTTAATTTTGTGAAAACTTCTGGACTGGGTAGAGGAAAGTGGTAACCTTAATCGCTGAGTTCAATCCCGTTGAGAAATCAGCGCACACTCGTATCTCACCCGATTTCTTTTTGACGTAAACCGTAGGTGCGGCCCATTGACTATATTCCACTTCTGTCAACTCTTGATCTATTTTTTCTATTGAAGCAAAAGGTACGTTCCTTTTCTTCTTGAAGATAGGTTGTACATTTTCTTTTATTTCTATATTTGCTGCAATTTTTTTACACCTCCCGAGGCCGGCTGAAAATACTTCGGGGAAACTCTCTTTTAGTTTCTCCTTTAATTTATTTGCCTCGGTCGATAAACTTTTCACTTTTTGGCAGTACGTACTTATTGGTAAATCCCAGAGATCGAATTTCTGCATCCAGTCCGTTCCAAATAAATTTTCTGTATTTCTTAGCACATATATTTTAATTTTTAGGCCATTCCATTGAATGTCACATTTGTAATAACTTCTCCCTCAAATTTTATTTTTCTCGCAGCAATTTTATCGTTTTTCAACATGGTCGGTTTGTTCAATTTTCTCTATGTTTGTACGTTAATAATAGTTAAATCCGATCCGGAATCCAATTGTAGTTTAACATTTCTACTTGCAAATATTTTCGTATGTTTGTCTCGTCCGCTTGGTCAGTCCTAGTGACTCTTACTCTGCTTTTGCTTTCTTTCCTAATCCAACAATGAGAACTTTTATGACCCACTTTTTTGCACGACAGACAAGTCTTAAAGCTGTTTGGACAATTTTTATACCAATGCAAAGTCCCACAGCGATAGCATGGAATAGGTGGTAGTTTTTTCTGATATTGACTTTTTGAAGTAAAAAAAATTGTTTGACTTGTTTTTGAGGAGGGAAAATTGGATTGGTTTGTTTTTGAGGAGGGACAAAAATGTGTTTGTCGTTGTACTTTACGTATGTGTGCGATGCCAGACTCTTCTATATCTTTCGAGTCCTTCTTTACGCTTATACATCTCTGACAGTCTTCAGCCAATTTTTGTAGCGTCAATTCTGGTTCACTCTCAAGTTTTGTAAGAATTCTGCGTCTGATCTCCGCGTCTTTAGTGGAAACCAGGCCTTGAACGAATATTAAACATTTAAAATTGTTCGGGCTGAGTTCAATGTCTGTTTACAATGGAAGCGAATGTTATATAGTCTTCGCTGTCCTTTTTTGTTAGATTCAGACATTTCCATCTTTTATAGAATAATTAAGTATTTGGGCTAAAAAGATCTGTTAACAGTTTTCTGGCTTTCTTAAAAGTTAACTCATTTGTTTTCCTCGGTAGGATGTAGTCTACGAATTTAGTGTATTCGCTTGACCCTAATTTTCTTAGTAGTAGACGTACTTTACTCGCGTCTGACCAATTCCCGCAATCAAACTCATATAAATCTTTGTACCTTCTGAAGTAAGCTGCGAAGGTTTTGTCTTCGTCCGGTGCATACGTGAAGTCTTCGATAGAGATCCATTTTTGCGAGAGAACAGTTTCATTTTCGGAATTTACCCTTATTTGTTATTACCCGTAGCAATAATTCTTGTAGTTCAAGATGCTTTTGTTCGTTTTTCTGTTGCTGCTCAAATTGTATTTTCATAAGTTCCAATATGGTTGCCTTAAAGTCTTCCATATTTACCGTAATTATGTGTAAGTATTTTTCTTTTAGTTTAGACTTCAGGTCTTTGTTACTACTGTAAAGTTGGTGTCCAAAAAAGAAAATTTCCTCTTTTTTTTTTCACTACCAACGTCACCTCTGTTATGGACGACCGATAGTAAAATTTTTTTATAGATTTTCCACGTATAGTTTGTTTCTGAAGTTTCCTCAGTATACTTTTTTAGGATTTCTCCGCGTAGAGTTTGTTTCTTCAGTCCTCGTCGCCACTGTTATGGTCCAATTTCCTCGCACCACGGTTATGGTCCAAGGTTAGGACCAAGGAAGAACAACACGAACACAAGAGTAGAAAATAACAAAGATATATTACAACAGAAATATAATACAAGAAGTTGAAGGGTTAGTATTAACTGTCAGTCTGGTTTAGAGTGAACTACTATTGTCTTGACTCGTTAGGTCTCGACTTGTTCCTCCCCTCTATCTCAGAGCGGCGCAGTATTCATAGAGTCAGGAAGAGTCCATTATCGTTATAGGTAAGTTCCTATAACACTAATGAAGATTTTTTTGGTCAATGATATAACCATCGTTTTCATACATTTTTATGACTTGGATTCCATTGTTTTTTTTCTTTTTTCTTTTTTTTTTACTTCAATTGCAGTGCCTAGTTTTCTAAAGTGATGCCTGTAACGCTGTTTAGTAAAAGCAAGAGCAAGCTTCAATAATCTATATATATAAAACAGTAGGTGTCTGCTTGTTTGTTTGTCTGTGTGATACCTTTTCACTCGAGATCCATCCAGCCGATTTTCACCAAACTTCGCTTATACATTATACAATGTAAGAGATAGGATTTAAGCGTAAAAAAATCGATAATTTAAAAAATATCAGTAATCAATAATGCCGATGAAAAATCTATAAATTCAACTTTTTGCCTCCGATTTCGTTAAAACTCGGTATGTAGGTTACTTACATCACGATGAACTCAACGATACCTAATTTTTTTATTTATACGCCAGTGCGTTTAGCGAAAAAAAAACGCGAAAAAAGAAAAATCGATTTCAACACAAATTTTAAACTAAATTTCCCTTAATTTTCAAGCAATCTAATACAAACTTCACTTAATTGTAGCCAACAATAAGTTGATTGTTTAACAGTCATTTAACTTGATAAATGAGTTCACCCATAAAAACCCCGCTTAAATAACGATAAATGTCGATTTTTACTGGTTTCTTTTTTATTTTCCGTTGATCTTTCCTAACAGTTGCTTTATAAATATATACACTTTTACATCTTTGGTAGCACACTGACAAATTGAATTTCAAAAACTCCAAAATAATTGTGGTCTGAAGTGGGTATTCATGTTGCCTGTTTTACCCCTTCATGTCCTCGGCTAACTTCGATTAAATAAATACAGACTACTTCTGTTATATCTGCATTAATTCAAAATGTTTTTAATGAAAGTACTTTAAAGTAATTGAAGAAGATAGACTCTGTTACATCTAAAAATGATGCTGTTTTTGCTCCATTCTAATTGAACGCCTTTTCTGATCGACCAGCTGGGTATGGCTGCTAGTTCATAATATAATAAAAACCTTCTATATTCCACGGAATACGACAATTGCGATATCACGCGCCTTTCGTGTCCCACAAAATACAGCAATTCATATATTACAACATCTTTCATATCCCACGAAAAACAGTACTTTCAATATTACGAAATTTTCATATCCCACAAAATAGAGCAATCCATATACTGCACAATTGTATACCCTCAAATGATGCAGCAATTATTATATTACACACTTTCACTTCCTACGAAATGCAGCAATTCCTACATTAAATACTTTACAACTCCCATCAAATAGAGCAATTCATATATTACACATTTTCATATCCCATAAAATTAATTTGCGTATTACATACCCTTTTTCATATACCATCAAACACATGCCAAAAATGTAGTAGCCAAAAATTATATTTTGCTTTTAATACTTCAGTCTGTCATGGACCCAATCGTGGTTTCCGACACTTGCAGTTATCGTAGTGAAGCCATTTTCCATTTGTGTTATATCGCTGTGAGGTTCTCCCTTCAAGTTGAATTTAACATCCTTGAATATCGCAAACAATTCGAGAATCAGACTGGTTCCTGCCGAATCATTACCATATCAATCATCAATCATCTTCTTCATCCCCGTTGGTATCTTGTCTCATTTGAAAAGGAATAATTTGCAGCGTCATACGTCTTGTTAACCATCATTTTTTTTTCAACAAAGTATAAATAAACACTAAACTCTCAAAACCAGCTCCGTTTCTAGTTTTCAAACATGAAGATTTCTGGCTACATTTGTGCACATTTTATAAAATTGAAAAGAAAATCTTTTCGCTGCTGAACTGATAAAATCATTCTTGTATAAAATAAAAATTTAATAAATGCAGCATAAGATCACATGAAGGAGAATGGTTTGTAATATTATGTTATGTCAAATCTTTCAAACGGTGATAGGTAGCTTGCTTTAAAAATCAGAATTTTTCATTTTGTTTTTTTTTAACTTGGCACAAACACAATCTTCTGTCAACGGTGTTTTTGTTTCATTAAGGTTGGTCTTGTACTAGGCCTGGGGTTACTCGAGGTAGAGGGTTACGTAAAGAGGCATTTTATACGGATAGGAGAGGAAGATAACGGTTAACCCTAGACTTAAACAGGTTAAGATTGTAGTGATCGAGGGACAGCCTCTTCGGAATTGGTTCCACAGGGCAGAGGTTTGCGTAGAAACTGTTCGAGTGGAGCTTACTTCTCCCAGATTGAATACAGATGGAATATGGGTGATTTGCTATAATGTAAGTGACATGGCAAAGACTTGCCGTGAAGGTTCCAACTAGCTTTTTTCTTTACTCTTTACTTTCTTGCCCTTTTCTTTCCTTACTCACATCCTTCCTATCAGTACGTTTTTTTTCTGTTCAGTCATTCTCCTAAGAGGAAACTCATACAATATTTTCATGTCTTGGCTTTTCAACTGGGTTCAAAAATTGGCCACTGGCATTGATAGGAAAGACATAACAAACGCATATATATATATATATATATATATATATATGTGTGTGTGTGTGTGTGTGTGTCAGAGCATATTTGTTTTTACTTAGAAAGAAGCTGGAAGCGCCCGATTTTTTGCGTTAGATATGATAAATAGTTTAAAGTGGAGAATGATTGCAAAAAGAATTATTATGTGAGTTATACCAGAAAATACCAGATGATGATAAACTACATCCGAGTCCTGGGTAAGACGATAAACTACGTCCAACAGCAAGGCCCCCTGATAATACGTTTTTTTGAATAAATAATGTCGCCGGCTGTACGTTTACCAGCTATACATTTTTTGAGAAAAAAATATTAACAGAAATGGATTTTTGACAAAACAAAAATATTACCAGGAAAAAAAAAGTTGTCGGCATTAGATGACCCATTGAGGTTGATGTGCCGTAAAACAAAACAAAAAAGACCAAACCAAACCAAACCAAACCAGAAAATACCAGATGGCTTGAATCGAATTTAGTGTCAGTAGAGAACTTTTGTTTTAAGAGAATTGATCTCTGATGACCTCAATATATAGTGGGACAACCCAGATAGACGTTGCTCTCGGTGTTACATTAGAACATCAGCTAAGCCAGGTGCATCAGCGAGATGACCTGGAGGATGTACTCATAGCCACCAGGTGTATATTTGCGTCTAACAAGATATCGGTGGCTGCCCCTAAAATGTAAACATATGGTTGACTCGGCTGCGCTTGGAATGTAAAGATAGAGGCAATCGGATGACAGGAAGATATATGAGCACTTCACCGGACAGAGAGAGTTTTCTACATCTTCACGAGAATAAGAATCCACGTTCGGAGAAAATATCACAACTCGATTATATTAACTGACGAAGTTTGGAGGTAAATGAACAATAATTTTACGCATGTGAGTGTAGAGATTAACGTAGAATGTTTTTTTTTACATTCAAAATGAATAAACGCTGAGTGAACGTTGTTTTGGAATGTTTGTTTTCTTTTTATGAATACAAATTGTGCAACCGAGTTCGTAGCTCGCGGTACGTTGGAACACGTACACACACGCGCACACACACATACAGAGAGAGAGAGAGAGAGAGAGAGAGAGAGAGAAAGAGAGAGAGAGAGATTCCTCATTCTTTGTTGTAGGCAATTGTTCTGATTAGTTCTTTGGTGGTTGGGTTAGTAGAATGGATTAAACAGTCTTGCTTTCTGGCGAAATAGTAGAGAGAACTGACCTCGGAGCCCTATTTTTCCTGGATTTTTATTTGAGGTCGCTAAGTATTCGGGAATAAGCGGCGAGTGAGTGTAGGATTGTATTTCGCTTTGGTAGAGGGTCTTTGATCTTTTATTTTGCTTATTCAAGTATCTGATTTCAGAAATGAAGGTAGTTGATAGACCTCTTCTAAAAATGTTGGTGTTAATGTTAATAAGGCGTTAATGGAATGATAACTAAATGATACTTTTCAGGAGATTTAAGAAAATATTTTAATTTTATCTTATTTATTAAACTTTGTCTACTGTTACAAGAGATGTTCAATTTTTGGTTTCGAATTTAATAAAAATAAATAAGTAAATATATTTTTTCTTCCTATATTGGTGCTGCTGAAGACCGAACCTGAGAAAATCAAAGCCTTTTTTACAGTGAGGTTCACCTTGTACGAGAGGGTAGAGAGTTAACGAGTAAGAGGTAGTTTATGTGGATATGTGGGGAAAATAACGGCTAGCCCTAGACTTGAACGGGTTAAGAGTGTAAAACATCTTTTTGGGAATGGATTTCACAGAGCAAGCAGTGGTTCGGGGGATGAAGCTACTCGAGTGGAACACCGATGGAATACGAAGGGAATGAGAGTGGTTCGCTACAATATGCCTAACATAGCGGATCTTAGTCATGAAGCTTATAACTAGTAGAACTAACGAATGTAGTTTGTTTGAGCACTTTTCAGCGAAATAGCGGTAGAACAGTGAGAAGCTTGCGACGTTTCGTCTGTGAGAGGGTAGTTGTAGGGTGGGAAATAATTTGTCACCCACAAGGACGCGGAAACTGAAAAGTGAGAACTGGGCAGCTCCAATCCAAATATGGCAGCAGTAACCCTTTTAGGCCTGAGCTGGCTCTTGTAAAGATAGAGGAGTGCACGATGAGACAGGTACTTACTGGAGCGGTACGGGGAGCCGACCATATTTCCAGCACCTTTAGCGATGGATCGCGTGTACGAGTTCCACTTGAAGCCTGAGTTCAGTCTAGGGCCCAATAGTCGCACCCCCGAAGGAACACCTTGACACGCATGTTAATTACTGGTTCGAAGGAATTCATTGATGTTGTATGTATAATTAAGGTTTTTTGGTTTGGTTTGATTTGGTTTGTTTTACGGCATATCAACATCAATGGGTTATTTAATGCCGACAACATTTTTAGGATAGATTCATATGAATAGAATATATATTCTTTGGTTTAGATTGGTTTGATTTATTTTGTTTTACGGCATATCAACCTCAATGGGTTATTTAATGCCGACATTTTTAAGATAGATTCGTATGAATAGAATATATATTCTTTGGATTAGATTGGTTTCATTTATTTTGTTTTACGGCATATCAACCTCAATGGGTTATTTAATGCCGACATTTTTAGGATAGATTCGTATGAATAGAATATATATTCTTTGGTTTAGATTGGTTTGGTTTATTTTGTTTTACGGCATATCAACCTCAATGGGTTATTTAATGCCGACAACATTTTTAGGATAGATTCATATGAATAGAATATGTATTCTTTGGTTTAGACTGGTTTGATTTATTTTGTTTTACGGCATATCAACCTCAATGGGTTATTTAATGCCGACAACATTTTTAGGATAGATTCGTATGAATAGAATATATATTCTTTGGTTTAGATTGGTTTGATTTATTTTGTTTTACGGCATATCAATCTCAATGGGTTATTTAATGCCGACATTTTTAGGATAGATTCGTATGAATATAATATATATTCTTTGGTTTAGATTGGTTTGGTTTATTTTGTTTTACGGCATATCAACCTCAATGGGTTATTTAATGCCGACAACATTTTTAGGATAGATTCATATGAATAGAATATGTATTCTTTGGTTTAGATTGGTTTGATTTATTTTGTTTTACGGCATATCAACCTCAATGGGTTATTTAATGCCGACAACATTTTTAGGATAGATTCGTATGAATAGAATATGTATTCTTTGGTTTAGATTGGTTTGGTTTATTTTGTTTTACGGCATATCAACCTCAATGGGTTATTTAATGCCGACAACATTTTTAGGATAGATTCGTATGAATAGAATATGTATTCTTTGGTTTAGATTGATTTGGTTTATTTTGTTTTACGGCATATCAACCTCAATGGGTTATTTAATGCCGACATTTTTATTGTTGGTAATATTTTTTTTTTCAAACATATATTGCTAGTAATATTTTTCCTTCAAAAAATCTATTTCGGGAAATATTTTTTTCCAAAAATGTATTGCTAGTCATATTTTTTTTTCAAAAAAGTATTGCTGGTAGTAAATTTTCTTTAAAAATTTATTGCTGGTAATAATTTTTTTAATAAAGTATTTCTTGTATTAAGACATATTTTTACACTTTCATAGTGTTTTGACCCCAGTTTGTGGGTTAACTATTTACCCATAGCTGGGACCCTAACAGGTGCTATCACCCTTGGTCAGAGTGGACCTGGGAACACCAGCAATTAAGAGGTGTTTCCACGCTGCTCAAAACCTCCTGATCAGAGGCCCTGCTGTCGGACGTAGTTTATCGTCATACCCAGGACGGGTATAATTCACGGAGGAGAAACCTTAAATGGTACCAATTATAGATTTAAAAAACATTATTTCCGGCTAATGCTGCTGCCAGTGTTGCTGTTTCTTCGCCATTTTGGCAACACTGACCTTGATGAACATGCAACGGAATAATTGTGGTCTTCATGATAATTTGCTTTCGTTAAATTAGGTTTTAATTACGAGACGATGTAGAGGAAGATTGGCAAAATGATTACGAAAGAAAGAGAGAGTAAACTCTAAAGAAGAACTTCACAAAACGATGGAAATTTCGATAAAGCAAACAGAAATTGTAAATGTGAAATAAAAAACAAAGAAGACATCGATAGATAAATAATGGATCAAAAGATCAGAATCAAATTAAAAATATAAAAAAAATGTTCTTGGATTCAAATAAACATTTAAAAAATTACAAATTAATTATAAAAATTGTAAAATATTTGCAAATATAAACAAAATATAATAAAGAATATTAAAACAAAATATTAGAGCGATGGAAAAACATTAAAATATTTGAAAAGATAAAGAAAATATCAGTATCATTTTAAAAGAGAAAATATAAAAAAAGCTTTAAACAGATGAAGAAAATATTGAAATGATTTCAATAATTGACAAAATAAAATCCTGAAATAGGCGAATCAAGTTAAAATTTGAATAAACGAATCGATATAGTGCGTAAATCCCTTAAAATAATCGAAATCTGAAGAAAAATAACTGCGAACAAAACAAAATAAGCGAACTTAATGTTACATCAATTACAGGTTAAGAAAAATACGTGAAGGCGAATTTAAATTATAATTTTGATATTTCAATAATGTCCAAAATGTTGAGATTAGTCGCTCATCGGAACTATCCCATTTAGAAATTGCATCATGATTTGAATTCGGAAAGAAGAAAAAAGGCTAATGCAAAGATCATTTTTCAAAGAAAATGATATACACACAACACGGACAGATGCATATACACATTTGCAGATATTTAACAAATTCAGTTTTGTCTGGTATAAGGCCACAACTTTGGGGTACTCAGTAAGGATCTAACTCGTATTAATTTCTGTTGCAAATTTTATCAT
Organism: Acanthosepion esculentum; assembly: GCA_964036315.1. NCBI lineage: Eukaryota > Metazoa > Mollusca > Cephalopoda > Sepiida > Sepiidae > Acanthosepion > Acanthosepion esculentum. The sequence goes on along the minus strand of OZ038477.1, from coordinate 29,723,327 downwards.
TATCGACTGATAATTAGTAATCATGTTCAGAGTCTAACACAAAGACATAGTAGTATACCTATAGAAGTAACGAGTAAAATTAACATGATGGCTCAAGAGTTTATTTTGAGAGCTTGTTAACTGTACGAATTAAAACTTGGGACAAAATGGGTACAGGCAGTTCGCAAGAGTTTTGGTGACGATTTTACATCATATCAACCAATGTTGGGTTATTTATAATATACTTGGGTCTACAGGCAAATAATATTATATTTATACTTAGGTCTATAGGCCAAAATTATTTTTATTTATTTATACTTGAGTCTATAAGCTAATATTGATTGTTTATTAATACTTGAATCTATGAACTAATATTGAACAAATATTGTTTATTTATATTGGCGTCCATCGCTTAATATTCATCGTTTGTTTATAACCGAGTCTAAAGAATAATTTTCATCATTTGTTCATACTAGAATCCATAGACTAATATTGATTGCTTTTTTATACTTGAGTTTGTAGGTTCATATTGATTATGTATACTTGTGTCTATCGGCTGATATTGATCGTTTATGTATACTTGTGTCTATTGGCTGATATTGATCGTTTATTTATACTTGAGTCTATAACCTGAAATTGATCATTTATGTATACTTGAGTTTATAGGTTGATATTGATCATTTATTTTTACTTGAGTCTATAGATTGATATTGATCGTTTATGTATACTTGTGTCTATTGGCTGATATTGATCGTTTATGTATACTTGAGTTTATAGGTTGATATTGATCATTTATTTTTACTTGAGTCTATAGGTTGATATTGATTGTTTATGTATACTTGAGTCTATAAGCTGATATTGATTATTGATGTATACAAGAATCTGTAGGCTGATATTGATCATTTACGTATACTTGTGTCTTGTATAGGCTGATAATGCTGGTTTATTTATGCTTAAGTCTATAAGCTGATATTGATCGTTTATGTACACTTGTGTCTATTGGCTGATGCTGATCGTTTATTTATACGTGACCGTTGCTAATATTAGTTATTTATTTATACTTGAGTAAATATTGGTTGTTTATTTATATTGGGAAATGTTGATCGATTATTTATATATCAGTTCACAGATAATGTTGCTCGCTTATTTATACTTGCGTCTAGAGATGAATAATTGTCGTTTATTTATATTTGAGTCTATAGGCAAATGTTGGTTGTTTATTTATACTTGAGACTTTATTCTTGACTCTGTGGGCACACGGGTACACGTTAGAAACATAGGTATCCAAGATAAGTAGTGAATATAACAAGCAGTGACGAATCGAGTTAAACTTGACGCTTCTCCTGCGTAAAATGAACGAACCCGTTTTGGAATTGATTATAACCCGTGGCAAGAAATCGATCCAAAACGTTTTTAATATTCTTTCTTTTTTTTTTTTTTTTAGTGGGGGTGGGGGTTCTTGTTTATCAGTCAAAAAACGGAAGAAATGTTTTGGTCATTTTCTAGCGTGAAGGAAAACTGTTGTGGTAGGATCCACCTAATTTGCATAGTGGAGTACCGACGATATAAATATGGTTGGTACCGGGAAGACACGAGAGGCGAATCAAGAGATTCAACTAGAGACTCTGCCCAACTGCGACTTAGTCAACACATTCTCCAGGAACGGTCTTCCCAGGAATATACAAAAGACTATATGTAAATATTGTGTACACTTTCTTGTTTCAATACATTTTGTTCTAAGTACATTTTGTGTTGCATTATTATTCCATGCATTAGTCAAGTTTCAACAAAAACATTCATCATTATTTTGAAAAAAATATTTTATTAACTTTTATTTGAGAGGATACTATATTTAAATTCTGCATATCAGACTGAGGAATCGGTGAGCCGAGTTCGAATTACAATCGAATCCATTACATTCATTTATGTGCTAATACCCTTGGGAAAGGTGCGAATCCTCTTCTTCTCTCACCCCCCACCTATGGGTAAATAGCAGGACAGACTGGGTTCTGTAGCTTTGGATGGCAACTGGTCTACTGCAGAAAGAAATGGCAACCTATTGCGGGAAAAAATCTGCCTCGTAAGTCATGTATCGAAAGATAAATGATCACCTAAATGGCACATAACTGACTGACTGATATCAGACTAATAGTGGATAACTGAATGACAAAATGGAAAATAATTTATTTTATTCATAAAAAGGACGTCATCAGACTACAATAATGTTCTTATTGACGAAATTAAAAAAATATTAAGCGGAGGTGGAGGAGAACGAAGATATAAACAAATCTTCTCTTGTAGGATATTTAAAACAACAGCGACAAAATAAAACAAACAAACAACAAAATAACGATCTGCTGAGTTGTGCCTCTATATATGTCGGACGACAAAATTTTAAAATTAAAATAAAAATTCTAGCGTTCCTACATATTGAGTGTTTCCTCTCGATGCATACACGTCTATTTATATTTTCGCCTCTTCCCCGCTTACATGTATCGAATCCCATCATTAAGAAAATTTTTACTCTGATGAAGTCCCATTCAAGGACGAAACGCGTTACATAGAATTTTTTTTCTATTTTGCCATTCATATGTTTTTATAGCCTCATTATCCTGTCATCAAAACCTTTCCTCGATTGTTCGAAGCGCCGACAAAACAAATAGCGAAACAAAAGATAGTCTGATGGCGATAATTCGGAAGAGACGCCACATGTGAAAGAATTTCCCAATGCCATCGGTTTACTATGTTGAATTATCAATATACAGGGGTTGGACAAAATAATTGAAACACTTGTTAAATTCAAAGAAAATTTATTTAATATGGATTTGGTCCTCCTTTAGCCTCACATACAGCTTTAATACGTCTAGGAATGGAATCATACAGCTTCCCGACTTCATCCAGAGGATCCATTAACACCTTCTCCAGCTCTATAAGACACGATGGTGGAGTATAGCGGCTCCTAACTTGTCGCTCCAAAATGCACCACAGATGTTCAATAATATTGATATGTGAACATTTGGGAGGCCACTCCATGTGTTCTAGCCCACTTTCATGCTCTTCATACTAATTCTTAACCACTCGAGCGGTATGCATTGGAGCATTATCGTCTTGGAAGATGCAGTCACCATCAGGGAATAAAGTCTGGGGCATTGGATGAACAAGATCTCCCAAAATGTTCAGGTAATCTCATACCATGCATTGGACCGAGACATTTCCATGATATGGATCCATCATCTGATCCATCTCCATGCTTCACTGTTGGGAGAAGGCAGTCAGGGTTGTAAGCTTCTTTGGGCTGTCTCCACACATAAACTCGCTGTAAAATTGGCAAAAGAGAAAAAATTCGACTCGTCTGAGAATATGACTTGCTTCCATTGGTCTGCAGACCAGGCACTGTGATCTTTGTACCACTTCAACCTCTTCTGAATGTTGCGAGTGGAGAGAAGAGGTTTCCTTACAGCGGCTCTTCCATGATATCCAGCCTTATGGATCTCAAGACAAACAGTTTTAGTAGAAAATGATTAGATGATTATTCAATTCAGCAGTCACTTTGGACGCAGTAGTCTGATGATTCTTTGCCACATTTCATTTCAATGCACGTCGGTCCTTGTCAGTACGTTTGCAAGTCCGGTCCGAATTGTTACGGTTGCTATTGGTTTTGCCCTGTTTCTTGAATTGCGTCGTAGTTCTTGTTATGATAGCTCTTGAAAAACTAAACATTTCAGCAACCTTAGTGATCAAGACTCCTGCCATGCCAGCTTCAACAATTTGTCCTTTTTCGAACTCAAAGAGGTGATGCATATTACTTTAAATTTTACTAAATTTTAAAAATAAATAAGACAAAGACAGTAAATTAGATAAGTAAACTTATTTACAATAGATATAATCTGCAATTACGAAGTTTTAGTTAAAGTTCTTAATATAGTAGGTCTTTGAAATATAGGAGTGGATTTTGCACCTGTTCCACACCTGTAGGTATAATCATTAACCCCATGCTTTGCTTTCATTGAACTCAGCTTAACCTTGACTGTTCCACTGACATTAATTGCCATCAGTTATGTGCCGTGCGTGATACACGCTTAGGCGATCATGTATCTTTCGATACATGAGTGACGAGGCAGATTTTTTTCCCAACAATAGGTTGCCATTTCTTTCTGTGATAGACCAGTTGCCATCCAATGTTATAGTTGCCATCCAAGGCTATTTACCCATAGCTGGAGGGAAGAAGAAGAGGATTCATGCCTTTTCACAAGGGTATGTAAGTGAATGTAATGGATTCGACTGGATTTCTCAGTCCGAGCTGCTATTCATTACTCCACCGTGCCTCCATAGAATTACCTTACATTTCCTAAATCAAGTGACACTTTTGAGTACATTCTTTTACTATTGCTCTCCCAATACAATGCTCAAGAGCCACTCAAGATAGAAGTTTACTGAATGGTTTTGTAGAAATTAAGATTGTCGTAATCGATTGCAATCCTCGCAGTTGTTTTCCACAATGTTGTCCGAATGGAACTTATTGCTTACTAACAGAATGCGTTGACCCAGGGTATGCGGCATTGCTGGTCCTAGTTGTGAAAGTCTGAACGGGTGGAAGTAAGGAATGGAATTTGTTGGAAGATTTGGCATAAACATAGCGATACAGTAACGAGAAGCTAGCGACGTTTCGTCTGCAGCAAAGAGGTTGTAGGGTGTAAAATAATTCCTCACCCACAAGGCAGCGTAGACGCTTTTGAACTCTGTCAAACCTGTAAAGTGAAGATTGTGCAGCTCCAATCCAGATACAAGAGTAATGATTCATTTTTTTTCTGATCTGACTCTTGTAAAGATAGATCATTTCAGGAGGAACCAGATACTTTCTAGAGTGGTAGAAGGAACTGCTAATTTGTTCAGCATCTTTAGCAATGGCTCGTGTATATATATATATATATATATATATATATATATATATATATATATATATATCTATATATATATATATATATATATATATATATATATATATATATATATGTGTGTGTGTGTGTGTGTGTGTGTGTGTGTGTATGGATGTGGATGTGTACAATTTCAGAGAGAGTATATTTGTAAAAGGATAACGCGAATAAAGACTAGAGGAAAACTTACCTTAGCTGAAGCTTTTTCGTTCTCTGAGAGACTTTATCAAGGAAAATGCTAGGATTTTATTTTGTAAAAAGTATTTACTTACTTTGGTCCATTAAACATTGAACTGTGTCACTTTGGGTCCTCCATAACTTGCCTGATTTTTCGGCTAACCTGATGAATATTTATGAGCGTTCTTAAATTAAAAAAAATTGCAAAATCAAAAAATCTTTTGCTATTGCATATAAACACTTAAGACAAACACACCAAATTATTATACTATAGCTAGTACCATCCCCTCTATCTTTCTTTTTGTGCTATGTCCATTCAGAATGTAGGAGATCATAGCCCTCCATAGCTTCCTTTTTTCTTTAATATTTGTAAACGATGTATTGCCATGATTATTTTCCCGGAAAGATAGTGGAGATGATTTTCCATGCCTTTTCCTGATTTTTGATATCAGAGTCTGGTTGCCAACCAAGACAAGAAAGCATATTTTTCTTGCTATTTAACCAATAGTTGCTGTACGTGGTAGGAGAAGGAAGAGATGGATTCAGGCTTTTTCCAAGGCTATTAGTGCGACCATAACACAATCTATCTCAACCAAAATTTCAACTCGGCTCATTGATTTCTTTTTGCCGATTGGTCAAACGTAACACCTGACGCTACATTGTCTTCCTAAAAATTTACTCTGGTGTTAAATTTGCCAAGGCAATTAATATTTACTGTATTCGTTTCGTGAGGCTCAAGTGGCAGTAGAAGAAGTGAAATGTGAGTTTATTGTTTCGACAAATATTCTATTGATTTCTAATGGTCTTGAGGAAGGCTGAAGAAAATATTGGCCAAAATAATATAGTAAAACTACAAAAATGACATCCTTATTAATTTTGAACAGTCTTTCCTTCATCATATTGCTTACAATAATAAAACCTAGGCCATTACATTCTACGACCTTTAAAGTAAGTTGTATGAATCAGAATATGAATTTTTAAGACTATTACGCAAAAAGAATATAAAATTACGAATGATGGAAATGACAAAATTTCGGAAAACTGTTGCTACATTTTAGGTACGTGTTTCAGTAAAGCTTTTACTGAAATTAAAAATATGCAGAAATTATCAGATATATTGAAATTATTAAAAATATGTAGAAAAGGCATGTTTCAATGTAGGTGATTCAGTAAAGCTTTTACTGAAATTAAAAATATGCAGAAATTATCAGATATATTGAAATTATTAAAAATATGTAGAAAAGGCATGTTTCAATGTAGGTGATTCAGTAAAGCTTTTACTGAAATTAAAAATATGCAGAAATTATCAGATATATTGAAATTATTAAAAATATGTAGAAAAGACAGGTTTTAATTTAGGTGTTTCAATAAAACTCTTATTGAAATAAAAAATATGCAGAAATTATCAGATATGATGAATTTATAAAAACATGTAGAAAAGGCATGTTTCAATGTGCTTGTTTCAATAAATCTTTGATTGAAATTAAAAATATGCAGAAAATAGATATATTGAAATTATTAAATATATGTAGAAAAGACAGGTTTCAATGTAGTTGTTTCAATAAATCTTTTATTGATACTAAAAATATGCAGAAATTATCAGATAGGTTGAAATAATTAAAAATATTCAGAAAAGGCACATTACAATATAGGTGTTTTCAATAAAAAAATAGCCTGATGAAAAAAGCTTTTCTAAAAATTTTATTTTCAACATAATAACATTCGTTGTTAATGCCCTTAATTCAGTTTACAGACTTATTGGTCCGTTACTGAGTCATTTTGGTACGCTCACTTGGTACGCGCTTCTGGTAGAATTTGTGAAGACATATATTGTTGTAGACATCACACGTACATGAAGCCCGAGGGAAAACAACTATTCTCTTAAAACTTTCAGTTTGTTAAGTAATAGACGAAAGGGCTGACCTTTAATGTCAGGAGGTAAATAAAAAAGCGCTATTTTCGCGGGCTTTTTTTCTCTTTCTCGCTTTGTCATTCCCAAAATCGCAATAATGAAGAGAAAGTGCGAGGAAAGGTTACAGGTTGATTAGGTTGCTTGGTCGCAAATCTGTTGCAAACGCCCTCGCACACAACCCACCTAATATATATAAATATATATATATATATATATATATATATATATATATATATATATATATATATATATATATATATATATAGACAATATTAGTGGTAAATATACACATACATATGCAATTATATATACACATACATATATGTATAAAAATAATTCCAAGAGGATATGATCCAGGTAGAACTCAATCTCCAGGACAGAGTAAGGATATAATAAAAAGACTTAAACACTAATATTCCATGGTCATAATTTATTCCATTGGAATCGCAAAAACGACCCAATTCATCAGACCTACAGATTCAAAAATTATTTTTTTGAATCTGTAGGTCTGATGAATTGGATCGTTCTTACGATTCCAATGGAATAAATTATGACCATGGAATATTAGTGTTTAAGTCTTTTTATTATATATATATATATATATATATATATATATATATATATATATATATATATATTGGCACTGACATAATCTATTGAAAACCTGATCGTTTACATTGATATCATTAACAGTTTGCAAATAGATATATGTATATCTATAAACTCAAACATGTATAAACATACACGAACACACACGTATTTAATATATTTTCTATTTATACGTTATTTTTTATTTGATATGATTTATTTGAATAAATGTTCTGTTTTTTAATTAAACAGTATTAATTACATTTACCTGCCTGAATGTTCAAGAAATTTCGTAGAAAATATGCGATCTCCGACATATGTATCAAAAGAAAACATATTAAGTAACCATCGGGCATCGTCTTATTAATATTAGGACTATATATATATATATATATATATATATATATATATATATATATATATGTATACGTGGGATAGTCAAAAATTGTCCGCAGTTGGTATTATTGCAGTCACATGATCGAAGGTTTCGCTTGATTGCGCCGGTTTTCATGCTGAAGTTACTCTGTGTATACATGGCCGCTCCGTTAGCAGTGTTCACCACGGGGAAACAAAAAGCAGTGATCCTATTTCTCTTGTCGGAAGGTGTGTCGCTGTGTGGGTAGGTTAAATTTATCGGTGGCTTTTAACAAAATACGGCGACAGTGCATGATCAGGTAGAAGTGTGCATGATTATATCGGGAACTTTAAAAGTGGCCGGACAAGCGTGACGCACGAAGAAACTTCACCATTGACGAGAATATTCAGCAGGCTCGTGAGATGGTAATGGCGAACCAGCGAGTAATCGTCGATGATGTAGTGTGTTCTCTGCAAATTCGGATCACTGGTCTTTCTTTCCTCGTTGGCGCACACAACCACTAGAGGAGAGGTCATGTCTAGCGGTCATATATATATATATATATATATATACAAAATGTATACACACCCCAGGAAAAGAAAAACTTGCTTTTCGTAGTTTTATCAAATAACATTAAATTGGCTTAAACAAGAAATTGAAAATGCACGTGGAGCAATCTCACTGGGCATTTTATCCAATGTTTTCCAAGCAGTAGTTTGGTATACTAATACATAGCTGGAAACTGAAGGCCACCATTTTGAGCATCTCTTGTGCTTGCAGAGTCAAAAGGTAATTTGTATTAATCTCGTGATGTCTGAATAAATTTAGTATTACAATACCGATATAAGTTTTTTCCTTCCCTTTGGGAGGGAATCTATCTATCTATCTATCTATCTATCTATCTATCTATATATATATATATATATATATATATATATATATATATATAAATTCTATATATATTTTATATATATGCGGTGCTTATTGGAAAGCGCACAATGTCAGTGATAGAATTTGTGAGCCTAGGTTTCACGCCTATGCGATCCTCAGACTAATCCTTATATATATATATATATATATATATATATATATATATATATATATATATATATATATATATATATACTCATTCGCAGGAGATCGTCTGGTGTGTTGACCTAGTCGCTGAGGAGGTTCTCGAAATGAGACCTCCACCTTGCCAGAATCCCCTCGCTGTCGGTAATAGTTGAAGCCCCGTCCACGTTCTTTAGTCCACCCACTGAAGAGCGTGTAGGACCAAATATTTCCTTGGTTGCCGCATAGAAACCTCGCAGGTCTCGTTTGTCAGCGTAGCTTTGTATTTCTGTTGCTTTTCTTTGCCACCAGATGTTCTGGGCTTCTCGTATGCCCCTTTGGCAGTCAGCTACGGCTTGTTTATGAGCACGTCTATTGGTAGCTGTAGGCTGGTTTTCCATAGTCAGACGTGTCTGACGTTTAGCTTCAATGAGAGGAGATATGGTCCCGTGACTCTCATCGAACCAGTCCTGTCTTTTCTAGTTTGAGTAGCCGATGGTTTCCTCCGCTGCACGGGTCATGGCGTCTCTGAGGGTGGTCCAATGGTACTCGACTGAGGCCTGATCCACAGGGTCTGCAAGGTGGCGTTCGCAGGCTTCTCTAAAATTCTTTGCCAGCTGTGGGTCGCAGATATTGCTACAATCAAAGCGTCGATGTGGTACGCTGTCCGGTGTCCTAGTTGTTCGAAAGATTCTCGTGGATAATCTGGAGATCAGGAGCCTGTGATCCGTCCAGCAATCGTCTGCTCCTGGCATGGATCGGGTGATGCGGACGTCTCCCCTGTCTCTGGCTCTAGTTAGGACATAGTCCAGAATGTGCTAGTGTTTGAACCGGGGGTGCCTCCATGTTGTCTTCTGTCGGTTCAGGAGTCTGAAAATAGTGTTGGTCACAACAAGTTCATGTTCGGCACAGAGACCCAGTACGAGTTGACCGTTGGCGTTACAGTTTCCGATACCGTGGTGGCCAATTATTTCCCCCCACAGGCGATGGTCCCTGCCTACTCGGGCATTAAAGTCACCCAGTACAATGAGCTTGTCGTTAGCGGTCGCTCTCTGGATATAAAATGCGGATTTATTTCCATCAGGCGAGGTCAGAGTCGGAGCGTATACTGCAATCAGGGTGATGTGTCTGCCCCGCATGATGGGAATGCGAACAGTCATTAAACGCTCACTGATGGCCGTGGGAGCGATGTTGTGCTGCTGCACGAGCTGGGACCGGACGGCAAAGCCAACGCCATGTATGTGCGGCTCCTCGGGGGCCTTCTCCTTCCAGAAGATGGTATAACCTGTTCCAGCTACCCTGATGTTGCCCTCCTCGGGCAGACTAGTCTCGCTGATGGCCGCCACATCTATGTTGAATCGGGCAAGCTCCTCGCAAACGAGGACTGTGCGTCTTTCCGGGCGAGTAGCGTTCGCCACGTCTTGGAGGATGAGGATGTTCCAAGCACCAAGGGTAAGGATATTTTTATTGTTTAAACTGTTTGCATTGCTTGGACCGCAGTAGAGGGGTATCCGCCAACCGCGGTAAACTGGCCAGATGTGTCGCCGTGTCCGATGTTTGCCCCACCTTTTCTAGGGGTTTCCTCAAGTGGGGTGGGTCCTCAATAGGCCAGCCCAGTCATGGGTCCAGCTGCCGAACTCGGGTGTCACGGCAATGTCACCAGAGAACGACCATCTTTGACCCGCCGCCTGTGTGCAGTCGCGGGCTGGAGGCTTCCAGCGTTCCAGGCTTGCCCCCGTTGTTCGCGGTGCTATCGCCACAGGGCTTGGGTGGTGATGATGGAGGTGAAAGGATGAAGATAGGTGAAAGAAAAGAAACGACAGAATGCCAGTTACTGAGGATATCGTTTTAGGTGGTCGTGGCTGCGGGAAGGCCACGCACACACACTTGGCCAGCATCGCTTCCACCGCGGCTCAAGAGAAACGAGACAGGCGACCTCCATGATGCTGGTTGCATCGGGGTGCTGGGTTCTCCCGCCTTATCGCCTGTCCGACAGGCGTTGCCTTCCTCCGCCATCACTAATAAACTCCGCCGTTGAGGTTTTGTTGGTTTTATATCGGAGTTTTCCTTCACCTAGCCTTTGCCTCAAAGAAGCAGAACCTGCAAGGCAGCAGGGGGGGGGGACTGATTATACCATCAGTCCATTCGGTTACTTGGATGCATTTAGTGGGAAACAGAGGGGACCACAGCAAAGTAGCAAGCAAGCAGTTAGGAGGCTGAAGCTATGGGAGGCTTAAGTCTAGCCTGAGACGCATGCACTCCAATCACCCCTCCAGCACTCCAATAACCCATCCAAGACCACCATGTGCGGTACGGGTGCTGCAGTACGCTGACGACAATGCCACCCCAGGTCGGACTACAGAGGACCTCCAGTCACTAGCGGATGCATACAACACGGCCTATGAACGATTTGGGATGCAGGTCAACACAGAAAAGACCAAATTATTAGTTCAACCGCCATCTGGACTGCCGCTCCCAAACACTAACATCACTGTCAATGGCCAACCGCTGGAGCAAGTAGATCAGTTCTCGTATTTGGGGAGCATTCTAACATCACCTCCCACATGCAGGAAAGACGTGGAGAATAGAATCAGGGCCGCCCACTCCGCCTTTGGCCGACTCAACCGCCGCATATTTAAAAACCATGCACTGCCAATGACCACCAAAATCATGGTCTTCTGGGCAGTAGTCCTCACCTTTTTATACGCTTGCGAAACATGGACCCTATATAGAAGCGAGGTAAAAATGCTAGAACGCTTCCAGCAACTGAAACTAAGGCAAATCCTCAACATCTCTTGGGAGAGCTACACTACCAACACAGAAGTGCTGAACAGAGCCTCAGTGAGCAGCGCAGCGTCGAGGCCACCATTATCCATCACCGCCTCCGCTGGGCAGGACACGTCCACAGGATGGATCCTTCCAGGCTCCCCAAGAAAATCCTATATGGCGAGCTGGCCATCGGGACTAGACCACGAAGAGCACCCAAAATGCGCTACAAAGACCATCTAAAGCGCACCCTGATACTTACAAACATTGGCTCGTCCTCGTGAGAATAAACTGCAAAGGACCGAATAACGTGGAGGAGATCAATACGCGACGGCATCGCGGACTTCGAGGAAAAGAGGAGGGAGAATGAAGAGGCAAGACGACGAAGGAGGAGAGAACGATGTGAACGACCCCGTCCTCCCCTTTCCCTCCCCTGTGAGCATTGTCCGCGATAGGACTCATGACAGAACCCGATACTCGGACACGACTGGGAGCCGTCAATATATATATATATATATATATATATATATATATATATATATATATATATATATATATATATATATATAGTTGAATGGATACGAGTTTGTGAGCCACCATTTTGAACATCTCTTGTGATTGCAGTGTCAACAGTTAATTTGTATTAATCTCGCGTTGTCTGAATAAATTTAGTATTGCAATATAAAACTTTTTCCATGACTGAAGTGTGTATACATATTTGTGAGAACCCTGTACATATATATATATATATATATATATATATATATATATATATATATATATATATATATATATATATATATATACATGTTTCATTAAATAATATAGATAAGTGTTGTCTATATATTTTATGTAAGTTCTTTTCATATCGTCTGATAAGCTTAATAACATTATCATTAAACAATGAAAGAAAATCACAATATTGATACATATTTTCTAATCCAATCTAAGCTTTCGGCTTACATAAGCCATTATCGAAGATGACAATTACACAATATATTAAGCAATACACGAACAAGAAATTGATGATAGTCTGTTTTTGTTTACATGGATGATTTTCAAGCAACGATAAACACGTGCCTATAAGACGCTGAAAGCGAAAATCGCACCACAGCTCATGACGTCACACATGACCACGAGAGAGTGAATCCGATGAGTATTGAGTATGGAAAGCCGTTGGTATGAACCAATGGCTTCTGTTACTAATTATAGGCATTTAAGGATATCTGTGGAGATTTCATAGTTTATTTTGTTCAGGTTAGGTTTCAACTGTTTTATATATATATATATATATATATATATATATATATATGTGTGTGTGTGTGTGTGTGTGTGTGTGTGTGTGTGTGTGTTGTTTGTTTTTTATTTTGTCGGTTGCACAGGGTTAGTTGGGCACCGTCTGTGAGAAAAAAGAGCACCATGACACAATTCACTCCACCAGAAATATGGAAACGACATGATGTACTGTTTAACATTTGCGTCGGAAGCTGCAATAAGAACATTTCAAAGTTTTTGCGTGTCAATCCGAGGACAGGGCAGAGGATTCTGAAAGAGTTGTATGATATATCCAGTCATCATCATCGTGTTTCGAGTGATCACTATAGTGATGTCGACGTTATGCCTCCATTCATCATCCTTCAGGCTCCCAGACTCAACACTGAGGCCTACATCGTGCCTTGAGGAGTTATTGCTGCTCCGGTTCAAGAGGGTGAGTGCTGGAAAACCCTATATCTGCTCGCAGGACACTGCACCATATCACACAAGCAGCAGAGCCCCGTCATAGCTATCAGACGATTTCTGCTACAACATCGCTCCTTACATCTGGCTACTTAACTCCCCAGATTGCAACCCCCTTGATTATTATGTGTGGGGCGCAGTTGAGCGAGTGAACAACAAAACTCCTTATAACACCAAAGATTAATTGAAGGCAAGGATTATAAACATTCACCGCATTAAACAAGGTGACCGTCCAGAAGAGTTGCAGGAGATTCCGAAGTTGTCTGGAGGCCGTGATCGAAGCCAATGGCGATTTTATTGAATACATTTACTCTTTAGTATTTAAAGATATTTTTTGGAATTTTTGATAAATATATCTGTTAAAATCAGGTGTCAGTGTTATTTATATATATATATATATAATCCTCGAATCTTATTCGTTTCCCACAAAATCCGCCCATGGCATTCATAACATTCGTGGGTAGAACCAAATCTCTGACCCTTCATTAATAATGCATATTTCCTGAAAAGCATCTTTCCTTATTCAGATATCTGTATCATACTAGCCGTCGCCCAAATAAATATACCTATGTCCCTGCTTGATTTTATCGTCACCAATATGTATTTCTGTAATTTCGCGCGCCTCTTTTACTGACAACCATGTATTACATCTTCTTACACTTAATTGTTACTTCTGTCTTATTGCTTTCATTGATTTCTTCTTTCATGCGCCGTGTCCATTGAAAACACGAGCGATCATGTCTCTCCACAACTTCATATACTTTGTAACATTTGTCACCATCCTATCTCTTCCAGTCCCTGTTCTGCCTGCTATTTACAGAGGCTCATTATATAGGTTACTCGCGGTTTCCCTTGATCCCTTTTCCTTTTAATATGCCATGTGAGTGTCAAATTATCCGAGCCGTTTTTCCTAATGACGTGTCACAGAAATTTCAACTGTCATTTCAACTAAGTTCAGCTTAGTTATATGGCTCATTAAACTAAATGTCTTATGGAACTAGCATCCATTTGCATCTAACTTTTTAGGCAGCGCTATGAAGATGGATCTACTAAGGTCTTCCAGTATCTCTCTTTTGTCGTATATGTCATTTATCATTTCTGCGATCTTGTTTAATTCCCAGTCTGATAGCATCTCTGTTTTAAACCAATCTGATTGTGATACTTTTTCCTGTTCATCTTGGTCATTACTGTTCTTACCTCATGTTTTTCATGTCCTCTCATGTTTAGAGGAGGCACGGTGGAGAAACGGATCACGGCCCGGATTGAGGAATCGGAGAGCCGAGTTCGAATTCCAGTGAAATCCATAACATACGTTTACGTGCTAATAAGGTCTGAATCTTCTTTTTATCGCCCCCAGCTATGGGTAAATAACAGGACAGACCGGGTTCTATAGTTTTGGATGGCAACTGGTCTACCGCAGAAAGAAATGGCAACTTACTGCGTAGAAAAATTGCCTCGTCAGTCATGTATCGAAAGATACATGATCGCCAAAGCGTATATCACGCATGGCACATAACTGACTCATGTTTTTTGCGTATTGAAGGAATCCCTCTTTTGAGTTATCTGATGTATTCGTTTAATATCTGAAGCATTTTCTCCCCTCCTCCCATCTCAGTTTTTATTTTCTGAATCTATCATCAGCATAGTATCATCTGCAACGAGAAAAAAAGGACAAACTAGATGGAGACGAAGAGAGTAAGGAATTGAACAAGCGGAAAAAATACAAATAGGGATGCCAATGAAAAGAGAAAGTAAGAAAGAGAGAGAGAGAGAGAGAGAGAGAGAGAGAGAGAGAGAGAGAGAGAGAGAGAGAGAGAGAGAGAGAGGAACTTAAAACGAAAATGTGAGGCGGGGAGATTAACACATAACATTGCAATCTTTTCATAAAATCCTGCTCATTAGGAATTCCTCACAGACGGCGTTGGCCCATACACACCTGCCATGTTTCTTTTCCTGCTATTTTGTCTAGGGTGTCACCCCGGGTGACACTGTATTTTGAAAGACCAACCTGTAGCCAGCATTAACAATTCTGTGCTAACCTTTACCGACACAACAGATTTCAATGGCCAGCTTCGGTAATTAAGAAAATCTCTCGAAACTGGTCAATCTCCGCCTCTAGGGGCACCGT
Source organism: Acanthosepion esculentum (assembly GCA_964036315.1). Taxonomy (NCBI): domain Eukaryota; kingdom Metazoa; phylum Mollusca; class Cephalopoda; order Sepiida; family Sepiidae; genus Acanthosepion; species Acanthosepion esculentum. Next base: position 29,707,698 of record OZ038477.1, on the reverse strand, counting down.
TTTGTGGTTGTTGTTTATTGTTCAGTATTTCCTCATAAATAAAGTAACATGCCAGTAACGAGTAACTGGTCTCCATCTTATCAACTCACAGATAATAAGAGGTTGCCAAAGTAATAGTTACGGCATAGCAGTTTCTTAATGCTAAATGCGGCAAATGAGTTTAACCTTTTGCTGGCCCTAGTCGCTTGAAAGATGCTGTGTAAAAATAAATAAAAAGACACCATTATATTTTTATTTAGTATTTTTGTACTTAACACTCATTCAGATTCAAGATGGCTGAGTAGAATCAGTCTCTTTTTTTTCATTGATGCATGTTCTTCGGACTCGTAAAGCACCTCTCCCGACTCAGTTTTTAAACTGAGTTCAGTAAACCACCACCTCCTCCTCCACCTTCTCTGCCACCACCACCTCCTCCTCCACCACCACCTCCTCCTCCTCCTACTCCTCCTCCTCCTCCACCACCCCTCCTCCACCTCCTCCTCCTCCTTCTTCTTCTTCTTCTTCTTCTTCTTCTTCTTCTTCTTCTTCTTCTTCTTCTTCAATGTGCCGTCCCTTAACGACGGGGTTGATAATGCCTCTTCACATTTTCGTATCCTTTTTAGCCCTTAGCAACTGTTGTTCTTTTTTCAAGTCTCTCGTCCCTGTTCTGTCATCCGTTCACTCGTCCCCTAGGTGGCCATCTGCCTGCAAATATCCCTCTTGCCCTTGATATGCCGCGGGTGTATCCGATTTTCCTAGCCCTCCTTCCTCATTACGTATCCAAGAAATTTCATTTGTCTTACAAACAGTCACTGGATAAGGTTCCGGTGACACCTGCTGTTCATATCTACCCTTACTATACAAGGGGTCATTCCCAGGGAACTTGGCTCCCTTTACACCGTTATTCTGTATATTTATTTTACGAATAGTCAATCGATGCGATTCATATTCTTCTTCTTCTTCTTCATGTGCTGTGTCCCCTCAAGACATGGCTCTCCACAATTTCCTGTCTATCGTAGATTTTAATAAATTTTCTCTTAATAATTTTTTGCTATTTCTCATGAAATTCTTCCGCCATCCATTTACTCAAGTTCACGAAATAGGTTATGCATCGTTTTTCTCTGTCCCTCTTGGCTTCAATCTGCCCTGTGAGTATCAGATTTTCCAAGCCCTCTATCCACATTATGTGCCCTAGAAATTTCAATTGTACCTTCCTGATGTTAAATATAAGTTTCCTTTTTGTTTCCATTTTCTCCAAAACTTCGTCTTTTCCCACATGTTCGGTCCATGGTATTCTCAGCGTCCCTTCTTTAGAACTACGTTTCTTCTTCATCTTTGAAGAGACTGTCCAGCATTCATTGCCATATTTCAGTAATTTTTTCTTTGTTTCTAAGGAATGTTTTTAATATTCTGCTTAGCTTTTGGAATACATCTTTGGCCATCCGAGTTGCCCTTCGGATATCAGTGTTGCACTTTCCGTCCTCTATGTTAGGCGTTTTTTGCCTGAATTATGCAGCATGTTTGCAGTATTTATTTCTTTATCTTGTGATATTTTTTTATTTTTATTTTTTTTTAAGCGTATCACCCCAAGCAAGGCTGGTGGCCACTATCACGCATGGGGTTACAGAAGGGTTGGAGGAAGAGCAGATAGGAGTGGTAAAGGAAGGGATGTGGAGAAAGAGAAGGACGGAGGGTCGATCAAGGCAGGGGGGTTACAGAAGATATAGAGCGAGAGCAGACAGGAATGAAAGATGAAAGGAAGTGGAGAAGGGAAGTGGATAGATCAAGGCAATTGGAGATGACGATTGACGCTACACCTAAACCGTTGGAGATTGTATTTGTCAGGGAAACAGTAATAGGGAAGGGAGTTCCACTGGCGAGATGTGCGAGACATGAAGCTATTGGAGTAGAAAAGACGTCTACATCTAACAGTTTCAACGGTGAAGGGGTGGGAACGGGATGCCAGCCTCGTAGGACGCTTAAATTCACGAGGCTTAGGGACAAGCGAAAGCAACTCCTCGGAGCAATTACCGTGAAAGTACTTGTAGAAGAGGCAGAGCGATGCAACATCGCGTCTGTGAGAGAGCGACTGCAGACGAGATGACAGATCAGTGCCAATCACATTGCATATCCGTCTCTGGATCTTATCAAGAACCCTGAGGCAACACGCAATACTATGAACGTTTTCATTGCCTTATAAGTTTTATACGCTTTAGTATAAATTTATAAAAATCCCAGAAAGCGAAGTTTTTGTGTTTTTCTAATGGCTATTTTCAGATGGTAGATCTTCAGACGAGCTAGATGGTGGTTGCCAACTCGTATCGGAGTACGGCCATTACTACATATCTTTTTAGAGAATATCTACAGATATGCTAAACAAATGTGGCTCTTTAGCGCAGCAAGAGACCTACATACTCTGTCACAAACAGGGCACTTAAGAGGTCTAACAATGAGTGGTACATTATCATGTAATTTAAAATGTCGCACGAAACCGCTATTGGGCCCGCAAATATCATATTTTAGTTACTGGACGTGGCTTTATAATCAGTTGCCACCCTCCGTCGGTGCGCTCTCAAGTGACTCCTTAGATCAGCCATCGACAAACACACTTTACCACAATCTGTACACATCAAATCGAGCTGCTTGCGGGTGTCTTCAGGAAGTTCAATGAGGACGCCTTTACGCACATCTCTTTTAAGCTTTGCGTGCCTCCTCTTCTCCTCAAAGTGACACCTTCCACTCCGAGCACTAATTATTGTGATCACACACACACACACACACACACACACACACACACACACACACACACACACACACACACACACACACACATATATATATATATATATATATATATATTACATATAGTGCTGTTGTTAATAAAACTGTGGTCAATGTAATAAAACAATTATATATTAATAAATATACATCACTCGGAGTTTCATGCACAACGCAATCTTCAGGTGCTGAATATTTTGATACACCTTATATATATATATATATATATATATATATATATATATATATATATATATATATATATATATAGGGTGTATCAAAATACTTTTAGGGTGGAGCACATAAAGAGGAACAAAGGTAAAGGCTCATATTTTCTAAGGAAATAATTGTTTCTTTTTCTTTTTCAGGTGAGTTGCATAGCATACCTGTAGGTTTTATCTGATACCAAGATGAACCACTACGAGCAGTTTTCGGTTGAAGATTGTGGAACTGTATTTTGCAGCAAAGTCATTTACACTTGTTCAGAGGCAATTTCGACACGAAAATCCTAGAAGGAAAATTCCCCGTCGCTATACGATCACACGTTTGGTAGAAAAGTTTCGAAACACTGGAAGTGTGGTTATCAATAACAAAAGCCATTATGGCCTAAAGTTCACAGAGAGGACACCGGCTCATGTTCAAGACGTCAGGGACCAATTGGAACAGTCGCCTCGCAAATGCACCATACGGCTGTTACAGCAAGTGGGTATTTCCAGGAGATCTGTGCGACAAATTATCCACTGTGATTTGTAACGGTTTCCCTACAAAAAGCAGATTCTTCAAGCGCAAACTCAAACCAACAAGACCGAACGCTACGAGTTTGGCCAGACGATAAGTGAGCGTATTGAGAATGACAATCAACTTTTGGGCTGTCTTCTCTTCTCCCAGTATGTCCGTAAATAATTCGTTTTTGAGTTATCAAGTTTAAAGTTTACGGTAGACGCCGTTAAGTGTACAATCCAATACACAGTCCAAAAGACACTTTTACAAAAATTGGGGGCAGATTTCTGATTTTGGTGTCGTATTTTCTGTTCTTTTTTTAGAACAATTTTCAGATTTCTAAATTTTAACACTTGCTTGATTTTGTCCTGATGATTAGTCCTTTCTTCTGGCTTTCTTTTACTGCTTTTTTATAACTGTTACTGCAATTCCCTTTTCGCGGCTGTTAATAACACTATACACAAATCAAACATAAGAGAGGACGGCGTGAATGGTGCAAAATAGCTTAGAATTGACACCTCATTCTCTAAGGAAAAAAATCCTAGAAAGCCTATTTTTTTTTCTAATGGTTATTTTTATGGCAGATGTTCAGACGAGCCTGATTCCTCAGTTATATCAGTCCAGACCTTCACAGCTAGCACCCGCCATGCAACGCACACAAAGACGACCCACCCTCAGTCCCTACGTATTCCATTGGCAAGGGAGGAAAAGGGTTCCATTCAGGTAGCTTCTTTCTCCAGAACTGTTACTTTGTGAAAGAGACTCCCGAAAGAATTCTTGTCCGATCACTACAATCTTAAACTCTTCAAGTCTAAGGTCAACAATTATCTGTCCTACAATCTATCCTAAAATGACAAAACGGTAATTCCAGCATAATATATAACTGGGCAAACATTGCGATATCATATATTTTTTTATTAAAATTTAAATTACGTAACGGCCAGTCTATACTCAGCACCCGAAGATTGCGTCGTGGATGAAACTCCGAGCCGTTCTATCGGTGAGAGATAATATGTATATTTTTTAATATATACTCAACAGCTCTGTTGTATTACATTGAACAGAGTTTTGTTAACAACAGAAGTATATGTGTGATATATTATAAATATATATATATATATATATATATATATATATATAATTTTGTAGCATGAAATATATATGTATATTTAATAGCGGAATTCCGGATTTATGCAGTGTTTTGACGGCATTATCAATGAAGTATCTTACTTAAGAACGGAAATCGAAAATATTTGGTCAGCTTTGCTTACCTGGATCTAGGTAAAGGAGAAACAAGGAAAAAGAGAAAGAGAAAATATATAAAGACGTAAGTGGAGAAAGATGACGGAAAAATAATACAGCGTGCGATAGATAAATTGTCGTCTAAATTACGCAAAAATGAAATTAATACTGTCATCTCATTCTAATAGGAAAATTACCCGCAAATATCTTGAAATACTAAAGAGTAAATTTATTCAGTAAAATCGCCACTGGCTTCAACCACAGCCTCCAGACGACTTCGGAATATCCTGCAAGTTGTGTGGCATGGTGCAGAGTTCTTTTGCAAGACATAGGGCCTTCCATCAGCTACCCTCTTGGCCCAGAGCAACACTACCTCCTCAAGGCATTTGACGTAGGTCTCCGTGTTGAGTCTGAGGTCCTCACCAACAAATTCGGGACTTCTTTTCTTATCAGAACGATCAGAGTGATTTTTCCAAGCTACCGTACTTTCGTAATCACCATTAGACTCATCCAACTCTTTCCGAATACTCTGCACTACCCTCAGATTGACACCCAAACACTCTGAAATATTCGTATTGGAATCCCCGGCTCGAATGCCATGCATGTCGTATCCAAATTTCTGGCTGAGTGAATTGCGTCATGGTGCACTTTTTCTCACAGACGGTAGCCAACAGACCCTACTATACTGTGCAGTCGGCAAAACCGAAAACAAACAACGCGCATGCGCGTAATAAAAAAAGGCGACAATTTACCCATCGCACACTGTAGATTACAAGTCAGTTCTTATGACTTTTTAAAACTATGGTTAAATGTATTTCTTCCAAAATTCCACTTACAAATCTCTCAGAATATAATTAGTCCCCAATTCCCAATTTATGAAAAATAAGAAAACGAGAGAATACAAAGAATTAGAAAAAGGGGGGGGGGAACGGAAAGAAGAGGAATACAAGAATAATCAGGAAAAAAACGCAGGTGGAGATGGGAGAAGGAGAAAGAAGAGAAATAAAGAAAATGAACAAAAATTAACATAAAGACGGAAAAGAATAAGATAAGCATAATGGAAAAAGAAAAAGGAAAAGGCATGAAACCATACATTTTTAAAGAAATATCCCATTATAAGAAAAAACAAACAAATAAAAAAAAAAAAACACTGATTTAATTTCAAATTTTATTTGGCAATTTCTACATTTCTCTTTTTTAATACTTTAAAACAACAACTTGATAATTTTTTTTTTATTTCCCCAAAAGTAACAAAGTTAACATCGTATAGAATACCCAAAGTATTTATACATCGAGATATGCAAACTGACGTCAAAAATCTCCCGTCCTTTTTTATTTATTTTTTTTTTTTGTTAAATTTTTCGTTCGGGGCAACATAGTGGCGATATTTTCGCCCTAGACACTATGAGCAACCTACCTCAAAACAGACCCTAACACAGAACAGAAATTGCGAAAAAGAAACATTAATATATCACATAATATATCAAACTTACCAATATTTAAAAAAAAAAAGTTTCATTTTCCACACATACTCACTTGCACATTCATACACACACTTACCCGCACCAATATATATATATATATATATATATATATATATATATATATATATATATATATATATACGTAGATAGATATATAGATTTATGTGTGTGTGTTTGTATTGTAGGGGGCATAATAGTATCTGAAACAAATGTGGAAGCGATGAGACAAATTCGAACAGCTATAAACGACGCATTTCTTGAACGTTTGTTGATTGCAGCTTCTTCACAGCAGAAGAAAGGGTAAATCTCAGCGTAAGGAAAATGTGCTGGGATTTTTGAGGATAACAGGAGTCATATATTAAATCATTTTATCCCGTCCGACGACCAGAAGTGACCGTTTGTTTGTCTTATATATATATATATATATATATATATATATATATATATATATATATATATATATATATATATATATATGTATATATATATATATATATATATATATATATATATATATATATATATATACATTTGAATGTTGCACTTTTATCCTCAGATATTCCAACGCATTTTCCTCATACACAGCTTGGTCTTTCATTCTGATCTGAAGAAGCCGAAACGAACAGACATTGGCGAAACGCGTTGTAGCTTTTCCACGATGTTTCCAAATCTCCATATATATATATATATATATATATATATATATATATATATATATATATATATATATATATATCTCCCTTCGTTTATATATGTTCTGTTGAATAGAATGGACATAGGTTCTCTGTCGATCCTTGTGGCGAGTTTTTCCCTGGTCTTGAATAAGTCGTTTAAAGGCAGCTGGAGACTTGTATAGGATCTTGCCAAATTTATGTGTCATGGCTCAAAACCATGCGAACATAGTTGGTCATTTTCAAGGAAGGAAGGTGGAAAGTCGCAAGAGCGCCAATATCACGTTGCATGTTTGGACGTGAATTCACGTGATCTGCCGATGGAATGGATTTTAGCGGAACATAGCACATAATTTCACCAAGCCTCTTTAAAGTCTCCACTTGACATGAAACGACTTATTCGACACCAGCAAAACCCACTAAAAGGTTAAAAATACATTCTCTGTACATCATATATATATATATATATATATATATATATATTAATAGAATTAAGAATAAGCAACTCTCAATAGGTTCACACAGGAAAAAAGAGTTCTCTATGCCATATATATTAATATATTTTTTAATCAAATTTCAAGTGTGCAGTGACCAACCACGACTGCCAGGTTGGTGTGCATTCACACATTCATCAGGCGCTTGATGAAATCTGATTTAAATATATATATATAATTTCTAACCGTTTTATATATATATATATATATATATATATATATATATATATATATATATATATATATATATATATATATATGTGTGTGTGTGTGTGTGTGTGTGTGTGTGTGTGTGTGTGTGTGTGTGTGTATCAGTGCATGTGTGTTAGTGTCTGTATCCTGAGGTCTATGTGTGTATATATTTTTTATTAAACTCACCTTAGTCCTACACCAAGCCAAATTGAAATAATTTGGTAACATTATTTTGCGCCAATCAAACGGGATTCGCCTGGGTCGATTGAAAAAATCAGCATTTTTAAGCCGTTTTTTTTTTCTTTAGCTTGGATTGAACACCAACCAGTAGGTTTGTGTATGCATATGTATTTTTACATAAATGCATATGCACTATTTTTATTCTTCATGTGGCTGCTTGTTGCCAGCACTTTCCTTAGAAATATTTACAAGATTTTAAAACGTACACAGTTCATTGTCTACAAACAAAATGTGAAAAATCTTGTCAGACGCTGGCATACCAGTTTTTGTGATTACTGATATCAGCAAAGCCCACTAAAATCGAACTAGACACTTTTCATTTGAGGAAGTTTTGAGACATTTTGAAAATGTCAGGGATTTTACTTTTGAGAAAACTGATTATCTTCAATATTAATTAAAAACAATGGCTATCATGTCTCTGATTTTAGAACTTTTAGGAAAAATCAACTTTGGATATTTCCTGTATTTAATTCCTGAATTTTTACATCATCATCATCATCATCATCATCATCATCATGAGTTCTTTTATAGAATGTTTTGTGCAAATCTATCTATCTATCTATCTATCTATCTATCTATCTATCTATCTATCTATCTATCTATCTATCTATCTATCTATCTGACAATGGATATCTAATGTTAGTCTATTTGTTTAATTGAAACCTTGCTTTTTCGGAATCCACATAAGACAAGAAAAATGAGGCCTGTTTACACATGCGTATATCAAAAGCGTCACTGAAAATTCTTCGGACCAATCCATTTCACATCTTCAGTATTTTGAGGTTTGGTCATTAAAATATTGATTTTACGAAGTGGGTCGAGCCCCAAAATTCAAAACAGCCGTCACAAACACGCACGCACGTACGCATACACACACACACAGACACACACAGACACACATATATAAGCACGCATATATATATATATATATATATATATATATATATATATATGTATATATATATATATATATGTGAGTATTTGGCCGAAGTTTTTAAGACGATTGATGTTTCACCTTGGATACTTTACTGAGAGATAGTTTGATTAACATTTCTAAAGTGTCCCTCTTATTGTATGTACATGAGAACAGCTAAATGTTATGTAGATCTGCATTATATATATATATATATATATATATATATATATATATATATATATATATGTGTGTGTGTGTGTGTGTGTGTGTGTGTGTGTGTGTGTTATGTATGTGCCTGGAGGTGTCATTGTTGTTGTCATGCCAAGGAGGAATTAGCCTATGAGAGCCACCTAGTCCCTCTAGCTCTAAAGATTTTGGCAGAGTGTCGGAACATTCTCCACCATCAGATTTTTCTGCCAGAGGTCCTGGTGGTAAATATTCTTCCACCGGTAACGCAGTCTGACGCGAGCTCGTCTCCAGTCACAAATTCATTGTGGATATATATATATATATATATATATATATATATATATATATATATATATATATATATATATATATATATATATATATATATATAATGTTTATGTATATTTGTATGTGTGTGTATGAGTGTGCATGCATACACCTGTACGATGATATATTCTTTTATCTTTTTTATTCTATATTACCAAAAATGTTTTGACGTTTCGATGGAATTTTCCATGTCTAAAACTGTGCACTAATGTTTACTTTTAGGTTTATTTCGAGTGAGTCCACATCACAAGCATTACTAGAATGAACCCCCGAAAATACCATAATCACATTTTCTTTCTTTTAATATAATTCATCGGAGATATGTAAATTATTCTATCTGCAAGACTGTAGTTTTCTCTCCCTCTCTGTGTATGCGTGACTGTGCTGTGTACATATAAAACACATAAAGATATATATATATATATATATATATATATATATATATATATATATATATGTATGTGTACAAATGTACACGTGTTGATAAATGAATCGACTATTTTCATATGCAAATATTTTTGAAGTTTTCTTTTGTCTTTATTGCTACGAACATACAGCAAGAATCTCATATATACATTTGGTTGAAACAGTCATTTTTTAACAGATAATAAGAGAACAAAGGAATAATTACTTTGCAAAAAATTTACGATAAAAAGCAAAGAAACACTATTCTTGGCAACAAAACTACACACACACACACACACACACACACACACACACACACACATATATATATATATATATATATATATATATATATATATATATATATATATATTGTAATAAAAAGAAAGAACGGTAAGATATATAATCCGGTGTTCTTATTGATATTTTTTATTTTTACAAAACAGTGCTCAATGTAAATTTACAGAGCATAAATATTATAAATTAACTGATTTAAAATATGGTTCTTCGCTACACAGGAATTACCATGTTTCAAAAACCGAGGTTAAAAACTTCAAATTTAATTATATAATTAAATTAAAAAAGTATTAGTTCTGTTTCATCTTCAACCAAATTTCGATTCCAAAATTCGCTTGAAGATAAATCAGAACTAATGCTTTTAATTTAATTATATAATTAAATTTGAAGTTTTTAGCTTTGGTTTTTGAAACATGGTAATTTGGTGTAGCGAAAAAACATATTTTAAATCAGTTAATTTATAATACATACATATATATATATATATATATATATATATATATATATATATATATATATATACACATATTACGTATTTGGACAGCAATCACTCTTTTATGCAAGTTTCGTTAAAGACGAAGAGGTTCTGCGATTAAACTTTTTATTTAATTTTTCGCGTGTTGGAACAAGGATTTTCTTTTCTGGACATAAAGTGCTTAAAAATGTCCCCAAATTCTGCATATCCGAGCACTTTCGACTATTTAAGGGTGTATTTTTATTTTTTATCTGAATGTGTGTGTGTTTTTGATGTATATATATAAAGGAAATTATAGGAATGTTTTATTTTCCAAATACGCTCACCACGTTGTGGCCGTGTTCATAGTTAATGTTACATACTTAATATCAAAAAAGAAAAAAAACTTGTACGAATACAAGAAAAATTAATTAAAAAGCTTAATCACTGTACCTTTTCAGTCGTTTTTAACGAAACTTGTACACACACACACACACACACACACACACACACACACACATATATATATATATATATATATATATGTATATAGGCCCAATTTACTGTCCAAATATTAAGCGTTATTTTATCACTGTATTTGGAAAGAGTGTTTTTATATTGTAATCTTGAGCTGAACTTCCGGGCCATCATGGATTTCTTTTCTGATTGGGTAGAAGAAAACGCTAAATAAATTCGGTGAGTGCAAGGCAAACCTTGTGGGACAAATTCCTGGCATATTTAATTGCAAAGAATTTGTACACCAACTTCTATGCGTGGAGAGTTTGAAATTGCTGATCGTGCTCATAACCTAAATTTGTCTAATCAATGTTATCCCCGACAAAAGAAATACAGAGACACTAAAAAATATCCAAGTAATACACTGGGTTTATAATTCATAGACAATTCGACACGCAGAAGCTGTCACTGAAGTTACTGGCAAAATATTTGAATGAAAAAACAGAAACCATAGCGAGTGGGTAAGTCTAAATTGATTACAGTGGTCTCAGCGATCTAGTGATAATGTTTGGATCTAGTGATAATGTTTGGATCTAGTGATAATGTTTGGATCTATTTGTCACTGTTGATGTAGTTGGTTACACTATTATGATCTGAAGACCCAGCAACCGTCCCAATAAAATTTGCACTCGGGTTCTCCACGTCCAAAGAAATTCATGAACCAAAGTCAGTTTTGAACCAATTTTGGGTGGGGATGATAAGAATGGTATTTTGATGACTGACTGTCTTCAGAATGGCCAAACAGCTAGTGCAGAACACTAATCTATCATGGTGAAAGGATTAAAAGCGGCGTTTTGAAGAAAATAGACAGGGGAAACTACGGAAATGTGTTTTTTTTTCTTTGCAGGACAATACAACTATTGAAAATGCTGGCAAGACAAGAGGTGTTTTGAAGAATTTGCGGTCTGAATGCATAAACCATTCACACTATTAATTGGATCTTGTCACATCTCTTTCTTGTTTCCAATCCTCAAAAGGTGTTTGAAATGGAGGAAATCTTTTAATGATTTGAAGGTGAAAGCAGTAGTAATAGTAGCAGGGGAATTCAATGACCAAACGTCAAGATTTCTTTTAGAAAGGAGTAAAAAAAACCCCTGGAAAACGATATGCCAAGTGTGTTGAAATTCAATGGCAAATTCGTGAAATAACATTTGCTTTTGATAACTCTATCTCATACACTTCTCGTTCGGGTCGAGAACATTTCAGCAGCCCTTTGCATATTCACATATACAGATATATAACATTTCGTAATTAAGTGCTTGTATGTCCTATTTTCGATTCTTACGCATGTGATGTGGCCGGACATCATATGCGTGATATTCATTTCAATAATGAACGAGTTTTTTGTGCAAGGTGCAGAAAATTTCACTTTTACATGTAGTCACATATATAAATATGCACTTCCAGAGTTTTATGTACCTATTTAAGTATATATATATATATATGTATATATATATATATCGGTCCCTTGATGATTATACCTTCTAACCTGTATGAAACTGAAAGTTGTGGTTATAAAGAGTAGGTATAATATGAAACAGTATTTGATCTCTGTCACAGGACATAGAGCAAATTTTATTTATTTAGGTCTGTTTTTTTTTCAGAGGGTCAGCTTACTTATTTAAAATTATATATATATATATATATATATATATATATATATATGATAAATTAGGCTCAAACACTAAATATTCCATGGTTATAATTTATTACATTGGAATCGTAATCATAATCCAATTCATCAGACCTACAAATTCAAAAAGATAATCGGAAAATATAACTCCGGGTATAAAAAACAAAAGTTTAGTGACAGTGTATGTGTGGGAGTGGGAAACAAGTGTGAGAGGGAAATGTATGAAAGCTCTAGAGAGAGGGTGTAACAGAAGAAAGAAGAACAGGAAAGGCCTAAAGGTGAAGGTGGGAATTAAAATTTATCAGAGAGAAGTTTTAAAGAGAAGAGTTAAATAACGGTTTAAATATTGTTACCTTGTCCTGGACATTGAGTTCTACCTGTATTCTATCATATTGGAAATATATATATATATATATATATATATTCATATATTTTATATATATATATATATATATATATATATATATATATATATATATATATATATATATATATATATGTATATATATATATATATATATATATATATATATATTGACCATTAATATTATCTATCTATCTATCTATCTATCTATATATATATATATATATATATATATATATGGGGGTATGCGCAAAAATGTGTACGCTTTATAAGTTTTTGGTTTCATTTGTAATGTTTTAATAACACAATACTCGCTATTATTATTTCGACGAAATATTTAACTTCAAAGAAAAGACCGTACAATAAAAGAGAGAAAACTAAATCCTTATTTATATGTAATAGTGCTATCTATCTATCTATCTATCTATCTATCTATCTATCTATCTATCTATGTCGTTATTTACTAAGCGTGAGCACCAGGATACAGTCGCAAGGAGTCAAGCGAACTCCTTAGACATAAAAGTGACTTGCAGATTGGGAGATATACAGATTTTACGACGTACACATATGAACGGAAATTATATGGATTTATACATTTATGAGCAGCGCCCACGTATATATATTGATATGTATTCCAATGCTTAAGATATAGATAAAAAGGACAGTGAAAGATACAGAGGAATAGATATCGAATGGAGAGAGAGAGAGAGAGAGAGAGAGAGAGAGAGAGAGAGAGAGAGAGAGAGAGTGTGTGTGAGAGGGAGAGAGAGAGAACGAGATAGATAGATAGAGAAAGAGTGTGTGAGAGAGAGAGAAAGAGAGTGTGTGAGAGAGAGAGAGAAAGAGAGTGTGTGAGAGAGAGAGAGAGAAAGTGACAGAGAGAGAGAGAGAGGACGAGATAGAGAGAGAGAGAGAGAGAAAGAGAGAAAGAGAAAGTGACAGAGAGAGAGAGAGAGAGGACGAGATAGAGTGAGAGAGAGAGAGAGAGTCTAACGAAAAGGAAATGTGATCCCGAGAAACATTTTATCAGCACTGAAAATATGGTTGAAATATCAAGAGGTAACCCTTGCAACCTTTAACATTTTGAAACGTTGAATGACAGACACTTTTGTTTATAGATGTTTGTTGAACATAACTGAAACGGCATCTCAACCCCTTTTGGGGTTGTGTAAACCTGAAGCATTTTGGATCGCAAGAATTTTTATTTTTTGCGAGGGAACATTGCATTAAGATTATTTTGCAGATAACAATGATTTTCCCAGATACATTTCCTGCTATTTGACCCATAGTTAGGGGGGAGAAGAGATGGATTCATGCCTTCCCCAAGGGCATTTGTGCATAAGGGGAAGGTAACGAATTCGAAATCTGCTCCCCGATTTCTCACTCCAAGCCGGTATCCATTACACCCTCCATGCATCCAAATATAGTATTAAATAGCTTAGGAATGGTAAAACTACTACTACTACTACTACTACTACTACTACTACTACTACTACTACTACTACTACTATGACTACTACTACTACTACTACTAATAATAATAATGATTATTATTACTCTTAAAAGATTCTTGTTATTTCCACTACAAGGTACCACCATAGACAAAAGAAGACCAGATGCACGGAGATAAAAATAGGTTGACAATATCACTGAGCGCAGCGGGGGATCCTTAGCAGAGACTGAAGCATAGACACGCAAGAGAGACATGTAGAGGAAGGTGGTCGGGCGTTCAGTTGCGCAGTGACCCTATGACCAAATGCAGTCATGGGATTGATGATGATGATGATGATGAATTACCATTATTATTGACATTTTTTTTTCTATATAAAATAAATAACCTTTAGATTTATAATTTGTAGTCAAATGTTTTACGTAGGGTTAAATTATGAGAAATTATTACAAGAAAATGTCCACCGTCCACAAATATATATATCTATATATATACATATATATACATACACACACATATATATATATATATATATATATATATATATATATATATATATAAACAAACTATTTGTATTATTATTTAATGAGAATTATCCCTTTTAGACTATTGTCTTGATTTCTTCTGGCTATATATTTATTCATGTATTCTCATGTTATATAAAAGACGATTTCTAGTGCAAATAAATTTCTGCAGTTTCATTGTCTTACTGACTGCATATATATATATATATATATATATATATATATATATATATATATATATATATATATATGTGTGTGTGTGTAACGCTAAAATACATTCATACAAAATATAGTCATTGTTAGTTTTACATACATGGATATTTATTAAGCGTAAGTTCAAATAAAGTCTATAAAAATTGTGTTGTTGTTAGACTTCCAAAATGGAAGCGTTTGCTTCTGCTAAAACCCAGCATTTGAATTTGGAATTCGTAGCAGGCTTCGAACCCCGATTTAGTACACATAATGTCTAACCCGCAAAACAATACATTTTGCATCTACGAATATATGTTATATAATCTAGGCTCTCAAATAATAAGACTATGTACCTATTTTTTTTGTTCGTTGTGCAATGTGATTATGAATGTGTGCGATACTGTGTCGACTGTAGGTTAGGGTTAGTTGTTTGTTCTGATTGTTCGCTGGTCTGTTTTATGTCTTCGATCATTTGACCAAGGATCATGAATGGCGCAAGTTTTAACCGTCAGGAACCATAGGCACATGTGTACGGAACACATCTCCACCCACTCGACATGGATGGCGAACTTATCAAGGGTGATTGAATATTGTATTAATATTTCATACCAAGACAATCTACTTAAAAATGCCGATATACTTAAAAATTAAATATATAAAAATTAAATATATAAAAATTAAATATATATATATATATATATATATATATATATATATATATATATATATATATATATATATGTGTGTGTGTGTGTGTGTGTGTGTGTGTGTGTGTGTGTGGTAATACTCATTTGGAAAACCTCGGATAGCTCAACTTGTAATAGAACAAATCGGTAACCGAGGAAAATTTGGATATAAAAAAGAAAGAACCAAAAACATTAACACAATACGAAAGCAATCGTCAAGTGCTTAAGTTCCAAGTCCAAAGAAAAACAAAAACAAAAACCAAAAAAATCAAACAAGTAGAAAGACTAAAACGTAGAGTGGTCAATACGCTAAGTAGAGCGATAAACTAGAATAATCCTAAGGAGCCAAGCAAACCTAACTAGGTTTCACCTAAACGGAACAGAGTATTTATTGATAAAAAACAATTAAAACTATAATCACGTGACAAAAAATTTCTAGTATATATATATATATATATATATATATATATATATATATATATATATATATATATATAAATTTAGGTTTGCTAACTTTTAGCAACTCGGATTATGGAGTCAGTAGGTCGAATTCAAATTATGGCTGAGACAGTTTGTATACACTTGGAACTATTGTCTTAGAAAGGCATAAATCCATTTCCCCCCCACTCTCTCATCTATGGGTAAAATAACAGGTCAGACCAGGCTCTCAAGGTTTGCTTGGCAGCCACTCTTAGAAAAGGCAACCACTCTAAATTCAAAGACTTATCTTTTTAATCAATTCACCTGAAACAAGGCTATAAAGCCACTGAGACGCAAGGGTCTACTGCGAGTGAAAGAAAATAAGACGAGTTTAGAAGGAATCTGAAACCTAACACTGGTGTGCCATGATCACCTTTGTTAAAACGAAATAGGGTACTTAAGGAGGGCATACTCTCCCTCCCCCACACCCACATATGTATGTGTGTTTGTATATATGTATCCATATGAATCAATATGAATTGATATCGATAAAATCTGCCAGAATAATTAAATATAAAACTTCATACATTTCAAATGTTTCACTATTTATTTATATTCATCTGAAATATGACGAGGAGAATGGTTCGAGATTATATTTCAGTTTAAATATAGAATTTAAAAACCAAAAATCGAATTATTCCGCCCCCAAAATTTAATTTCTGGTGAACCTAAAAAAATTGCGAAATATATCAAATTTATGAATATTTCCTATTTATTCCTTATATATATATATATATATATATATATATATATATATATATATATATATATATATATATATATATAAAGATGAATATGTCTGTGTATATTAGAAGTTCTTACACAGACTTTCAGGGTTTGTACACTTTCAGTTTTAGCTATCTTCTTTGAAGAAGTTATCAGAAAAACCATGGCCCTTTTTCATCGCGGTCAGTATATATTTAATTCATTTCTGATTTTTAAGGAACGCCAAAAGTTACAGGTTAATTACAACTTGACTTTGATACCTGCAGTTGCATTAAAATTACTTGTTTTATTGATTCTTTCCTATCGTTATTTTTCGAAGCAAAAAATCGGCAGATTTTGATTGTTTGGTAATAATTTCTACTTTCCAGTCATCGATTTATAATAAGATACAATTTACAGGAATATGATATTAATCGTTCATAAGTATCGCCTTGCAAATACAAATACGAGGCACCCATTGGATCGGACAGATTATAGGAGTAATGGTCTTTGAGATAAACTTAATACCCATTAATTCGCGGTGAAGCGCCGTATAGGGATTTTCTAAGTATAACATAATCTGATACAAGGCCACAAATGCAGAGCACCTAGCAAGAATAGGACTTATTACCGTAGTAATAGTCGCTGGAATTAGCTGCCTTAACACATCACAGAAAGACGACAGACTGTTCGTAGACTCTATTTCAGGAAATTTAAATTACAATGAAGCATATTACTCGTAATCTCTTTATTTGAGATAAGATTTATTTCTGTATTTATCAAAATAATCTAGCTGCCAAGACCAAAAACAATATTCGTATAAAAAATCTTTTAATTCTTTGAATATAAAATAGATCACGAAATCTAAGAATTTCATGTAAACAACTAAAAAAGAAAAGATCAATAGTGAATAATATCGGCAGTGTCGGCTAATTATCATATATGCTAATTTAATTTCTGCAATATAAGAACTTCGATATTACCCTAAAAACAGGCATAAGGCATTTGATATTGGGCGGGGTTGGACATGATCACTTACGGGAAACCCACTATCATTGTCAGCTAGTGATTATCAAATTGCCCATAGCTGCTCACGAAGAAAAACTGGCTGTCGCGCGCATCTTCCACAAGTTTGCATATCAATAAAAAAACTGACTGACAATGATGACGGATAGAAAATCAAAATAAACGTGCTCATTTTTTGAGAAAAAAATATTTCGTTCGCTTCTGTTTTGAAAGGACAAAAACTGACAAACTTTGCGCCAATCAAGAAAAGATCAATCGTGCATAATGTAACAGACCTTTGAACTTATGCTGCAACTACGACTATTCGTATATTTAGGCATTTAATTAGAACGTTTAACTGCATTAGTTGCATTAGTATACTTATATGTATATATAAATAAAAAGAAAGAACAGTAAGATATAAAATCCGGTGTTCTTATAGATATTTTTATTTTTACACAATAGTGCTCAATGTAAATTTACAGAGCATTATATATATATATATATATATATATATATATATATATATATATATATATATATATTGTATTTTTAATTCGAAATTTATTAACTTGTGTAATATATATATATATATATATATATATATATATATATATATATATGCGCGGTATTTAGTGGAAAGTGCCCAATATCCGCGAAAAGCATGAAACCCGGTGTTACAAAGTACTGAACATGCAACCGCATATATATATATATATATATGTATATATATATATATATATATAATTAAAACGGCGTACCTATTACAAAATACTACATTCACATCTGTCTTAATGAGATTCAGGCATTGGTACGCACACACACACACACACACACATATATATATATATATATATATATATATATATATATATATATATACATATATATATATATATCTATATATATACGCACACAGATATTATATATTATACGTATGGACTTTAGATTTTAAATATGCATCTATCTATCTATCTATCTATCTATCTATATATATATATATATATATATATATATATATATATATATATATATATATATATGAATGTATATGTACATTCATATTTAATATGTATGTATGCATTTTTATATTCATATGCATATATATATATATATGAAAATGTGTAAAAACATTTGACCATTCATTTTCTTAACTTGGTTCTGGAATATAAAAATTTATATATAATTCTGTCACACACACACACATATATATATATATATATATATATATATATATATATATATATATATATATTTGTGTTGGTGTGTGTTTGAGATTAAACTTTAAATACTTATATATATATATCTTAATTCTGTAAAAATTCCTACAGTCGATTTAACATATCGCACAATTCAATGATATAGGATGATGATTATAGCTTGTAAGTATATGATATGTCTTTGTGCGTTTGTCTTTCCGTAGGTGTATCCAAATCTGACTTTGGGCACTGTTTATTTTAGCACATCTGATATTTCACTGTGAACCGTAGAGAGCATGTATATAGACGTATATGTTACTGTATAAATGCACATGTATTTTAAAAGTATATATATATATATATATATATATATATATATATATATATATATATATATATATATATATATATATATGAATATTCGTATCTATTAGTGTGTGGAAGTGTGTACATGCGTGTGCAATTTGTAAGACAAAAAAATCAAATAACAGTACAATCCATAAATATTAAAAAAACAAAAAAACAAATAAAGAAAGGTTACATTGAATTTTGAGGTGAAAAATACGAACACCCGGAATGGTATTCTTTAATTCTTTGTTTCTTCATTTTCTGCTTTGGGTTTGATACAAACAAACTTATTCCAACAATAAAAATAACACAGAAAAATAAATAAATAAACAACCTTTCCCTTAACAAATGGGAAAAAAAGATCTTTCGCGCGCATCTTCCACAGGTATGTGAGTTGAATATATATATATCTACGCACCTTCATATACACACACGTACACATATATTTTTACAACCAAATATAAACATATATATATATATATATATATATATATATATATATATATATATATATATATATATATATATATATATATTTAAATAAGAACAGACCACTTTAAGGTTCCATATAATAAATTATTTCACCACAGCCCTTTTAAAGGACTGCGGATCATCAGACTTTACTTCCAAAGGTTGAAACGAAAAATGAAAAAAATTTACACACTTTTAACGGCAGTATTAAGCATATGTAAATTAACGTTAATTTACATATGCTTAATACTGCCCGTCAAAAGTGAGTAAATTTCTTTTCATTTTTCGTTTCAACATTTGGAAGTAAAGTCTGACGATCCGCAGTCCTTTAAAAGGGCTGTGGTGAAATAATTTATTACATCTAACCTTAAAGTGGTCTGTTTTTATTTAAATTATTAGCTCTTATTTACAATGAGCTCTCTGGATTTTATCCTCCTTGGGTCTACCCATACGGATTACCATATATATATATATATATATATATATATATATATGTGAGAAATACACTCGGTGTATTAATGTAAATTGTTATTAATCAATGACCAGACTTTCTTGCACGTTATTCATTTAGTTATTTGTTGCAATTTGTTATATTACCACATTTAAATTTGAGTGGATCTAGAGTACAGAATAAGCCTTCAGCATGATTTAAAGACATTTGAGCCATTCGTAAGATGGTATTATATAATCCGATTAAGTTACGAACGTTTCACTAGCAGACGTCACTCAAATTTGCTATTCTCTGTATATCACGGATATTCCATGATATTATTGTTTTAATTACACTAGTCTTATGAAATGTAATTGTCGGAGATATTTTAGGTGAAACATTGCCCACTATCAATAATCTTCACAAGTAACGGCAAAAGATGAAAGAAATATTAGTAAAAAATAAATATCAACTCCGAGCATTATCCTGTTGCTAAGTCATCATTAGAAATAGTGAAATGAATTTAGAGTGGGTTTTCGTTTTAAGATGAATTATTTATCCAATCAACATTGTTACAATTGGATTAACAATACTTCAAAAGCTGAATCTTTATTCTTGATTTCTTTTATTGTCTTTATATAAACTATTGGCAAAAGGATAATGCTTGATATTTTTTAAAAAATATTTTGTCCGAAGAGCATGCCTTTGCGTGAATATATGTATATATTTATAGATATATATACGCGCATACACACTTATATATGGAAGCGTACAAGCTAACACACATAGAATGCATACACACACATATATATATATACATACACACACACACATACATACATATATATATATATATAAATATAAAAGTGAACATAGAAGTCAACACTTAGAGGCGACAGTCTGCGACAGACTAGCCTCTATGTGTTGACTTCTATGTTCACTTTTATATTTACACACGCTCTATCTCTGATATTGAGCACTTTATCCCATAAATATAGCACATCTTAAGACTATATATATATATATATATATATATTAGTGTATATTAACTGGTTTGTACTCCTCAATTGTATGTGTCCCATGTGTGTATTTGTAAGATTATATGGGCGCCTGTGTGTACATGAAGGTATTCGTTTGGATATATACATCCATACTTACGTACATACATAATATATATATATATGATAACAAGGCAAACTGAAAGGAAACTATACGTTCATTTGTTTAAAAAAAAAACTCTGTTCTTCATTTATTTATATTCAACGCTTTTTTATGCTTCGTTTCTTTTTTTTTCATATTTTTTCTTATACTTTCTAGTATTATAGCTGCAGTTTTAATAAACGTAAAAAAGAAAATACGAAATTGGAAAAAAGAGCCGTTTTAGTGCTTACATTTATAATATGAATAATTATTATAAGTATTATATAATTGTTATATAATTATTATATAATTATTATTATATAATTATTATAATAATATTACTTTTAACTATAATAAACAAAAATTGAAAGAAGCACACGAACTGTTTCACAGAGTTATCTTGAGGCGCACATAATGTTCATGTTAAAAAAGTAAATAATAATTTCACTATCCCACATATGTTGGACAATTCACAGTCATACCGTCACCATGGACAACATCTATTATTTTGTTACCTACTCGCATATAAAAGCGAAAAAATCTATAGGGCAAACTTGGACCGATCACACAGAAGAGACTTGAATAATTATCACCAAAGATACGATCTAGACTTCCAAATAAATTGATGAAATTGGTTTCAGGTGAGTTCAGCTATTTATCTACGTTTTTTTAATTTATTTAATTTTTTTTAAGTATATTTTTTCATTTTATACTTTTTTTTTTTTAAATAGGGGATCACGGCTGGGGAAGTCATAATAAGTATTGCTTGAACGTGCATTTATTGGGGGAAAGTCGAACTTTCCACTGTTTCTTTTCTTTATTTCGTCATGAATTTTTTTTTTTTTTGTATTTTTGGTTCGATTTTTGTTGCTTTCGTTAATTGATATTTTGAACCGTTTAAGTTTACTGGCCCAAAAGAAAGAAAAAGAAAAAAAAATGAAAAAGATGTATAAAATAATAATAATAATAATAATAATATGATAGAAGAAAAATGTTGGTATTTTACTGTAATCTCGCTCAATTTATAATTACTACTGACACTCGGAAAAACACAAGCAAACAATTGATATTGCGCATGTGCAAACACGAAGAGGTATGCGAGCATGCGCATTTGAACTCAACTGGACATACACAAATGCACACAGATTTCAGGAAAGATATCTCATTTTCACTCTCTTAGTATTGTTAATATATTTAAATATACACTTTCATACTCTCTCCCATCCAATATGGCATCTACCACACAATTAACAGTAATTTATAAGAAATCGCATTCATTAATATCACCATCTAAAGAGGAGTTTTCAAGAGGAAAAAACATTTAAAAATATCTAAGCCCCCTCCCCAGAAATAATATATATATTTTCAAATATCCGTTGTTTTTTTTTGTTTTTTTTTTTCACTTGTTTTAAAAAAGTCGAAAAAACATAAAATAAAGAAATAAAATAAAAGGAAATAAAATATTTTCGGCTGGGGAGGATTTTAAAAAGTATTTTTTTAATTTATTTTTTTTACGTACAATTTATTTATTTATTTTTTTAAAATTTTGTTCATTTTATATTTATTTTTACAGATTGAATAATTATAGCAAATATTTTGACACTCACGATTCATTCTTTCGAATTCTTTTGTTATTGGTGTAAAATTTTTACTGCACAAGAGATTTTTTTTTTTACTTCTTTTCATTACAAAACTAAATAAAAAAAAATCAAACTAACAACAAAATATAGAAAGGAGAATAACAATAAGTATGACGACAATTGGATTAAAAAACAGAAGAAAAAAAAGAATTTGTGACAAAGATATAAACAAAACAACGATAGCATTTGCAACTGAGCGTATGATCCGATGTTGGTTCTAGCTCTAATAAAATGTACAGGTAACATACAACAATAATTTTCATTTTAGTACTGAAATTGGCCAATCCATCTGTGACAATATCACAGTATTTACATTGCTTTTCACATTTCTTTCAATAAAAAAAAAATGAAAAACCTTGTTAAAACATTTGGACCCCGTCAGCAAGCATTTTTAACTTCTTGATGAGGAATGAAATTACTCAATAAAAGAAAGCAACATAACATTCATCATAAATAACAGTATTATTATTCACAATAATAATAATAATAATAATAATAATAATAATAATAATAATAATAATAATAATAATAATAATAATAATAATAATAAAAATGTAGTGTCGGAACATTCATTTTGTGATCCATCACGTGGTCAATCAGCATGAATTGTGATTGGTCAATATTATTTCATTTTTTTTTTATTTAAATACAAGTAGCTGCATTGTTTCTGGGCTGTGGGCGTCCAGCCTCCTTTTAACCAGAGGCCCAAGTCGGCTAGAGTAAAAGTTACACTGTGACGTTTTTTTTTTTTTTTATTATACATTTTTTGTATTTTTTTCAAAAGACACTACACAAAAATAAATTTCTAATTTCTCTTCCTTCTTTCGTTTATTTTAAAAAGAAAGAAAAGAAAAAAGTAATTAAAACAATTCAGACGAAATAGATACAAAAAGAAAACCGATCCTGAAAAACTATTTAAAATGGAGACGATAAAATCTATAACCACAAAGCTATATTTGGTACATGTTAAACTGAATTGACATTATGTTTTATTTTATATTTTACCGATAGGATGGAGACTAAAGTATTAGAAAAGGGGGAGTGATAAAGAAAGGAAGGAAGGAATAAAGAAGGAAGAGAGGAACATATTTCATAAGCATTTCTTCTTATTTATATATATGTACATATTTTTTTTATCATCATTTAACGTTCATCAATTGTTTTGTTTTGCTTGTCCCTAATGTGTTTTCACTTCCCGAATATGTAGAAAACACAAACAAAAAGAAATTTAAGTAAAATATACAAATTTCTTTTACATTTTTATGTAAATATCTAAGGGAACATGTTATTTTCTTTTATTTTTACGCCCGTTTATTAAAAAAAATCATTGATTATAAAATTCCAAGATCTAAAATAGGTTTCAAATAATGTTCTTAATATATATATATATATATATATATATATGTATATATATATGTGTGTAAATATGCATATATATACATATATATATACACACATATATATACATATATATACACATATCTTTATTTTATCATATGCATATATATATTTCTTTATTATAACTATCTATCTATCTATCTATCTATCTATCTATCTATCTATCTATCTGTATGTATGTATGTATGTATGTATAGTGTTAAATAATATCCATGCCTGATGATGATAATAAGAATTATCGAAAGTACTAGTATATTCTACGGAACAGCTAATCCATTTTTACATTTTTTTAAAACACGGGACGCCTTATTCAACTCGTGGTTAGTAGGTTAATGTTTTATTAAATCTGTTAGCGAAGTGAATTCGCTATTAATTACATTAACTTTACTGATTTATTCTTTGTATTCTGTGTAATATATATAGTGTGTAGAGAGGAATCAACACTGCATGTTTCGTTCTTAGTTTCATGGATCAAGCGATCTTCACACCTGAAAGATTGCATTGAGGCATGAAAGTGAAACTGACGGCCATCATGCAGTGTTTATTCCTAAGCCCACTACTGTTCATATCTACAAACGCTCTCTCTCCGATATTGAGCACTTTCCCATAAATATACCAAATATTAAATAATATATATATATATATATATATATATTTGTGTATGTGTATTTTCACTGATGCAACATTTTTTATAGTTTATATTGATAAAGCAATAATTATGAGAAAGTGATTGCCTAGTTATCTATCTATCTATCTATCTATCTATCTATCTATCTATCTATCTATCTATCTTTTAAAATTTATAAATATGTATATATGTGCATGGGAGTATATGATATTTAATTTTATATATCAGAAAAATGTTGGGTAATTGAATGACAAAGTGAAAAAAAAGCGTATGAAACCCCGTTTCCCCCTTTAATGATTAATGCCTTTTAAAGGGCGAAACAAGTTACATAGAATGTTTTCCATATACTTATATGTATGTATATATATATATATATATATATATACATATATATATATATATATATATATATATATATATATATATATATATATATGCAGTGCTGTCGAAAAATTCTCAGCCCGACCCACATCTTAAAATCCGTATTCTGATGCTTGATCATTGAAATACTGATTTTGTACAGTTGGCTGGGCAAAGTACATTTCAGCAAGTACAGTATATATATATATATATATATATATATATATATATATATATATATATATATATATATATATATATATATATATATATATATATATATATGTATATATATATATATATATATGTATATATATATATATATATATGTATATATATATGTATATATATATATATATGTATATATATATATATATATATATATTGTTATGTTTGCTTCATTGATTTTAGAAAACACTTTCTTGATGAGAGAATGGTGAGAATCCGTTTAATCAACGATCAGAAATTAACTTATTGTATGAAATAAAAAACGTTTATTTAATCAGGTTGAAGGTTATGAAATATATAATTTTTTTGTGAATACGATTATCTTCTTATTAACAGAACAAAATGCATCAATATCTATTTAATAAAGGAGAATATTTGTTCTTCATCTTGACGCTGACAAAATGTAAATCTTGGAAACTGATACTTTATTTTCGAATCAATAGCAACAGGCTGATTCCTTGTTTGACTGACGAGAACTGGTCTGGCCTCCAAATAAGAATCAGGTTTCAGCTAAATTCGGAAGAACACGGAATATAAATTGGAACCTTTTGTGTGCTGTTTGTTCATCATAAACATTGTTTCTTCACTTCCATTACAGCAAGAAAATTTGGAAAAATCAATCTGAGAAATGTCTAAGAAAACAACAACAATGAGAAACAGTGCCATGCGACGCAGCCATAATCATTAAAGACATATGGATTTGCTATTTCTTCTATGATAATTGGGGATTGGTTATAATCTCAGAGATTTGTAAGTGGTAGTTTTTGGGAACTACTTTTAGCCATATTAAGTACTAAAGGCATAAGAACTGACCTGTAATCTACAAGGCGCGATGAGTAAATTGTTGCCATATTATATTTTTGATTACGCGCATGCGTGCTGTTTGTTTTTGATTTTGTCGGCTGCACTGTATAGTATGTCTGTGAGAAAAAGAGCGCCACGATGCAATTCACTCCGTCAGAAACGGCATGCAGTATTGCTTGTCATTTATGACGGAAGCTCCAATACGAACATTTCAGAGTGTTTGAATCTCAATCTAAGTGCAAAGGATCCGAAAAGAGTTCGCTTAGACTAATAGTGATTGCGAAGCGGTGCGGAGTGATCACTTATGATGGCTACGCTATACCTCCATTCATCGTCCCAACAGAGCCTCACACTCAACGCGGAGGACTACGTCAAGTGCCTTGAGGAGGTAGTTCTGCTCTCGGTCAAAAGGGTGGCTGCTGGAAGAACCTATGTCTGGCAACAAGACACTGCACCATGCCACACAAGCCGGAGAACCCAGTCGTAGCTATCAGATAATTTCTGCGGCCACATCACCCCTTACATTTGGCCACCTAACTCTCCAGACTGCAACCTCCTTGATTATTATGTATGGGGCGCATTTGAGCGAGAGACCAAAAAATTTGGAATTTTCTTTCACATTCAGACCAGTTACAAATAAACGTTATATTATCTACTTTCAGCGAACAGTATATATATATATATATATATATATTAATCTACAACCCAGTGTGTCTGAAGATTTTAATTGATTTTTCTAATAATTTTTATCGTTCAAAATATATATATATATATATATATATATATTTATATATATATACGCGCACACACACATATATATGTACAGTGCGATCAAGATAGTGTTATTAATTAGTTTATAATTAACCCTGTTATCTAAGTACGTATCAATAGCACTAGCATCTCTCTCTCTGTGTCTGTCTATCTATTTCGAAGGCGACACAGATTTAATTAGACCTTTTTAAATTTGATTTAATTGAAATGTATATAGAAACATTTTCGCACACCATTTATATATTTAGTTTCAAAAAGCTGAGAATAGTCGAGGACAACATATTGACGAAAGACAAGATGATTCCATTATGTAATTCTCCTAAGAATAGATAGTTTTCTTATTTTGGAAATGTGTATGCGTGTGTGTGTGTGTGTGTGTGTGTGTGTGTGTGTATGCGCACGCGCGTGTGCGTGGACAAGTAACGGCATTCTAATAAGATTGAATGCTTTGAAATTGTTTAGATATATGGCTTTGTAGCGTCCACAGCAAATAATTAAATAAAAATAAATAACAAATCAATTAAATAAAAATGCAGAAAAAGAAAAAAAGATTTTGTGAGAAATACAACATTTCATTATAACTAAAAGAACGAGCTTACATAAAAGACACGAAAATGGAAGCAAGCTACGGTAGATAATGTGATAAAGACTATTACTACTCCTACTACTACTACTACTACTACTACTACTACTATTACTACTACTAGTACTACTACTACTACTACTACTACTACTACTAATAATAATAATAAAAGAAAATAACAAAATGAGCCAACCGGTTATTGCTCTTCACTCATTAGAACTCGATCGAGGAGAGTACAATTATTTTTTGCATAACCGACTAAAAAAAACAAAAAACAAAAAAAACAAAAAAAACAAAAAACAAAAAAACAAAAAACAAAAAAAACAAAAAAACAAAAAAACATGAAGATACACGTGTATCAATAATATATTGACACGAGTATATTTTTGTTATAATCAAAACACATATATTCCTAGCAAGCAATCCTTTTGTTTAAGGTTGTCTTAACTTAATGAAAATAGTTTTAAGGTTTTTATTTCAATGATAATAGAATAGAATTGTAAAATGCTTTCTCGGTTGGACGATTCAAACTTCCGAGCTTGCATATTCGAATATTTTCTTTAAATGGCTAAAACAATTAAAAGATATAAAAACAATTAAAAAAAAATCTCTTCAAAATAAATAGTGGGGAAGATAGCTTTTTGGCTCACTGGTATAATTCTGCCAGACCGAATTGCAATACCACGTGGTCTAACAACTGGCTTTCACTTTAATAATATCCTGTCAGCCATAATTGGTTTATACAACGTCGGT
>OZ038477.1:29669002-29674002 GCA_964036315.1 Acanthosepion esculentum | reverse complement strand
CAGTAAATGTCATTTTTAGTGGGTACACGTATTTGAGTAGACGCCCTTGTTTTGTTGTTCTTATTTTTTAAACAATGAAATTAATGTCTACCGGGATTGAGATCGAGAAATCCCAGTCAAGAAAATGTGCTTTCCGACAGGAAGCTTACGTAGTGGGATTCTCGATATCAAGGCCGGTAGACATTAATTTCCCTGTCTAGCAAGCAAAAGAGAACCACAGCGAAAGAAAACGGCTACATGCCTACTCAAACAAACACACCCACTAAATATAACGTTTATCGAAACCCGCGTCATTACTGTAGAAAGCGATAACAGCTACTGGACTTGAGAAAACTATTTCCCTGAAAAATTCTTTTTAAGGGAAATATTTCATAACTATGTCTGCAAGAAGAAAACCCACCGTTTGCAACTCTCAAAATCTGAACGAGTTACGTGGGCTTTGAAGGTAAATTCTTGATTCTAAAGCGCTTCTTAGTCGAGCGGTCAAAGCACATTAGGTCAAACGGCAGTTTCTCCTGCAAAGGGAGACGCAAGTACAAATCCAACCGGCGGTCGCCTTTTTAATTAATAACTTTTCTCGAATATGAAGGCCGGTGGACGAAAAAAAAAACTTTTAAAAATAAACGGAGCGTCTACTCAAATACGGATATGCACTACGATAGCGTTTAAGGTAATAAAAATATGTTGGATTCATTTATAGTCCATTATTCATTTAGAAATTGATATCACTTGATGAGTGAATTGAATTATTGTAAAAAAGTTTGTCTATGGGATTTTTTTCTTTTCTAAGTTATTAGTTCCTCTGGGAAGCTGTCTGTTTGTCATACCAACTTTGTTATTTTTTTAGTATATATATATATATATATATATATATATATATATATATATATATATATATATATATATATATATATATGATTAATGTGAGTAAAATTTGTCACTTAGCCGATTGATGTTACCTTCAGCGTACCCACTCCAGAGTTTCGAGGGGTTATCAAAAGTTTACTCTCTCTCTTTCTCTCTCTCTCAATATATATATATATATATATATATATATATATATATATATATATATATGCGTATATATATACTCTATATATTTGGTCTCTCTCTCTCTCTCTCTCTCTCTCTATATATATATATATATATATATATATACGCGCATGTGAGTAAATACATATAAAGTGATATTCTTTATGTAAATATCTACGCATTACATTAGTGTATTTATGGGTTTTAAGTATTTTTATCACTCTCTCTCTCTCTCTCTCTCTCTCTCTCTCTATATATATATATATATATATTTGTCTATGTCAAATGATCTGTACTGTGCCTGCATAATATAAAAACATTTTAGTAATATATATATATATATATATATATATATATATATATATATATATATATATATATATATATATATATATGTATCTGTGTGTGTATGCACGCATATGTACATAAAGTAAAACATAGCATAAAAATCCGTGGACACAAAATCAAACACATTTTTCTCTTTTTTTCTCTCTCATGATCCCATCACCATTTTATGACACAGATTCACATGTTTACGCTCGCTCACTCATATATACGCGAGTACCCACATACCCAATACATATCAGTGCACATACTGACATCTACTCATATATATATATATATAGTATATATATAGTATATATATATATATATATATATATATATATATATATATATATATATATATAGTATAGACATGTGAATGAACATTTGAATTGTGGCTTGAAACATGAATGCGACAGTAGGTAGTCAAGTAGTGTTGATTCCCGTGTCTACACTGTCTATATGTACCAAATGTATATGATATTGTACATTCTCCACCACTAAATATAGCATATCTATCTATCTATCTATCTATCTATCTATCTATCTATCTATCTATCTATCTATATATATATATATATATATATATATATATATATGCATGTTTCATTAAAAACGACAGACAAGGTACTACCGTTAAGCTTTTTATTTAATTTTTCTTGTATTTCAACAAGAGCTTTCTTTTCTGGACAAAGAGTGTGTAAAAACTCTCCAAATGTTTTATATTTTCGAGCGCTTTCGGCTATTAGCAAGGATGATTCGATTTTTCTGCTTAACTGAGTGTGTGCATTATGTGTATATCTAGTGTGTAGTAGGGGTGTTTTTAATTTCCGAATACGGTTAGCACATTGTGGCCTTGTTCCTAGCTAATATTGTTAAGAGTTGGCTTTTTCTTTTTTATTATTAAAGCTTCCATTATTTTTTAATCTTTTTTTTTTTACAGGGGGATGCAGTTAATATATTTGTGTTTTCTACTAGTATGTTTCTAATGGAGTCTGGTAAATTTGTGTGTGTGTTTAAATGGGTTCTAATGGAACTGTGATCAGATAGGTGTAACGTAAGACGTCTGGATAAGCATGTAGTTGTGTAACCGATGTAATTAATTATGAGTCCGGTTTGATCAGGAACATAGTTCCTTAAGGGGCATTTGAACTCATAGATAATGTTCATTCTTTGTAATTTTGACTTAGTTGGTGTGTTGTTATTTTTGAGGATAAGGTTAGCTGTCTTAAATTTTTTATAATAGATAAATAATTTGATTTTTTTATTCGGGTCAGTTGGGGTAGTGTATTTCTTTATAATGTGTCTTAGTGAAGATTCGTCTTGTTTGTAATTAATGTGCATTTGGTTTTTGTAATAAATGAATAAATAAATGACCATTAGAACCCATTTAAACACACACACAAATTTACCAGACTCCATTAGAAACATACTAGTAGAAAACACAAATATATTAACTGCATCCACCTGTAAAAAAAGGTTAAAAATAATGGAAGCTTTAATAATAAAAAAGAAAAAGCCAACTCTTAAAAATATTAACTACGAACAAGGCCACAATGTGCTAACCGTATTCGGAAATTAAAACATCCCTATTACACACGAGACATACATATAACGCACACACTCAATTAAGGTGAAAAATCGAATTATCCTTGAAAATGGCTAAAGGTATAACCGAAAACGCTCGGAAATATAAAACATTTGGACAGTTCTTACACACCCTTTGTCCAGAAACGAAAGCTCTTGTTCGAACACAAGAAAAATTGAATAAAAAGCTTGACCGTAGTACCTTGTCTGTTGTTTTTAATGAAACACGCATAAACGAAGGATTGCATATATATATATATATATATATATATATATATATATATATATATATATATATATATATATATATATACTTTACGATACCTTTTGTAAATCACCATTTTCATCTACGAATTTTAATTTTAAAATTCGCAGGATTTTCAAACTGTTTCTGGAATCGGCTTCTAGTGTACTGTTTATTTGGAGAAAGAATGTACAAGCCGATACCAGAAACAGTTTGAAAAATCCTGCGAATTTTAAAATTAAAATTCGTAGGTGAAAATGGTTATTTATTAAAGGTATCGTAATTCCAATTGTAAAGAAAATTTGCTCTGTTTAATGAAAATAAACATGGAGTGCTCTTTTGTGAGTCATTTTGAACATATTTCAAATTCTATGTTCTGTTAATAGGACTCACCTGGATTATACCAACCGATTACTACCCCTCTCTCTCTCACTCTCTCTCTCTCTCTCTCTCTCTCTCTCTCTATATATATATATATATATTTGACTTGAAACAAATATAGATTAAATCCGACAGAATGACAAAATAAGAGACAAATAGGAAAACAATAATAATTCTAACATGTTTCGCTTTTATATTCGATTCATCAGAAAACTAATTTCCAATAACTCTTGATGATGCTAAAATGAAAGCTAAACATGTTACATTCATGCACGTTTTTCTATATATATATATATATATATATATATATATATATATATATATATATATGTGTGTGTGTGTGTGTGTGTGTGTATTGGTACGCGCAGACAGATACCGAAGATTACATTTCATTAAAACTATATACAATCAACAAATTATGTAATCACATCAACGCAAAATAAACCGAATATTAATCTTGAAAATCAGATAGAAAACAATTTACGTATATAAAAAAAATATGCTGACGAACAAATATATTTATATGCCTAAAGAGGTGCCAAGTCAAAACAAAACAAAACAATTGTATTTTAAAGCTCTTTAAAAATTCTTGAAGCATTTTAAGGCTTGATGCCAGTCACAAGAACTCTGCCATTTGTATTAGAGATCTACAACTACAACACTACGGTGTCATTTAAAAAAAACAGTTTTATAATTTATATTTTTTGCCGTTGTTCAATGGATTCAGTCTCATTTTGGGATTTCTACTATGACTCTAATGATATTTTACAGGAAAAGAAATGAAAGAAAATAGGAATAATAATAACTAGACGGAAACAACAAATTCTTTTTGATAATTTATGTTCGTTCACAGACTGGCTATCCAGTCGAGACGACAATTTTCAAGAAGTTTATATTTAGTGACAAACTGGACATAAATTTTTTAATGGCGGACGTCTGTATTTGCTTTTTTAAAAAAAAGAAAAAAGAATGGCGTCCTCCTATTCAAAGTAAACGAGGTTCAAGAAAGAAGAAAAAGATAAAATTTGTTGAAAAAGTTTGTTTTTCAATAATTTCACATATACTTTTTCGTTTTTTTTTTGTTGTTGTCTTAATAGCACGTTAATGATCAATTCTACAATCAATTTATCTCAATAAAGTACGAACATTGGTTGAATTACCTTAGTTCGATTAATTAGATCAAGAATATTGAAAAACATCAACTACATACCTTACTCAGGTGTAATATTCAATTCTCTTTTCTCATACACACAAGTACATACTGATAATCATATATACAAGAATGTTTATCGAATTTGCTAGCTATACGAACAATACTAAATTTATACACGCACAGCAAAGATCTACGGAGTTACTTGTTTACATGTCACTAAATACAGGAAAACGAGAAAGTAAAAATGACCGTTAGAATATGAGAGTGTGTGTGTGAAGA
>OZ038477.1:29661502-29664002 GCA_964036315.1 Acanthosepion esculentum | reverse complement strand
TGCCTGAAATCACATTAGTTATTTTAGCTATACTTAAAACTAGGTACATTAAACTTTATAACATTTTTTACAGATTATTTCTATCGCAAATACAAATGAAGTTATAATTTTTTTAAAGTGCACACGAACTTTATATACACGTTTTTGTGTTTGTTTAAGATTCGGTCGGTGTTTCCTTAGCGACAGATCAATGTCAGTGGCCATTAATAAATATAGGATCTTTTGTTTCAGTGTAATGAGAAGTAATGGGGCGTACTCACACAAAGCATGTTGGACTTGAAAAAAAAATAGTGAAAAAAATAAAAAAAGCTCAAGGTACACATTATTTCTTCGTTTCAGGTATTTTTACCTGATTAGAATAATTGCCTTCAATATCTTCATCAGGATTTCTTGTATCATCAGCAACATCAACGTAATCATGTTTAACCTCAAAAAAGTTGTAATAATCATCATCATCAACATGATTCTTAAAATTTTCATCATCATCCTCCTCCTCCTCATCATCATCACCACCACAGTTTATGATTTTTTAGATTTCTTTGTTATTGTTTGTTTGTTTGTTTGTTTTTTCTTTGTTTCTTTCTTTCTTTCTTTCTTTCTTTCTTTTGTTGCTGTTTTTCTTCCATTTTTCTTCAAACAAAATGTTAAATTATAACAAAGCAGACGACAACCAGATCAGATCAACAATATGTCTATACGGAAAATAACATTACAAAAAAGTTCTCTGTTTTTGTTTCGCCATTCGCTTCTATTGCACTTTTCCATTTTTCTTTTCCATCTCCCCCTTCAAATAAATGAGTATCCTCTTATCAAATCGTGTGAATGGCTATCTTTCTTTTCTGTTCCACAAAAAAAAAAGAAGCGTTCATCATAAAATTAGTTGACAGAAACTGAAAAGAAACGACGAATACCACCTGGGCATTGCAGATTTTACAAGCAAAGGAACGGACTGATCATTATGGGCGTAGAGTATAAAAGACTTGCCAAAGGTCTGGATAGTCTCTACTAAGCTCGAATCGGACCCAGTCACGTTATCCAAAGCTTCATGTTTCGCTGGAAAACGCCGTCCGCTACAAGCAGTTGTAAAATTAGAAATCGTCGTTGTCGTAATTGTGAAATTATGGGATGAAAACAAATTAGAAAGAAAGATGGAAGGAAAGGGTGGAGTAAGAATATCATTCCGACTGGTCAGTTCTATCCTTTAGTAAACATAAATAATATTAACGAAATTGCAGTCAGTGACATATTTTTGGGTTGTTGTTGTTTTCATGCGAATGTTCAGTAATTTTCCGAATCTGATTCCGAAGGTCTCCTCCCGTATCTCTGGACCATTTCCTCTTTTGTCTCGTATACCGGGCCATTTTCGTTGACGGTCCCGTAGTCAGGCATCTTATCATAAGAGTCGCCCTTCAGGGTGTCTTCAGGCTTCCATTCCTCCTCATCCGCTGGCGGGTCGGCCCAAGGTTGAAGCTCGCCTGATGCAAAGATGGCGTAGAAAATGACACCGCCGAAATGGACCAAACTAGCTATGAGGAACACATGTTCCCAGCTTTCTATGCTCTGCAAAACAGAAAATAAGGAAAACGATTATCAGAAAAAAGAGAAGGAAAAGATTAGAAATATTTAAATCTTGATATCAAAACGTATGCGATTGTATTATCTGTATAAGGTAATAGTGGAAAATTGAAAGGTATAATTTAATTCCCGGAATTACCGTAGCGTAATAAGTTAAGCGGATATTTGTACCCGAGCACAATCTGCTATCTTGAGTCATTCGTTGCCGAGTAGTAGAGTAAGTTGTATGTGTCCATGAGTGTTGATAATAAAGGAGTGAAAGGAATTTGAGGCAGCCGATCGATATCAAGTTTTATGTGAAGATTGAAAAATGATATTGACACGTTAGCCCTATTAAAATGACTTATAGTGAGCATGCTATAAAAATAAGTGTTTTTGAATGGCACAAACGATTCGAGAATGGTCGATAACATGTGCACGATGATGCAAGTAGCCGACAACTAACAATACAGGGAACAGATACCAATGTTTATTTGGAAATGCCGAAAGGCTTATGGGAAACTGTTCGGATGAAAAGAGTTGAACTCTGCCCTAACAAGAAAATTTTCCATAATGTCAATGTCCCCGCGTATGAAGTTAAAGGTTTGTGAGTTCCCGTCTTAGAAATCCATCATAAAAAAGGATCCGCCGACTCAAGCCTATTTCATTTTTTAGGAATAGCTAAAATTGCTGTTTATAAAACAGAAAAATGTCTTGTCAGGACAGAGATATCCCTATTTTTAGAAATATCTGCTATTGGTATTTCTAACATCCAACACGTGACCACATTACTGAAAGATAGTTTGGAAAATGAGTTCCAAGAATGTTTCCAGTAATGGCGCCATCTTATCGAGAAGTATATAGCTTTACAAGAATACACAGCAAAAGAATGTAGCTAATAGCGACCTGGTAAGCAAACTTTGTTTTCACATGGTCATTCTGAGAA
>OZ038477.1:29554002-29656502 GCA_964036315.1 Acanthosepion esculentum | reverse complement strand
CGACAGAGATTCCAGGTTACAATGATTTCTAATAAAGACTTTCGCCTGCTGCAGATTTCTTGTGCGTATAGCGTAATGGTTATTGACAGAATAAAAGAAATTGGTGGGCCGAGTTTAAATCCCGACCATGCTCACTAATACCTTTGGAAAAGGTAAGAAAACATTTCTTCTACCCCGTCTCAGTTAAATATTTCACTCATTTTTTTCTCATATCGAATATATGCATTTTTCTATGCTCGTATTTTCCAGATTCTCGCTTAGGCGATGCCCCAGTCACCCATGATATAGCGTTGAGAGGAAAAGAAAAACAACGTTGTGAGAAATAGGAAGAATGTTTTCGCCTTATTTTTTATTCTTTCTTATTTCTAATTATTTCTTTGTAATTTTTCAAACATTTTCTTTAATTTTCAATGATTTTTCGTTCTTATTTTTCAATATTTCTTTCATTTTCTTTTTCTTATTTTTCTTTCTTTTCCTCTTATTTTTAAATAAGTTCCATTATTCCTAATAAATTCTTTCTTTCTTTTTTTCTTTCTTTCTTTTTCATTTATTCATTCAAAATCAAATCAACTCAATTCCGAATTCACAGCAGATCCCATCGACCCAATAACGGCCGTCCATTTTGCTTCTTTTCGTTCAAAGCTCGTCATCCTTTTCTCGCAAGAGAAATCTATGCACGTATTTTCCGGATGTTCGCTACCGTGACTGAACGCCCCAGTCATTCAAGATATAGCGAAGGCGAGAAAAAAAAAAAAAAATAAGAAAAAAGAAAGAAAGGATAAAAGGGAGGAAAAGAAATACACAAAATGAAATAAAGTGGGAAATAAAGACAGAGATAGAGATAAGAAACAGGATAAGCAAAGAGGAAAGAGAAAGAGAGAGCACACGATAGAGAGATGAAATAGCGAAAGAGGGTGAGTGAATGAGAGAGAGAGAGAGGGAGAAAGAGAGAGAGAGAGAGAGAGAGAGAGAGAGTGGAGCAAGAGAATCAGAAACAGAGAATGACGAAGAATGACTAAAATGTGGAAAATCTATCATCAATCTTCATCCGGGCTTTTCCTTAGTCGGATGTAACAATGGTTTTCCAATAAAACTAGGTGAGATGTGGTTCAGTGGTACACTTATAAACTTACGTGTAGCAAGCTTTATCCTCAATCATACACACATACAGGCGGTAGGAACGAGTGATATATATATATATATATATATATATATATATATATATATATGTATTTAAGGAAGAGGTTATAGCTGTTCCAACGAGAGAAAAGTGTGTATATTAAAAAGAAGAGAGAAACCGCAAACGTTTTTGGTTGTAATGCGAATTTTTTAAAAAATATTATGCTCTATTTTCTATAATTGATTATGAATAATAATTATGGAAAATAAAGCATAATATTTTAAAAAATAATCCACATTACAACCAAAAACGTTTGCGGTCTCTCTCTTTTTATATATATATATATATATATATATATATATATATATATATATATATATATATATATATATATATGTCTACGTAAGATGAAAGCGAATAGAGTACAATTCCAAAGTTCGTAACATTTAATTTAAAAGAAGGCTCAATACAAAGTAGATCAATATTCTTTATTTTAGTATATTACATCCAAAAAATGTCAAAATCGCTACACAATTGCAGTCGTGTTTCGATGCGTATCAACGCAACTCATCAGGTGATTGTAAACTGTAATTTACAATCGTCTCATAAGATATGTTTTGGTTACCTATTTTCAATAGGATCTTCTCATATTCACGGACACACTTCTTAGTATCCTTATTAATGGAAGAAAGAAGATTACCATGTTGATAGATATTCATTTATTCCGAGTTCTTTCGACATTAGCACAAGCTGCACAAATGTTTTAAAATGTTTATAGTAGATAGTTTAATATATCTAAGTTTTAACTAATAATTTAAAAAAATACATATGGACATTTCCAACTTAGTTACCTCCACTAAGGTTTACATCATGAAATTTAAACTCTATAGTATGTAACCGTAGCGTTTTTCACTTCATTGTTAAAAAGAAATTAACATTCAGATGAACAAAACAATTTTGTCTTAAACAAAAACAACATCCTGATGATGACATTGTGGTAACGTCGAAAGTACTCGGAATAAATTAATATATATCAACATGGTAATTTTTCTCCTCCTTTAATAAGGATACTAAGGAGCATGTCCTTGATTATAAAAGAATCCTGTTGAAAATAAGTAGACAAAACTTGTATAAATTATTCAATGAATCATGTCTTAATGAAAACATGCTGTCAAAATATACGCAATATATATATATATATATATATATATATATATATATATATATATATATATATATATATATATATATAAAGAATCCTATAGGTAATAATTTTTATTTCATGTGAGCTTTAAAAAAGCAGTTCTCAATCTTCAAGACCTAAAACAAATTGTAAATGAAATGGAAAAAAAAAAAATTTCCGGATTAAAATCAAGAGATATTGCTATTTTATTTAGAAAGTGGGAAAAGGCAGTTGACCTATTTTGACATATGTCATTTGAGAATGGTGGCAAGGATGGTGAGGGACTTTATGTCAAAATAAGTCAGCACTCTCTGCCTTTTTGCCATATTCAAAATAAAATAGCAATATCGCTTGGTTTTCACCTGGAATAATTTTTTTCCATTTAATTTGTGATTTCTTTGTAGGTCTTGAAGATGCAGAGGTGCTTTTTTTAAAGCTCTCATGAGATAAAAATTATTACTTATGGAATTTTAAGGTGTTTGATATTCTTTAATTAATAATAATTTTGCTCTGTCTTTTGACATAGAGCTCTCCCTGGATCTATATCCTCCTAGAAATTCCATACGGATTACCATATTGTATCATTAATTTATATATATATATATATATATATATATATATATATATATATATATATATATATATATATACTGAGAGTGAGTGCGTGCGTGCGTGAGTGAGTGAGTGAGTGAGTAAGAGTGTGTGTGTAGATGGAAAAATAACAGTTATTGAGGAAACCGGAATCGCTGAACCAGGTTCGAATTTAAGTTGACGCTTTTATATATTTTTTGTAGCGCTCATATTCTAGGGAAATGTATAAATCCGCCTCATCGGATATATTGACTAAATTTTCGAACTATGACACACACATAAACGCACACGCACACGTACACATACTTTTGAATGCTTATGTATATATAAAGGAACTATACTTGTGGAAGATAAACTTGTAGTTGTCGGGAAATGTAGCGGACCGTGGGAAGTTGTTGGTTGAGTGGAACTTCTTCCTGACCAATGGAATACGAAAGGAATAAAGACGTTTCGACCCAGAGTACATGTCATGGCGGGTCTTAGCTGTGCAGGTAAGAATTGTTGGAACTAAGGAATGCAGCACATCAGAACATTTGCTATGAAAATGCCACGTTCTTCTTTTATGTGCCGCCTCCCTTCAGGACGTAGAAGATCATAGCTCTCCACAATCTCCTATTCTTCATAACTTTTAATATATCTTGTCTATTTGTTATTTCTTTTAAAACTTGTCCAGCCATCAATTTATTTCAGCTCACTAAGTATGTCAAGCATTGTTTCTGTCTTCCCCTTTTGCCTTCAATCTGCCCTTTGAGTATAAGATTTTCCAAACCCTCCTTCCTCGTTATGTACCATAGATATTTCAACTGCCTCTTCCTGATGTTAAGTATGTTTCCATTTTCTCTTAAACTTCGTCGTTGCTCACAAAAATTTAAATGCAACGCCAATCGCCATATTCTGTCTTCCTGAATCATGTTCTTTTATTGTCCTTTCACCTGACTAAAGTCTTTCAATCATCATCTTTCACTCTTAGTAACCCTGTGCGTCTTAGTGGCATCATTGTCTTGCTTGAGGTGAAATGATAAAAAAAACACTATCTTTTCTGATTAAAAGTTAATGCATACATATACACATACATGCTAACATATAAACATAAACATAGATAAAAAAAAGAAGTTGCTTCAAACATCTCTGTATATACATACGCACGCATTCAACTCTCCCTAGGACCTAAAGATACGCCCCATCGTATATTTTGTTACATCTTCCCCATCCCACACTTTGTCTTGCACGTTGAATGCCGGGGCTCAATTGCGTGTATTGAGAAAAGCAAATTGGATCAAGCACAAACCGCACGCCATGATGGCTGGAGAAAATGACGTCGCTCAAATTATGTTACTTGACCAAAAGAGTTCCTGTGCAAATTAAATCATAGCAACTTCCACTTCTCCATCATTACATCATGACAACGCTACAGCGTCCAGCGGACCCAGTCTGACTTCAATCACCAGCCAGTGCTGTTATATCTGGGATGGAGCTGCCAAGTCTTCAGTTTTCCATTATTGAATTCGAAAGAGCCTACGCGGCCTTTTGGGTGATAAATCATTTTATAAACTACAACCCTTTTCCCACTGACCAAACATAGCAAGCAAGAAATCGTAATGGAGTTTCACAGGGGAGAAGTGCGAGAAAAAACCCCCTGTTAGAATAGAACGTACGGTTGCATCTGGTTCAACACTTAAACGGGAAGACCTAGTTGCCAATCTAGTAGCACACTTAAATTCATGCAGTCGAGCACCAAGAAGGAAAGCTTATCAGAATAATTGCTATGGAAATATCTGTAGAAAAGACAGAGGTAAGCTGCGTCACATCGGTGTGAAAGTGACTGATGTCGTGATGTCAGGTCTGGATCGATTAAAGTACAGGTTCTTTGAATTTTCTCAAGAATCTTGAGATTCATAGTAGGAACATTAGACCAGATATCTATATAATTTCTCTAATAGATCTAAGAGATCGTTTTTAGTTTTCATAGACTGTAAGAACTCTTAGACAAATAAGGAAAGGAAAGTTAGAAAAAAAGAAAGGAATACATATTAACTACCAAAATATGTGCGGGACGTAAGAAAAAATAGTGACATTTCCTTATCAATGGAATTGAAAATAATAAAAGGATTAATAATCATAGACCAGGGCCATGACACTGGGACGAGACCTGTCGATTGCTACATTTAAGGATCTCTATCTATAAAAGGCAGGATGTGTATGTGTGTGTGTGTGTAACGAATGCACGGCCGCAATTTTCGACGGATTTGCACCAAAATTTACATGCACATGCTCCAAGTTAGTGACAAGACCAAGACAGACTTTGCATTTCCCAACTCCCATCGATAGTGGAAATAATCGATTTTTTCATGTTTCTACGGCAGTTTTCATGTAGTTTGCGGCCATTTTCTACTGGCCAGAGTGAGAGCCTATAGCTGGCTGCCACGAATAGGCAGGAAGATTCTATTGGCCAGCGTGAGAGCCAACAGCTGACTGACACGAATGTTAACTAGCATGCTAGCATGCAAAAAAAATCGATAGCTGCATTCGTCACAAGTGGGAAAAATTTAAATCTGCATGCCACTTTACTCCAATTGGCTTGCTTAAACTCAACGTTGATTCTGATTCCGTAGAACTAGGTTGGGTGTGAAAAAGTATTTGTTGTTAACATTCTTTTTTCATTCGGTTTTTCCAGTTATGAGTCCTTTTTTAAGCTGATCGTTTTGCGTTCATTTTGTTTAGTTCTTTTTTCGTAACAGATTTAATGTTTAGTATAGAGCTTAAAAAAATTCGCAGTGTGAGATAGGCAAGAAGTAAGGCTTGTAGCAACATTAGCACGGCAAAGGTCACTCCTTTAAAGGCAAGGAAGGGCAAAAATATTTTAAGTCAAGTGATAGCGATTGCTGTATGAGTCGTACGATTTTTGAGTCAAGCACGGGCAACGCCGGGCCATGCTGCTAGTCAGTACATATGTATCCGCACACGGACTGCCGCAGCCATGGCGGCGATGGCTAAATTGACACAAATATGGAGGAGCAAAATCAGCTTTCAAACAAAACACAGACTACAAATAGCTGACAGTCTCCATTTTCCTATATGGATTTGAAATGTGGACACTGTTGACAGAAACTGAGAGAAGCATCCAAGCGTTTGAGAAAAAAAATGCATCAGAAAACTCCTTGGTATTTTCTATTGGGAACAACCCCCCCCCCAAAAAAAACAATGAGTTTGTGCGGAAAAGGG
The DNA here is from genome assembly GCA_964036315.1 of Acanthosepion esculentum. Classification (NCBI taxonomy): domain Eukaryota; kingdom Metazoa; phylum Mollusca; class Cephalopoda; order Sepiida; family Sepiidae; genus Acanthosepion; species Acanthosepion esculentum. The sequence goes on along the minus strand of OZ038477.1, from coordinate 29,650,386 downwards.
TTGAAAGTTTTGTGGGACACTAGGAACCTCTTCTCTCCAATGTCAAACGGAGAATAATGGCGTGGTTTGAACACATTACCAGGCACACCAGCCTGTAAAAGACCATCATGTAAGGCACCGTTGAAGGTGGACGTAGGAGAGGACGCCAACGCAAAATCTGATTGGACAATGTCAAACAATGGACAGATATGACTGTACCAGAATTGTTGATGGCTGCCGTTAACAGACCGTTGGGGAAAAGAGTTAGTGTGGTTTCTGCATTCGGATCCGCCCTACAATTACAAAGATCAAGGGGATGATGATGATGATGATGATGATGATGATGATGATGATGATGATGATGATGATGATGATGATGATGATGATGTATTTTTAAATAAGAAGAGCAAAGATAATGACTATGAGCAAACATGCACGAAAACTTCTAGCGAGCTTGAACCTGTATTTATTCACCTCCCCACGGGGGTGGGATGTGGCACGAGATCGTTTGAAATGGGGGAGGAGCAATATTAGAAGGTAAGGACCAAGGATAATGCATTCACAGTCCCCGCTTATTCCACTTGAGTACAATGAGTGAGGTGCTGCTACAGGATTAGAAAGCCCAAGGCCAAGAATCTCTTAGAGCATTTCACTGCCTGAAGAGAGATTGGTTTGGTTTGTTTTACAGCATAACAACCTCAATGGGTTATTTAATGCCGACAAGATTTTTATTGCTAGTAATATTTTTTCAAAAATATATTGTTGGTAATATTTATTTCAAAAATGTATTGCTGGTAAAAATGTGGTAAAAAAAGGTGGTAATATTTTTTTAAATGCATCGCTGGTAATTTTTGTTTCAAAAATGTACCGCTGGTAATAATGTATTTCCGGTAATACATGAAAAAATAATAGTATGTAAGTGCATCACCAGTGGTTGGTTAACGAAGCCATAATATGTGATAATATTTCATTATTTTCTTTGCCCTGACTTCTAAACGTGAATGTTCTAAGTTGAATTGTCACTTTTTGGAAATCCTTTTATATAAACAGTAAAGGTCTTTGTCCATTTTAAATTATTGTAAATTTCTAATAATTAACATTTGATAAGTGGTTACTTATTTATTGTGCTGTCTACAAATGAAATTTTGTTCACATTGGAATTATGTTCATACCTAATTATGCGAGACTACCCCCAGAAAGTAGCCGTACAAAGGATTTCAGCCACCTCGCGTAGACCGAGTCAGATATCTTTTTTTTTAAACAGAAAAATCCCTGAAATCAAAATTTATTATATAATGACGATTTCAAGTAGTAAATGCATATTGTTAATATTTTGTGTATCTTCCTACAGCTTCAGCGATTACCTTAATTCACCTGGAATAGGATGTATACACGTACTTCGCCATCTTTACAGGTACTAGATATCATTTCCTGTCGTTGGGCTCCCACAATTCAAGATCGTGTGAATTCTATAGATGAAGTCTACTCATTCGCTCTGTCATCTTTGATCCATGATCTAAGTCAGTCCTCTAATGTGGCTAATCTTTCAATACGGTAACACATTCATTAATTCATCTCTGTTGTGTTGCAATCAGTTTAAAATTTTAAAAATTCGCGCGTTCATCCATGTCTGGTATCAAATATTCCTTCAGCAACAGGATATATATGGCCCTATTCAAACTATTTTCTTGAATCATCCGTTTTATGTCGCCTTAAAGGATCAAGCTCTTACCGAAAAAACTTCACTGTTTCCGTTGTGTAACGTGAGTCAATTCGCTTTCCTGACAGTCTTCTAACAAATTAACAATTAGAATGCAGTTCCATTTTCGTTTCATCACTGAATGCGATCTTACCCCAAGCATCTGCATTTCACAGTTCATATTAAATAGACCAACATAATGTTGCCTTTAAATGCTTTGTGTTTAAACCTGGTTTCTCGTTGAAATCAACCTCTTCAGTTCATTTTCTTTAAGGAAGCTCTTATTGTTATCGACTAACACCAAATTGAACAAGTCGCTTTTATCCACATGTCTCTCAGTCTTCTTTCACTGATTTTCTTGCTGTTCTAATCAGTCCCCGGATTATCGTATGCTGCAGCTTTCGAAGGTGACGATAGTTTAGTCGGCTCAAAACACAGTGCTTTGAGACTTCGAAAGAATTTCTGAAATGCCGCTCATTGTTCGCTGGTTCACATTATTGACCTTAACTATTAGTTAAATCCTTAACTACCTTTATTCTAGTTTCTTTGGAAATGTTCACCATGGTTTCAAGTCATGAAAGAATGTAGGAATTCGATGTTGGAATTTACCTTATATGTCTGCAGTCTCTCTCTCTCACAGACGCACCGTCGCCTCTCTCTGTCTTTTTTATAAATACTTCCATGGTAATTGCTCCGATGAGCTGCTATCGCTGGTTCCCAGGCTCCATGAATTCAAGCGTCCTACGAGGCTGGCACCCCGTTCCCACCCTTTCACTGTTGAAACTGTTAAATGTAGACGTCTCTTCTACTCCAATAGCTTCATATCTCGCACCTCACGCCTATGGAACTCCCTTCCTCATTCCTGTTTCCCTGATGACTATGATCTCCAACTATTCAAGTGTAACGTCAATCGACATCTCCATTTGCCTCTATCCTCTATCCTTCTCCACATCCTTTCCTCTAACACTCCTATTTGCTTTCGCTCCAAATCCTCTGTAACCCCTTGCGTGCCTTGCCTGGGGTGAAAAGCTTAAAAAAAATGTAGGAAAAAATCATTTCTGACCCAGAAAAGAAATATTTGCCTTTTAAGAAACAACAGAAAAGAGGAAACAAAAACGGCCAGGTGCCCCCCACCAAATTTGCACATCTATTTTTAGGTGTTGCCTTGTATCTTCTTTCCTCATTCAGAACTCTTGTTAAAAAAATATGATAATTAGGCATCAAAAAGACGTCATAATCAAAGTTTCAAGTTTAATCTGTGGAGAGGGCAATAAAAAACATCTACTTAGATGGCAATTATTAAAAATTTACAAGAGTTTAAAATGTCCGAAGACTTTGCACAGTACAATATATATATATATATATATATATATATATATATATATATATATATATATATATATATATATATATATATATATATATAATGAATTAACTGATTTAAAATACGGTTTCTTCGCTAGACAGGAATTACCATGTTTCAAAAACCGAAACTATCCTGTATCCTATGAATTATGAATAGTATGTGCGTCTAAAACTCAGTAAATTTAAAAATAAGTTATTTCAAAATTCGCTTGAAGATGAAACAGAATTAATGCTTTTAATTTAATTGTATAATTAAATTTGAAGTTTTATAGCTTCAGTTTTTGAAACATGATAATTCGTGTGTAGCGAAGAAACCATATGTTAAATCAGTTAATTTATAATATTTATGCTCTGTAAATTTATATTGAGCACTGTTTTGTAAAAATAAAAATATCAATAAGAACACCGGATTATATATCTTACCGTTCTTTCTTTTTATTTATTTATATATATATATATATATATATATATATATATATATATATATATATATATATATATATATATATATATATATATATTCGCGAATATTCAGGACGATAGATGTAGTTGGATAAAAAATACCGTTTTAATTAAAAAACAGAACTTTTACTGAAATATGAGTATCCATTAAAATAACGCTTAAACAAAAAAAAACAGACATATATTTATTCTTTAATTCATATATATATATATATATATATATATATATATATATATAATTATTTTTAAAAAATATGATTCCTTCGAAATTATTAAATTTAATTATTATATTAAATAATTATTAAATTAATTATTAAATTTATTATTATATTAAATAATTATAATTTAGGATCTACTTTTGTATTGATCACTGTTTGTAAAAAATAAAAACAAAAATGCTAAAGAACTTCGGATTATTTACCTAACGAGTTCTTTCCTATTTTTCTATATATTTGCATATATATATATATATATATATATATATATATATATATATATATATATATATATATATATATATATATATATAACCAGATGCATAGAATATCTTTAGTGAATGAGGTATTTGAAAATTTCCCATAGTTGATCTGTTTGAATCCAGATGAATATCCAACGTAATTCTGACTTTCTAAGCAAGCACGGTCAATGTGATCCTAAGCTAGATTAAGGCAACATTATAAATTCTCCCGACATCTGCTATGAAAAGATGGCAAGCAAGCCAGTCATTTAATCAGTCAGTCACTTTTCAGTACACTTCTCTTTAGGTGACCATTAATGATAACCTTGTGCCAAACTAGAGTAAGCTGAATAAATATGAACATAATAAGAAGCCTTTGTAATGCCATCTGCTGAAAGTAGAAAGCGAAAATGATGAACTGGCAGGAAGCCTTGTCATAACTTTATTACGAACTCGGATTTTGCCGTAGGCTTCCGAACGAGACATAACTGGATGTTTGGGTGGGAGAGCAAGGTTGCAAGTAAAAGTAGAAGAAACAAGTAAGATTTAATAGTAGAATCATTAAGTGCGCATCATTAGGCTGATCTTTGTGTGGATGTATGTTAGTGTTAGTTGTATTGACTGTCATGGATGTGCAAGTTTTCATATAAATATTTACGTTCTTTTCTTTATATATGTGCGCCTTTATCCGCACTTTTTGTAGACAAAGCGAAAGACCAGGATGGCGTAACATTTAGAGATACGACACAAAAGAAAGCGGCGTACCTAACTTTTAATTCTTGTATTTTTTCGTGTTGATACTCTGTATAGGCACGTGGCCGAGTGGTTAAAACGTTCGCATTCTGACCATGAGCCCACGGTCTGATGGTCATACGGAGAATCTCACCAGGGTCGATTTGTCAGGAGGGAGATTCCTGATGTTATCGGACTGGAGGGGTCGATACCAGCGTACGGCACCTTTGGAAAGTGCCTGAAAACCGTACCACGGGTTGACCCAAGCCTTGTGAGTGAAATTGGGTGAAGAGACCGGGACCCTAGCTGTGCTAGCACAAAGTTGCAAGTCATCATGGCCGAGGTCTTGAGCGTGCTGGCTTTGTTCAAATTGCTGATCACGCTAGATAACACGCTCTTTTCCAGAAACTGTAACTAAGGTCTGCTCGACATAATTGCATTATAAACCATAGGTGGGCTCTGCGGGTGTTGAATAAACACAAATGCGCCTGAGCAATCGTCTGCAATAGGGATTGGCTAGCCGTCCTAGTAGACGGGTATCCTCGAATTCGAGTGGCAGCTATACTATGCAGAAGAGTATGAAGCAAGCTATGTTGTTCACTGTCCTATCGCCAGTCATCGTGTGACGTAATTAAAGGAAATAATTGAAGCCATAGTGATTCTTCTACCGGCACAATGAAGCTTAATACTACCTGTCTAATGTTAGTTGAGATATGATGTCATGAAGGATCAGCATAGGTATCCTGACAAACTCCCAGATCATACGAAGATTACGCATTCAAACTCACCAATCACAATAAACGTCCCCTCAGCGCTTTCAGCACCTATTTGAACCTAAACTCAGCCGAGACCTCAAGTAGAACCTATAAATACGATCAATCGCTAAAGATGCTGGAAAAATGGTCGGTTCCCTATAGCGCCCTAGTAGGTACCTCACTCCTCCTGCTATCCTCTATCTTTATAAGAGCCACAGATCCGGCTGAAAAAAGGTGTACTGTCCAGTCTTCTCTTTCCACCACTAATAGAACCCCAAATCGTCCCGTCCTGGGGAAGATGATAAACTACATCCGACTACAAGGCCTCTGATCAGGAGGTTTAAGGAAATTGGAAACCACCTCTTCATTGCTGGTGTTCTCAGGTCCACCCTGACCCAGAGTGGTAGCACCTGTTAGAGCCCCAGCTATGGGCAAATAGTTAATCCCAAACTGGGTTCAAAACGTGTAAGAATGGGTTTTATTACCAGCAATACATTTTTGAAGAAAAAAATATTATCAGCAAAACATTATTACCAGCAATACTTTGTTTTGGAAAAAATATTACCAGCAAATATATTTTTGAAAAAAATATTACCAGCAAAGACATTTTTTTTTCAAAAAATGCTACCAGCAATAAAAATCTTGTCGGCATTAAATAACCCATTGAGGTTGATATACCGTAAAATAAACTAAACCAAAATCGTCCCCGCGTCCTTGTAGGTGAGGGTTTTCCACCCTACAACCTCTTTCTCACAGGCGAGACGTCGAACTGCTCTATCGCTATTTCATGAAGAGTGTTCCGATGAACTACACTATTTAGTTGCACCAGTCCTAAACTTCACGGCTAAGACGCACCACGCCATGCCCATTGTAGCGAACCACCCCCATTCCCTTCGTTTTCCCTTGGTGAGATGTAAGTTCCATTCGAGCAGCTCCTACATAGAGATGGGTGATCGGGTCATCTCTATGTAGTGGACTCTTCTAGTGACGTATAAAAGTATTACACACACGTATCTTCGTGAAAATATGATCATTGGATTCTACTTAAGAGCACTCAGAATTTGCAGCCCTCAATATTTACACGAAGAGGAGAAATGTATTGAAAATACTTTCAATACTCTATTTCATATTTAATGCAAAACAAAAGGCTCATAAAATGTCTCAAATAGAAAAGCTGTCCCTTCTGATAAGCAACAAAGCATCAAAAAATCATATTATTCTACCCAATAACTCTATCGCAACTACAACCGAAAAGAAGTTATCTAAACTCAACATAAAATTTATCACAAGTACATCTAAAACAGTAAAAGCCTTAATCAATATAAAACAAGAAGGAGGAATTTACTTTATCACTGCAAGAAATTCCAGAAAGAATATTTTGGAGAAAACTCAAGAAATTTAAACAAAAGGCCACCTGAACACAAAAGAGACATTTTAAAAAACAACACACAAAACGCATTGGTTGTTTACTGTAACGAAACTAACCACGATATTAACATAAAATGCTACTCTAGTTAAAAGAGAAAATAATTCACTAAGATGAAAATGTTTAGAAAGTATTTTTCATCAATGGTTCAGCCACAGTAAATTTACGTCCAGACTCTTAGAACGTTTCACCATTCTTGGCAGATTTTCTTTTATCACAATGCGGGATATGTAAAAACAAAGATTTTGGAGACAGAGTCCATATTTCTTTCTTTCTTTCTTTCTTTCTTTCTTTCTTTCTTTCTTTCTTCTCACCCTTTTTGTTCACATTAGTTTTTTCTTTCTTTTTTTTCTTTCTCCCCTTTTACGTTATCACGCTCCATTTTTTGTTCACATTAGTTCATTCTTTTACCTTTTTCAATACTTTTGGTTAGCTTGCAAACAAAAATATCTTGAAACTACCAGCGTCTCTCGTTCATGCGCATGTATGGTCATAAAAATGTCAACAAACCCAGTCCGACGAAGTCCTAATGGATCAAACACGTCGCAAATATTTTTTCCAATTTGTCATAGTATTTTCTCAGTATATATATATATATATATATATATATATATGTGTGTGTGTGTGTGTGTGTGTGTGTGTGTGTGTGTGTAAGAATGCTGGAAACATTAAAATATTAATTAAAATTTCCTTGTCTATCATATTCAAGGAAACATGTTTAAAAGAAAGGTTTCTGCCCAAATATATATATATATATATATATATATATATATATATATATATATATATATATATATATATATATATTAAGGGTTGCTGAACATATCCCGTCCCGATCAACTCCAAACGTTATATGATGGTGAGTTCCAGATGTATATGGCATTACATTTCTAAAATTATGTGCACTTTGACATTCTTCAATTTACGGTGACCCTCTACATCGTGGCCAGCGCATTGGCTGACCAGGTGTCCTTAATAATCATGACTAGAGGCGTCTGGCCAGAATTATCTGCGGTAACATACAAGCGACACTGGCTCAAATTACATCAACCTTCACTGCAGGAGGGACGAAATTCCAATAATTCACGTTGCCTTGTCATGAGCAGCCGGGTCAATGTGAACATATCAATTGTCACAACACAACTGATATAGGTTTGGACATTTCCAGAACGTCAAAGTAAAATGGCACCACCTACCATTTTCTTTAGATACTGCGATCCCATGGCATTTGGTACGTCTGTCTCTTTCTGTGTTTTGTAAGACAGTTACGTATTTGATAGTGACACTAGAGTTTAAATCCAGGTTAAACTATTATTTTTAATTTACTTGGTTAGTGCGCGCGTGTGTGTGTGTTACGTATTTCTCGATAGGGAGAGTGTAGTATATTTCCCGCTGTTGCCAGTGGTAAATTTTCCTGTCTAGCTATCACCCGGTTCACACTCTGCTCTGGTCTTTTGAACAGGTGCAGAGGTTTATTCCTTGATTCCTGTTTTGATTGGGTTTTAGATTCCTTCTAAAATTTTCTCATTCTCTTTCACTCCCAGTAGACCTTCGTGTTTTAGTGGATATTGTCGCTTTTCTTCTGATAAATTGATTAAAAAAATAAAGAACTCACTATTTCAGATCATGATTTTTAACGTAGGTTGGCATTTTCCCCACTTAAGAAATTGGTAAAACAATCCAATTCTATTCTCTTCATTTTGGTCATTTGTAGTACTAAGCGAGGTTAGTAAATCGTAACAACTCAATCTTATTCTCTATGTTGGAGACAGAGTCCATTTTTCTTTCTTTCTTTCTTTTTTCTTTCTTTCTTTCTTTCTTCTCACCCTTTCTGTTCATATTAGTTCTTTCTTTCTTTTTTCTTCCTCCCCTTTTACGTTCTTACGCCCCATATTTTGTTCACATTAGTTCTTTCTTTCTTTTACGCTCTTCAACACTTTTTTGTTCACATCTCTTCTTTCTTTCCTTATCTAGATGCAGAGATACACAAACAGGCAGAAGGAGAGGCACATATGACAAAGTGTTAAAAGCTGCGTATGTGTCAGACATATGCGCCAGACAATGTGCCAATCATACGAATTCACATCCAAACACTTCCAAGACGCTAATGTCAATTAACAGAAAATAGGTTCGGCAAATTTTCTTCCTTTCCTCGCCAATTTATGGATCATTGCAAAGAATCCTTTTGTGGCATAAACACGCCCTAATTATATGTTCACCTCATCGCTACAAATTAATTTTGGTGCGCACACATTATTTAGATTGTCTATTGTGGTCGCTGCCAAACGCTTCCGGCTTACTTTTAAGACAATACAAACAACAATAATAGAATTCTTCCATCAATACCGACCGCTACTACTACTACTACTACTACTACTACTACTACTACTACTACTACGACGACGACGACGACGACGACGACGACGATGACAACGACTAATTTATTTTCCAAAGACCACGTATTTATAATAATTTTCTTGACAGAAAGTGAATAATGATAGTTGAAGAATTTAACGATTACTGGGAAAATTGAAAGCGAAAGAAGCGGAGAAAATCAATTTGTAACCCTACTTGACAAAATTGAGCAAATAGATATAAGAAGTAGTATAAAAAGACAAAGAGGATTCGTAAAGGATCGAACACTGATGAGAACAACAAAATAGAGGAAACAGTGGAGAGCCATCATCACCCAAACCGTGAAGACACACACACGCACAGAGAAAGAAAGATATATATATATATATATATATATATATATATATATATAGAGAGAGAGAGAGAGAGAGAGAAATATTTTGAATTAAACTGGTACCTCTCCTACATTTATTGAGATTCGAGACAAAATCCAAAGAAGAATCTGCAATATTATCGGTTCCAACCTGGCAGCTCGTTTTCAATCCTTCCCCGCCGCCGTAACGTAGTTTTCCCTCATGGCAATTGTTCGGGTGCGCTTTCCTCTTTGGTACCTCGACTTTATGAATTTGAACGTTGTACTAGATTGGCAATTAGGTCTCATCATTTTACTGCTGAAATTATTAAATAAAACTTCAATTTCTATTTTAATAGTTACTTCTCTCACAAATCTCGCCTATAGAACCCTCTTTCAGCTTCTTGATTTCCTGTTAAATACAATTCACAAAAAGTTAAATGTAATGTCATTCGTCATCTTCTGTATCAGTCTGCACATTCGAGAAATTCAAGTAAAGAAAATGTGTTCTCCGACAGGCATCCCACTTTGTCGGAGAAATCACCATTTAATCCGGCGAACTTTAGTGCTTGGTCTTGAAGAACGTCACAGTTAGTAAGGCTCTATTTCCATTACTGTGACATTTTTTTCGTGGCCGAATGTTAAAACACGCCGGATCAAATGGTGGTTTTTGATCCATATTTGACCCTTGTCGAAGGACACATTTTCGATAATAGGATTTCTTGAATGCGCGGACTAGTAGACGTAAAACACACGGTTTGATAAATGAAAATGGAGCGTCTATTTAAAATATTACCGTATTTTCAGGCTTACAAGACGCTGCGGCTTGGAAGACGCACCCTAATATCGGAAAGAAATTTCTAAGAAAATAAAAGTCATTCTCATACAACGACATATTCACCATACGTCCCTCACATACTGGTGTCACGTCTTGTCTATATTAATCACCTGTTCGATTTTGTTTGTATGGCAATGACATACTAGTTAAGAGCAGAAAGACTCCCGACGTAGCTAGTTAACAGAGTATGTTTAAGCTTGTGGCTCGGTCTTAGAAACACTTGTAACAGCTAAGTACTCAGGTTAGATCATATAAAAGGCTGAATTAGAGAGATAGCTAACATTATAGCTAACATTATACAAATCCACGTCCCTATTCAGTCAGTTATGCGTGATACACGCTTGGGCGATCGTGTATCTTTCGATACATGACTGACAAGGCAGATTTTTTTCCGCAGTAGGTTGCAATTTCTTTCTGCGGTAGATCAATTGCCATCCAAGGCTATAGTCCTTCTATTTACCCATAGGGTATTAGCACGTAAGTGAATGTAACGGATTCGACTGGAATTAGAACTCGGCTATCCGATTCCTCAATCCGAACCGCTATCCATTACTCCACCTACGTTAACCTATTGGTTAAGCCAATTAGCTAACCGTCCAAGCTTACTTGAGCTTGGGCGTTGCCTTACATTCGTCTTGGAAGACGCACACGTATTTTTTCAGGGCATTTTTTATGAAAAAAGTGCGTCTTGTAAGCCGGAAAATACGATAATATCCCGTTTGAAGTAATATAAATGTAAGTTAAAAATATATCCATTAATTCGTTAGAAAAATACAATCTGTCAATGTGACCGTTAGTGCCGATATCTGTACGCATTGGGATCAATTCCTTTGTTCTTTTATTGTCATTTCTTGTCTTGCCCCTTTTAGGAAGGCCCACAAATATTCTGCTGATGGCATTTTATATTATTATTATTATTATTATTATTATTATTATTATATATTATTATTATTATATATTTATTATTATTATTATTTATCATTATTATTTATTATAATTATTATCATATATTATTATTATTATATATATTTATTATATATATTTATTATTATTATTATTATTTATTATTAGTTATTATTATTATAATATATTATTATTATATATTTATTATTACTTATTATTATTATTATTTATTATTATTATTACAATATATTTATTATTATATTTATTATTATTATTTATTATTATTATTATTTATTATTATTATTATTATTATTTATTATTATTATTATTATTTATTATTATGATATATTATTATTATATATTTATTATTATTATTATATATTATTATTATATATTTATTATTATTATTTATTATTATTATTATTATTATTATTATTATTATTATTATTATATTGCTTGCTCCTTAGTTAATTAGTCAGCAGGTCCGTGACATTTTGCCATTATCTCAGATAGACAATGGTCTATTCCCCTTTGATTGCGAGGATAGACAGAAGAAAAGTTATGTCAAAGGCGCTGTTTGGTTTTGGGGAAAAGAAGGGAAAATAAAGAAAGGAAGATGAAGAAGGCAGAGAAGGCGATAATGCTCTCATATGTTTAGCATCTTTTTCAATTAAATAGAAAAGCCATGTATATTTTGAACATTTTCATTTGTATCCCCTTACTTCTTTAAATAATGATCTGCATTCAAACTGATGAATGTTATTGCAATATTTCGTTAAAGTTGTTAATCTCAGATATTTAACGAGAAAATAGGGCAATTTCCACGGATATGTTATTATCGTAGAACTCGGAAGGAGTTTATTCAATCATTAATTTAAGAATTAAGATTGATCAGAAAATTCACATCGGAAACCCGTGGAATTTCTACGGGTATTTCTAGGTGTTATTATTATTATTATTATTATTATTATTATTATTTGTTTCATTCATCTGTTTTTAATTGTTGTAAATGTGTTTTTTTCTAAACAGTAATAAAATTTATAAAAAGTATCTTGTAAAAACGTCAATTACAAATTTCAAATGAACATTCATAAACTGATCCTGAAATATAATTGGAAAACTAATCTTCCTTGAACTGTAAAACCTTCTTGAATCAAATCGCCAATGAATTCTCGGCAAGTGGGCGGCTTCCATATTTTATCTCATTATTATTATTGTTATTATTATTATTATTATTATTATTATTATTATTATTATTATTATTTAATTAAGCATTCATTTTTAAAAAAATTTAATTTCATAATCATTTCGGATAATAATCACCGTCAATGCAGAGGTGAAATCAATCTTTTCAACAATCTTTTTCAGTCGTTCTGCAAGGCCACGCCGGGCAGTTAGTGGTTCAACCGACTTTTCAAAATGAGTATTCTTGTCATTAAATAAGTATTCTGGTAATTAAATAAGTATTCTGGTAATTAAAATATTGACTTTTGGACGTTACTCGATCTGAACGACCGAGAAACGTCCAAGTTGAGGAAAATTTCTGTATCATCTTCTTCGACTATGGGTGACCATGTCTCTACACGACTTCTTGTCCTTTGTAGCTATATGTAAGCATTGTCTGTTTTGCTATCACCCCTGATCCTCTTCATACTGAAGGTAAGAAAGGCAGAGGATAGCAGCGAATAACCTACCAAAGGTGCTTGTGTAAAAGGTTGGAAGAACAGAGATAGAGTCATATATATATATATATATATACTAGCAGCATGGTCCGGCGTTGCCCGTGCTTGATTTAAAAATCGTGCGACTCATACAGCAATCGCTATCACTTGACATAAAATATTTTTGCCCTTCCTTGCCTTTAAAGGAGTGCCCTTTGCCGTGCTGATATTGCTACATGCCTTACTTCTTGTCTATCTCAAACTGTGAATTTCAAAGAACTAAACAAAATGAATACAAAACGATCAGCTTTAAAAAAGGACTCGTAACTGGAAAAACCGAATGAAAAAAGATTGTTAACAACAAATTCTTTTTTCCCACCCAACCCAGTTCTGTGGAATCAGAATCAACGTTGAGTTTAAGCAAGCGAATGAGCCAACTGGAGTAAAGTGCCATGCAAATTAAAATTTTTCCCACTTGTGACGAATGCAGCTATCGATTTTTTTTACATGCTAGTTAACATTCGTGTCAGTCAGCTGTTGGCTCTCAGGCTGGCCAATAGAATCTTCCTGCCTATTCGTAGCAGCCAGCTATAGGCTCTGACTCTGGCCAGTAGAAAATGGCCGCAAACTACATGAAAACTGCCGTAGAAGCATGAAAAAATTGATTATTTCCACTATCGATGGGAGTGGGGAAATGCAAAGTCGGTCTTGACCTTCCCGCTAACTTGCAGCATGTGCATGTAAATGTTGGTGCAAATCCGTCGAAAATTGCGGCCGTTCATTCGTTACACACACAAACACATCCTGCCTTTTATAGATAGAGATTGACCAGGTCATTCAATGTAGCTGGATCTCAGAATTGAATTAGTTATTATAGTTCACTGAGAAGGAAATCGATATTTAATTAAGAAAATGCTCAGGTTTATAGAATTATGAATTGGCAGCACAGCATTAAAATTATCATTGTGTTTAATAAACATAAAGCGTATACAACTTTATAGCTAAACTCAGTCTATTAAACTGTGCGTGTTTGTGCTCCCTACACACACACCTACGTACACACAAGAAATACCGTCTGAAAATATAAATGATTTTCTTCGAATTGGGCTCGGTCCCGGGCACGCGAGAAGCGGTAGCTGCCGGTCTTCGCCGTCGCCGGACGCGCGCCGTGCGCCGTGCGCCACGCCCGGTCTGCCGAAAACCCGTCGGTGATAGTCTGCCGAATTCCGAGCGAACGTTGAAGAAAAGCAAAGGCAAAGCGAGCTGCCTGGCTGCCGCACGAGCGAGGCGTCAGGCCAGCCTTCGTTTGCGGTCGCCGGATGCGCGTCGTGCACCTCAGCAATGGTCGGCTTCAAAAGTGATCGACCGAAGTGCCGATTTTCGATTTTTTGGAAAAAATTCAAAAAATAAAATTCGAAAATGAAACTAAACCTATTGATTATTGTTTTTATATCGTTTCTAACGTTTTTGAATAGTTTCTGCTTTTGCTTGAATTATGGCTCCAGGTGTGCCTTCAAAATTCAATGTGTATCTGAGATATCCTTTTAACACTACATGAAACTTGCAGTAAGCCCGCCACTTCATCATATTTTATAAAATTTCATAAAAATTTAACTTAAACCTTAGTGTCACTTATCTGCCAGCAAACGACCTCGCATTACACTTTGCGACAAAACCGTGGACGATCATGGCTCTCCACAACATCTTATCCTTTGTGGCTCTAACCAAATTTGCTTCCTAATTAACCTTCCCAGTCCATGTTTTACCATTTATTCATAAGAGCTCGTTAGGTAGGTTACACACTGTTTCCCTCTGCCCCTCTAGCCTTCAAAATATACTGCGTGTCAAATTCTCCAAGCCTCTTTCCTCATTATGTGTCTTAGAAATTTTAACTGTCATTTTCTGATCCTATGCTCAAAAGACCATTTTGTTTAAAACATACTCCTTGCTCACATGTTCCTTCCATGGTATTCTCAGCATCCTTTTGTAAACCAATTCCTTCAACTCGCGACGAATGTGTCCAGCATTCACTTCTATATAGCAGGGTTGATATTACATCACTGTTTGGGGCACCCTGAGACGGTTAGCAAGTTTGTCTTGCTAGAACAATTACGACTGAGTAGTGAGTTCGAACCTCACTGGGTGCCCCATACTTTCGGCCTTGTGCCACATCTATGCTACGCTTGGAAAATCACTATTACATCGCTGTTCACCATTCCTGTTTTCCTGTTGCTTCGTAAATTGTGTCTGTATTTTGAAAGCATCATCCGCTCTTCCTATGCGAATTCGGATTTCTATGTCATATTTTCCATCGTCTAAGGCTTCCCAGATAGTTAAAAATCTGTACTTCCTTCACGTGGTCGTCTCCAGATCGGAACTAGCTGTTCCTCTTGCTAACAGCCACACTTTCTATCTTACAATTAACGATCAGTTTTCTCTTCTCGCTTTTCTTTACTACGATGACTAGGAGTTCCTGTAGTTTTTTTTTTGAGCCCGCCATCAACACGCCGTCATCTTCAAATCTTATATTGCTATTTTTTTTAACCCTATTGATTAGGAATAGAGTTGATATTAATTATTAGAAAGACGCGGATTCTTCAGAATGCGACCATTCTTTTAACACTTTATAACAGCAAATGCACTTGGATAGAAAATACTTTATATGTTGTTTACCTAAGGCGCAACGTTACAAGAAAGAAAACGCTTTCACACACGCTTGTCCACGCGTGTCTCCTTCGATTGATTCGAAAGACACGCGTGCCTGGAGTGGCATTCAGTGAGATAACGTTTGTCTTGATCAAAGCAAATAGTATCAACTCACACTTTTTGCTCCAGTGAGCAAGTTCCTAAACATTGTCAGTGCTGAGGAGATATAGGCGTTCCCTGTGAGCCGTGTACTGGACTCCTGTCCAACGAATCATGAACACAAACACAGGGGTTCTTTTTCATTTCCTCATTGACGATTACTTTAATAGCAGCTGGACACTGAGCAAACACAATAAAAAGCATGAACGGTTCCACTATATTCATACACACGCTGATATGTTCCTTGTCTCAAAGATAATTTATGTACGAATTTTCTTCTATGTTAGCCGACTATAGAGATGAAGCCGAGGGCGTCGTTTTTTTGTGTTTTTTTTTTGCTGCATCGTTTTCATTTTGCTCTTAAAAAAACGTACGTACCTTTGCACTTGAATAGTTGTAACGCTTTACAAATTCTGTATATTTGAAAGACACAAATCTTATTCATTTCATTTTTTTTAGTCTAAACCTTTATGTTCCTTCCTTCCTTCCTTCCTTCTTAAAACCCTAAGTTTTCCTTTCTTCCTTTCAACTTTTCCTTCCTAACTCGCTACGCTTTCATTCTTTTTTCTTGCTATTTTCCTTCTTCCTACGTTTTCTTTCTTCCTTTCCATTGTATCTTTCAACTTTTCTTTCCTTCCTTTGTCTTCTTTGTTTTCTGCTTTTTCTTTTTTTCTTCCCACGTTTTCTTTTTTGCTTTCTATTTGTTCTTCCTTCTTTCCTTCCTTCCTTCCTTCCTTCCGACCGACCTACCTACCTACGTTTTCCTTCCTGCTTTTTCTTTCTTTCTTCTTACCTTTTCTTTTTTCCTTTTCAGTTTTCCTTCCTTGCTTCTTTCCCCTTCCTAACTTCTTTACATTCCGATCTTTCCTTCTTTCTTCCTTATATTTTCCTTCCTTCCTTCCTTCCTTCCTTCCTTCCTTCCTTCCTTCCTTCCTTCCTTCCTTCCTTCCTTCTCATTTGTTCCTTTCCCCTTTTCTCTGCTGATTTTTCTTTCCTTCGCCTCATTTTTCATTCATTTCCTTTCATTTTCTTTCATTCCTATATTCGTTCTTTCTTCCTTTACCTTAATTTCATTCTTTTCCCCATTGTCATACGTATGTTTTTAAGCCTTTTCATTCCTTTCTTCCCTTCGTTATCTCCTCTATTGCTTTTCCCTTTTCTACTTTCGCCTTCATTCGTTCTTTCATTTTTTTCATTTCCATGTTTGTGGTGTAGTCATTTCGCAACTGAAATCGACCTATGAAACGGCTATTTTTTAAAGATTTTTTTTGTAGCTGTGCATAATACGCACCCCTAATTTTGCTTATTATTTTTTTTTAGAAAAAAATGCGTATTATACATGGGGAATTACGGTAATTCTATTTTAAAGAACCAATTGTAATGAGGAATGTATCATGTTAACTACTATACGTAACAATTTAGAATAAATTTGGAGTTCGCTAACATACCTTAGTTTTTATGCATGGGAGTGGTAGCATACACTTTGGGAAGTGTTTCTCTCTTCCATGACACCGCAAGGCTACATACAGTAAGAATAACACAGGAAAAACATTTGGATCTCGATTACTCTGTTCTACCCCACTGTCCATATTCCCCTGACCTTGCATCAATCGATTATTACCCTTTTTTGTGGTAAAGCCTTTGATAAGAAAAACTTTCCCTACTGAAAACCAGACTCAAGAGCTTGTCGAAAACTCTCCCATATCAAAAGCTGAAGAATTTTGCTCAAAAGGTATCGAAGAGAGTTCTGACGAAAAGCAACAAACAACATTACAAATAATGATAAATATATTTTTTAAGAATGAATTTGATAAACAAACACGGAAATCATTTATGACTCAACCTACTAAATTCAGACTTAAATCTCTCTCCGTTTCTCTTTCACTTACTTTTCCTTGAAAGAAAAGAGGCTCAATTATTTTCTAGATTTCTTAAAAATACAATTCAGACTTGTTTCGCTGTGTTTCTTTTTCTTTTTATGTGCCGTGTCCCTTCTGGGTGTAGGCAATCATGGCTCTCCACTTTCCCCTATCCCTTGTAGCTCTGAATAAGTTTCGCCCCTCTGCCACCTCCCCCAGAGACCACGTTCTGTCATCCACGTTCTTAAGCCCGCTATGCAGGTCATGCGTTGCTTTCCCTTGTCTCTCTGTCTCTCTATTCGACCTATGAGTATCATATTCTCCAAGCCCTCCTTTCTCATTACGTGTCCCAGAAATTACAGCTGCCTCTTCCTGATGTTAAGTATAAGCTTCCTGCTTGTTTGCATCGTCTCCAAAACCTCATCGTTGTTCACACTCTCGGCCTATGATATCCTCAACATCCTTCTGTAGAACCATATCTCCTTTGCCTCGAGTTTCTTCTCGTTGCGTTTATATTACTTATTCCGTTGGATTTATATAATTCATGCAGGAAAGAGAGAAAGTAACCAGGACACACAAGAACTATAAAACTCAATGAATATAATTAGTCAGCCGCATTAATCCTGTAGTCGCCATTGATATCCGTATTCTTAATGTTTGGCTATAATGAATCATATAACATCCCCTAACCTACCTCCCTAAAAATCTTTAGGTAATAGAATTAGCTTCATAGCAGTCGTCAACATCACCTCCCTTCCTTGATGTTGGCTACACTGCATTGTCAAGTCTATTTTCGCCCTCTCTTCTTTGTTCTTCGGCATAAATGGTTGGCATGATTTATCCATATCCCATGAGCACTTGCGCGTCCAGCTTCGCGCCTTTTTCTCCTTAGTATTCATCTCATGGTCAAATACCTGTTCGCCTTCCGTTCAACCATCCGTCTTGATGAGAGGCAAATAAACAGAACCAGAACTTCTTTGCTTCGTTTCAACATTTTTTTTCCTGTTTAACATACATTTTTATATGCCGTTTTTGTTACTCGTTCATCTTGTCATCCATTATCCATTTGCAGAATGACTGACCGACATCACTGGTTTCTTTATTCTGTTTTAAATAACTTGGAAAATTTTTATAACTTCGGGCTTTTGTATTTTGCTTTGTCAGCTATCTACACTATTCCATAAAATAGATAAAATCTGTTTTGAGACGAAAGAATTTGTGAATCTCAGCATCTATATGAGGGATGTGAAAAATCCTACCGAACAATAAAAAATGAAATTTTCTTTTGAAAAACTTCTTGGGCGTTTCGAAACCTTTTACATCGACCTTCGTATATATATATGTATTTAGGCAGCAATCCTTCTTTCATGCACATTTCATTAAAAACGACTGACAAGGTGCTTTTATTTAATTTTTATATAATTTCTCGTGCGATCTAATAATGTTTTTCTTTTCAGATGATAAATTATATAAAAAGTATATACATATATATAATAAACAAAAAAATCCCAAATCACCTCATATGGGGAATAGGCTATTTCAGTAGACGAAGATATCGGTCGTTTGTCTCATCAACCACGGTGTGGACTGAGTTCGTGTCAGAAATAGATATTTGTCTTAAAGAGAAGAATTTTTCTAAAATTAAACCCGAATATTAATCTTATGACATTAATTTGAGGTTATATAAAGAATGAAATATTAATTTAAAATGAAAAGAAGAATAAAATGGGGTTTAAAAATAACTTTTATATATATATATATAGAAAAGATAGATGCAATAGATTAATGGAAAGAGAGTTGGGGAGATCTTAGAGGGAAATTCATAAATTATAATTAATATAGGTAAAGAGGTTAAGAGGGGGAATATAGACATTAGAATTAGTTATACATTCGACATTTGAAGATTTAGAGGGGAGTGAATACTATTTGTTACCTTTACTATATATATATATATATATATATATATATATATATATGTATATGTATATATATATATATATTATAAATGTTATTTTAGTGAATAGTTATGACATTTGGGTTTTCATTTTCTTAAATAGTGAAATTTAATAGCAACCGATCTACAAAAGAATAACGCGCCTTCGAGTGGAATTGAAACTGATTCCACATTTTCAATCAGGGAAATCACTCCTATAACCCAAATGTGCCTTCACGGATTTGGCCACTAAAGAGCATATTGATAAGCCTAAGTTTAATCATATATCTAAGGAAATGCACGTCTCATCTTGGGACATTTGGAAGTCTATATCTGATAGCTTCATTTTCGTACTCGAAACATAAGCAACCGGAATTTTTGAACTTATTGGTTGGTTACTTGTTTTTGTTTAGCGGTATATCAACACCTCTATGGGTTATTTAATGCCGAAATCTAAATATTTTATATTTTGCAATTTTAATCTATTTCTTGGAGATAATAATGGGTTAGTGATACAAATTTTACTAATTAACCCATAGCTGGTGGGAGAAGAGGTGGATTCCTATCCCATTGGTATAAGCGAATACAACGATCCTTACTGTAATTGTAACTCGGTCCTCCGATTAAAATTTCCGGGCTATTATCCATTGCATCATCCGCAAATCCAAGCGGTCACCCATTAAGGTACTGACAAGGCCCGCCGTTGCTTAACTTCTGTGATCGTATGGGAACCGGTTGTTGCGACGGGATGTGATCGTAAGCCTTTTGAAAGATTGCTGTATATAACTCGTGTTTCATCACCCGACAAATTGGTATAAGAATGTCAATAGGAAAAATCTTCTACCAATTTGACTTATCCAAACAATCGTTCTAGGAATTTTACTATATCGTCGACATGGAAAAAAAAACATTATCCAGAAAGAGGCTTTCGCAAAAGCGTCTGTATCTTTAAATTTTGGATTTAATGTAACTATGAAAACAAAAACATTTCGCTTCAATTTTGCCTTGATAAAGTCGGAAAACGAAACGCGTCGGCAAAAACTAAGATTTTTCATGTCATTCTGATACCATATATATATATATATATATATATATATATATATATATATATATATATATATATATATGAAGAAATATAGTCTTAAAATGTGCTATATTTATGGGATAAAGTGCTCAATATCAGAGATAGAGCGTGTGTAAATATAAAAGTGAACATAGAAGTCAACACTTAGAGGCGACAGTCTGTTTCATGCTAGATGCAATCGTGGCCTGACGATTGTATCTAGCATGAAACAGACTGTCGCCTCTAAGTGTTGACTTCTATGTTCATTTTTATATATATATATATATATATATGTGTGTGTGTGTGTGTATGTGTGTGTGTGTCTGTATATATATATATATATATATATATATATATATATATATATATATATAAAAACTTGTATGCTCGAAAATTCCTCTTTCGTTTATAACGATTTAATTGAAGACAACTGACAGCTCACTGCGATTAACCTTTTTATTTTATTATATTTTTCATGCATTCGTACAAGTGATTTCACTTTTGGACATAGAATGTGTAAGAACTATTCAAATCAGCATGTCATCCGCGGGCTTTCGTATAATCTATTTGCCATTATCAAGGTAGTCTTACATTATTTTTTAATAGCAATAGAAATGTTTAAATTTCTGAAGACACTCAGCTCATTGTGGCCGTGTTCATAATTGATATTATTGATAGTTGCTTCTCCTTTTTTTTTGTTAACGCTTCTATTATTTTAAAAAAGTTTTCTGCATTTAGATGAGGGTAGTATTATTTTTCTACATGTATATTGTGGATGAGGTTGGTCTCCGTATGTATTTTAGTGGGTCATAATGGAACTATGATCTGAAAGATGCAAAGTAAGTCTACTTGATAGGCATGTAGTTTTATGTCCAATGTAATTATTATTCCTGAATTTGTCTTTTTCATGAACATAGTTCCGTAATGGGTTTGTAAATTCGTAAAAATGTTGGTTCTCTGTAACTTGGACCTTGTTGGTGAGTTTTCATTGTTGACGATGAAGTTTGAACATTTTAAATCTTTTTATAAACAATTTTTATTATATTATGAACTAGCAGCCATACCCAGCTGGTCGATCAGAAAAGGCGTTCAATTAGAATGGAGCAAAAAAAGCATCATTTTTAGATGTAACAGAGTCTATATTCTTCAATTACTTTAAAGTACTTTCATTAAAAAACATTTTGAATTAATGCAGTTACTGATATAGCAGAAGTAGTCTGTAATTATTCAATATAAGTTAGCCGAGGACATGAAGGGATAAAACTGGCAACCTGAAGACCCACTTCATCCACAATTATTTTGGAGTTTTTGGAATTCAAAAATAAGAGCCCAACATACGAAATACAAATTGGAGATGACAAAATTAAGCAAGTACTGTTTTATATATAGAGATAATCAAGTTAATCTTTTTGTTCTGGTCGACTGACGTTATGTATTTCTTAATCATGTTTCTAAGAGAAAATTCGTCCTGCTTATAATTAACGCTCAATTGAGTTTTTTTTATCATAGGTATGTTGATATTATTGTATTTTTTTATCATAGATATGTTGATATTATTGTATTTTTTTATCATAGATATGTTGATATTATTGTATTTTTTTATCATAGATATGTTGATATTATTGTATTTTTTTTATCATAGATATGTTGATATTATTGTATTTTTTTATCATAGATATGTTGATATTATTGTATTTTTTTATCATAGATATGTTGATATTATTGTATTTTTTTATCATAGATATGTTGATATTATTGTATTTTTATTATTATAGATTTGTTGATATTATTGTAATTTTTTATTATAGGAAAAGTTGATATTATTGCATTTTTGTATAGGAAAAGTTGATATTGTATTTCATTATTATAGATTAGTTGATATTGTATTTTTTATTATAGTAATGTTGATATTATTGTATTTTTTATTATAGGAAATGTTGATATTGTATTTTTCTATTATAGTAAATGTTGATAATGTATTCTTTTTATAGTAAATGTTGCTATTGTATTTTTTATTATAGATATGTTGATATTATTGTATTTTTTTATTATAGGAAAATGTTTATATTGTATTTTTTATTATAGAAAATGTTGATATTATTGTATTTTTTATTACAGGAAATGTTGAAATTGTATTTTTTTATGATAGAAATGCTGATATTATTGTATTTCATTATTATAGATTTGTTGATAGTGTATTTTTTAATTATAGAAAATATTGATATTGTATTTTTTATTATAGAAAATGTTGATATTATTGTATTTTTTCTTAATGCTTCATTTTACCATTGCTTAATTTAGAAAGAAATAATCTAATCTGGTTATTTATATGCTGGGTCCTTGCTCAGTACTGTAAACAATAACGGACGTGAGGATAAATTCTTGTGCGCTCTCGTTAAGTAATTTCAGCTGATTTTTCATTTTGAATTGTTCTTCTCCTAGACTAGTTGTCAATCAAGGCTAGAGATACAGCTATGTGCCGCTATCGCAATGGTCTCGACTGGAATTTTAACTAGACATACCAAACCGACATAGACTAGGCTCTCGTATAAGAGAAGAAAAACTCTGAATTCCAAATGGCGGAGATGAAAACAACTACACCCGCTTTCTAAAGAATGCATGGCAATTTACAGATAATAAAGAAAGGAATTCGTGGAGAGCCATGATCACCTACAACTTGACGAGATATGGCCGTAAACAATTAGCATGTATTTCTTTTTTTTTCCTTTTTTTTTTTAAAAAAAAAAGATCACTCGGAACTTTTTCAGACAGCTCTTACATTCTCCTTTCAAAACAATGTTTATTTTTTTTTATCAGCTTTTGTTTATCCCTTCTTTCGTTTCGCCTTCCCTTTCTTATTTCTTTTCATTCTTTTTATTTGTCAATAGATTCCCTTCATTGCTTCCTTTTATTGTTCTGCTAGGACCATGAGTAACCTCGTGCGACGTTGTCGTATTAAATTAGATCTCGCATAGTCTCGCGGGGATTGACGGCATTTCATTAAAACTCTTCATAAATAACCATGAAATGAAGAATGGCGGAAATGCAACCAATGCCAACAACAGCAATAATAATTTCAACAACAGCAAAAGGCGGTCAGAGCAATCTTCTATCAGCTCCCGAGGTCATTAGATATTTTTGTCGCTACCGAAAAGATTGAATTGATAAGCAGAATTTAATTCCCCGAAAGGAAAATATTTTAGAATTATATCAAAACCTGCTGTGAAACTTTTGCACAGTATACGAAAAAAATAGTATGCAAAATCATTGATCTTCATTATCTAAACATATCAGTGTGTAAGTGTCTTCACAGATACTTGCGTTTCTGTGTGTAAGTATGTATGGAGAAAAATAGTGTAGGGAATAGATTGAAAAGGTGTATGTATGACAATGAGTGCGGTTTTATTTTTTTTCTTTATTTCATTGAAAGGCGTTTATTTTTTTTTCATTGAAAGGCATTTTTATCTGTCTTGGTGAGGTAGTTACTGGATGGAAGAAAAACAAGCTCGTTAGGTAGGTTATTCTTGCTCTTTGTATGTTTTGTGAGTACTAAATTCTCCAAGTCTTTCTTCTTCATAATGTGTCCCAGAAATATCCACTGTCTCTTTCTAAATGTAAATAGGAAATTAAAATCAACGAGACTGAAAATTGTCTACGCAAAAAAATAAATGAATAAAGAAAAATAAAAATAAAGAAAAACAAACAAACATTTTACTAATCTTTTGTGGTACTCTGCACACAAAGTGAATGAACAACAAATGCGTTGCTAAAAGGTAAGAATACATTGGAAACTAGAATTAATACAACGATTGAAATTTAGTTAAGCAATGAACATCGAAATCTTTACTGTTTGTGGGATATTCAGTGTTCTATAGGAATAAAGTGTCGCTGCCGACACTTGAGTTTGAACATAGATCGTCAGTGAGCAAACACAGGCGATCCCATTATTGAATTAAGTAGACCACGTGACCATAGAGGAAACGCATATATCGAAGGTATCGTGACGTCTAATTGATCTGCAATTCTAGTCTATCCTCTATTACTATTCGGATCACCATTTCTACTCTATCCTCTACTACTATACGGATCGCTATTTCTAGTCTATCCTCTATACTATACGGACCGCTATTCTCTACTCTATTCACTATACTATTTCTCTATTCAGATCGCTGTACGGTGGTTACTTTTCGAGCGAGTATTATTGAGCAAGTACTATTAGTGCGAGATTATTCGAAGGCGTCTGACACCAGTATTGTTCAACGGAGTACTATAGTTGTATCTGCGATTACAAAGTCTCTACTACAACGAGCATTACGAAAATGACAACAAGTATTCATTGGCATCACAAAAGTGGCAATGAGTGTTTGTTGACACCACAACATTCAGTTAATGAGAACAAAAATGATATCAATTGATTGATTTCTTTTTTACGACTTATCAACCTTTTCCAGGTTATTTAAAGCTAGAAAATAATTTTAGATTGTATGATAATTTTAAATTGTAAGAAATTATTGCAGATAATAATGATTTATGGATGCAAGTCTTACTAATTAACCCACAGCTGGGGGAGATGATGTGAACTCATACCTTTCTCAAGGGTATTTGCGAGTAATTGAATATAACAAACCCGACTGGAATTAGAACTCGGCTCTTCGATTTCCAATTCCGAGCTGTTATCCATTACACTTCCTGCATATCCAAGCTTACAGCACCTGGTATTTCCAAGAAGTCAACTATCCAGGTATTGACCAGGTTCGACGTTGCTTAACTTTCAGCGTGATATGACCGTAAGCCAGAATTATATAATAGATGATAAGAAGATAAGTTAGAAGTTAGAAAGTAGTTCTTTAGAAAGTAGATTTAAAGATTAAAAGTGTCTGCACAAGGAATGATAAAAACTTTGTTTTCTGTCTGATGCGCTGCAGACAAAGAGAATGTCCACCCTCAAGCTACAGACAAACAGAAAATGAACCTTTATTTCATACTGAGGAGAAATGTAACACTTGGATTTAAAATTGCGAAAAAGTTCAATTGTTTTGATGCCAGTTGCGCGGGATTGTGTATTTCTCGTCAGTAACTGAACTCAAGTCCTTTTGTGAAAAAGTGGAACAATCCACTAAAATGGCTTCCTGCTGTTTTCTTGATGCAACCGTAGGAAGCCATTTCTTTGATGGACAAAAAGAACCTTCTGTATCGGTAAAAATAAAATAGAATTTTTTTTATTTATTAAGATTTCGTTTTAGAAAATGGACAAACGAAATGGAAAAGAAGCACTCCTCAAACAAGATTTGTTAAGTGAAATGAAGGAAAAAAATATCACGTTTTTCTTTTTTTTTTTTTTCTCCATACAATGATTCACAATATATTTAAATGTTACTAAGCTTAGATATAAGATACGCGTGTGGTATAATGTATTGCTGCTCGGAACAAGAAATAGGATATCCGTGTTCGAATTGTAGCTGAACTTACGCACATATAACCTTGGGCACAGTATGAATCTATATCTTCTCCCCCCACTATGGGTAAAATAGCAGGATTCTATAACCTTGACTGGCAACCATTCTAGAGAGTCCTGTGTATAACGATAAAATACATCCGACAGCAAGGACTCTGATGGGGAGTTTTTGAGGAGCGTAGAACCACGTCTTAATTGCTGTTGTTCCCAGGTCCACCCTGACCCGGGGTGGTAGCAGCTATGGGCAAATAATTAACCCCAAAACTGGGGGTCAAAATCAATGAAAGTATAAAAATAGATGTTTATAGTAAAACTAACAGCAATTTATTTTTGAAAAGAAAGTTACTAGCAATACATAATAAAATGTTATCAGTAAAAAGTTTTGAAAAATATATATATTAGTAGCAATACATTTGACTCTCTACCATACACTCTTTACGAAAATACATATTCTATTCATACGAACCTAAAAATCTTGTCGGCATTAAATAACAGATTGATGTTGATATACCGTCAAAGAAAATAACCCAAATTAAACCATACTAGAGATAGTGACTTGATAATCACCCATCTCCCAGTAAGCCTGGGACACTGGTAGATATGCAATGGCCCACAAAACCCTCGTTACAAAAATGCATATTCTATTCATACGATCTTGTCGGCATTAAATAACAGATTGATGTTGATATACTGTCAAAGAAAATAACCCAAACCAAACCATACTAGAGATAGTGACTTGATAATCACCCATCTCCCAGTAAGAATTGGGACACTGGGGGGTATGCAATGGCCCACAAAACCCTCTTTACATAAATACATATTCTATTCATACGAACTTAAAAATCTTGTCGGCATTAAATAACAGATTGAGGTTGATATACAGTCAAAGAAAATAACCCATACCATACTAGAGATGGTGACTTGATAATCACCCATTTCCCAGCAAACCTGGGACAGTCGTGGGTATGCAGTGGCCCATGAAAACTCACAGTGAATGAAAGTCTACATTGCTATGAGTTTTGCGCATTAGGTTTCAGGCGGAAAAAGTTTAGATGTGTGCGTAATGTAGCAGTTATCGGCCTTCGAATAGAAATTGACTTGTCGAGTTCAAATTTCAAAAGATACTGTTGAATTTAATTTCGCATGTATACATTTAGAAAGGCATGAATCCGTTTTCTCTCAAATAGGGCTTAATGGCAGAGCTTCTCTAGCTTTGGTCGGTAGCCTCAGCACGGAAAACTCTGAATTCAAACATTTAGACATGGGTTTACCAGCTCCACTTTTTGCTACAAAAACCACCGCAGCCATACCTATCGCGATGTGACTATGACTATACTTTACCGAAAGTCTACAGTAAAAATCACAGGATTTAAGGAAAAAGTATGTAGTTTAAATTGCCAGTTCTTTATATTTGGTGGAATTTAATTCATGGACTAAAAAACTAGTCTCCTAAGCTAATAATTATTACCTTTCTTGAGGAATAAATTTCATGTTTCCTTCATTTAAATATATATTTTTATTTCGTCCCCAAAAATGCGACATGAATTTTCCGAACATAGAAAAGAAAAAGGAGACGGAAAAAATACACGCACACGTCGATAAGCGAAAAACGACCAGAGAAAAAAAAGAAATAATAATTAAACAGTAAAGAAATACAATCAAAGAAAAGAAAGCAAACGAAAATAACATATTAACCCATTTACACACGCACGCAAAATTGGATGAAAAACGTTAAAAAGAAACAGACAGAAAACGAAAAGGAAGAAAAAAGTTAGAATTGAAAAAAGAAAGGAAAAGAAAAACAAAAGAAATTAAGAAAGAAATTAAGAAAGAAAAAGGGAGTAAGACATAAAAGAGTAAACCTTAAAGAAATATTAATTACTTCTACCTATCGCATATATCTTAACCTTTTCGCCTGTGATTCTTGGGACGTCGTTAGGCGTCAGAATTGGAAGGCAGGGGAGGTAATCAAGGATGTTTGGCTGCAGCGGGCTCTTTCCGACTGACATGCAAAACCTCTCGACTTTCAACTGCTGAGACCGTTGACATTTTATTGTGCCAACTGCTGGCTGGTTTCGCCTGAAGGTCATTCGTTGATCAGGAACTGGACGACGTTGCTTTTATCAGAAATCAAAAGTTGAATCAAAAGGGCATAACAAAACACTGGCCGGCACGCACGCACGCACGCACGCACGCACGCACGCACGCACAACTGAACACAAACCCACGCCCGCGAAAACTCAAAAACACACGTGCACGCAAATACATACACGCATGCAAGTACAGTCTTTCGCACACCCTTCGCATACGAATTCACACACTCGCATTTACTCTCTCACACATACTCACACAGGAACTTACAAAGTCAAGCAAACGTAGACACGCAAGCAAAGACCGGAAGTACGCACAGAAAACATGCACAGACACACACGCACGCACACGTGAACTCACATACACACATGCACGCACAGTTGAAATATGCGTGCACTAAGTCACACGTTTAAAATTACACACACGCATACAATAAAAAAAAACATAAAGGCACTAATAAATCTACTGCTACCCTCATAAGATTATACGTAGAAAAGAAAGGGAGAGAGAGAAAGAGAGAGAGAGAGATAAAAGGAGAAAGAGTGGGAGGGAAAGAGTTGAAGGAGGAGTAAAAGAAAAAAAAACGTTAAAAACAAAAAATTTCATTATAAATACAGGCTAAAGCAATATTCTCTTTCCTCTTCTAAGTGTTGTGTCTCTTCAGGACACGGCTCTCCATAACTTCCTGCTCTTTGTCGTAAATTTTGTCATTTTGCTATCTCTCCTAATTCCTGTTCAGCCAACCACATACACAAGCACGTTAAGTAGGTTATGTATTGCTTTCCTCTGTCTCTCTTGCCTTCAGTATGCCCTCTGAGTGTTAAATTTTCTAAGCCCTCTTTCCTCATTATCTGACCTATAAAATTCAACTGTCTCTTTTTTCGAAGTGTGTGTTGCTTACATGTTCAGTCCATGGTATTCTCAGCATCCTTCTGTAAATCAATATTTATGATGCCACAGCAGATTGTCCAGCATTCACTGCTATATATTTCATAACTGATCAGTACTCTTTTCTTAGTTTTTAACGAAATCTTCTTTTTTCTTAATTTCTTTTGGAAGACATTTTTCGCTGTCCCAATTTCGGTATCGCATTTTCCATCGTTTGTTAAAACACTTCCTAGATATTTAAATGTTTGTACTTGCTTAATTTTGTCAACTCCAGTTTGTATTTCGGATGTTGGGATCTTATTTTTGCTGACAATCATACATTCTGTCTTCTTTTTTAATCATTTATTACGATCTTCTGCGGGAATTCTTATTCAGTCCGTTATCTGCCATGCGTGATACATGCTTAGGCGACCATGTATCTTTCGATACGTGACTGAAGAAGATTTTTTCCCGGTAAACCAGTTGCCATCCAAGGCTATAGAACTCGGTCTGCGGGGGGGGGGGATGATTCATACCTTTACCAATGGTATTAGCACGTAAGTGACTGTAATGGATTCAACTGGAATTCGAACTCGGCTCTCCGATTACTCCACCGGGCTTAGAACAATAAGAACCACCTGATTTCTTATTACCGACATGTAATCTCTCTATATATAAAACAGAGGATGTCTGTGTGACTGTATGTCTGTCTGTGTGTTTGTCTGTTTGTGTGATAACTTTTCACTCGAGATCCATTCAACCGATTTTGACAAAACCTGGCACATATATTGTACAGTGTAGGAGGCTCTTTGCGTAAAAAATCGATAATTTAAAAAAAATCAATAATTGATAAGGCCGATCAAAAATCGATAAATTCAACTTTTTTCGTTCAAACTCGGTATGTAGGTTACTTACGTCATGACGAGCTCAACAATACATTTTTATTTCTACGCCACTGCGTTTAGCGCTAACCGCAAAAAACAAAAAATCGATTTCTACACAAATCAATTTCAGCAAAAATTTTAAACTAAAAACTGCTTCAACAACGATGTAGCCATTGAAATATGTTAGAGTATTTTATTTAATCATTTAATTATTTAAGATATTTCTCTTATATTTTAAATGGATATTTACCGATGAATATTGCAGGCGATTCCCAAATTCGTAATACTGATATAGAATTGTGTTAATTGCTAATGAAAAAGCATTTCGCATTCAATTCGCTGCTACCTTGTCGACTGTCTGTATCTAAATATTGCTTGCTCACTGTTGTGGTATTGTGTTTTAAGATGGCCTATATAGGACTTTATTTTCCATGTTATCTTTTATTAAAGAAAAAACTTAACCAGAAGTTATTTTATTCTCTACATCCACCGAAAACCAATCGTTTTCTGAGTCATTATTCACTACAATTGCAGGAAAACTTCAATCAAAATCATGGATTGACGTTGTTCAATTTATAATTTTGTGCTTTGTCGAATTCTTGTCGCTATGGATGAACTGATTGTTAAAAATAATAACTGAAACTTAATATAAGATAACCAAAAATATTCGTTTGGTTTTTGTTTTTACGTAGTGTGGGAAGAAGTGATCACAAATACGCAAATGATGCATCACGTGCAGGGAAAGCGGTTGGGTGGATGTAGAGACGTTGCTTTTTACTAATACAGGTGTGTTTCGCACAGACATCAGTCAGAGCTCAGGCAGCGGCGAAGAGACATGTCGATGTCGAAGGAGCTCATTTGGGGTTGACTTTAAGTGGAGCTTGTCTGCAGCCGCATCAAGTCGCCGAATACGCCAAGCCTTTGGGGATAATGCGACGAGTGAACGCACCTCCTCCAGAAGTTCAGGTTTTATCCACTGAGCCATGTGTTGGTTGGATCTAGTGACTTGACCCAAAGAGTTGTGAGTTCCATACCTGGCTACGGTAGTGGTGAACAAAAACATGGAGAGTTGAATTAAAGGGAGATAACTGAGACATCCGAAAGAGGCATGGCACATGGAACTAGAACAATATACCTCGCTGAACGAAATAAAGGATTCAGTTGGAAATTCCAATCACTTGAAGAAGGCCGAAGTGTACAACACCTGAAACGTCGTGAATATGACAATATAGATAAGGGAAACAGTCCGAACAATGTAAATACTGTAAATAAATTTAAAAAAAACGGCAAGGACTTATTTGGTTAACTTGTACTTTACATATTTTGGTTGACTATTATAAACATGCACATCAAAACTATGCAAACTTGACTGATAAGCAGGCATTACTGATGGCTCTTAGCAGCTAGCCAAATTAAATACTATTGGAATATTTATTTTTCTAGGGAGATTTAATTGTATATCAGTCAAACACTTAAGGGATATTTTTAATCATTTCACTCCAAGCAAGAAAATAAGGTCACTAGGATGCAAGGCTGTTATTGAAAGCGGAAGATACAGAGAAGACAATAAAAGAACAGGGATCAAGTAGACAAAAGATGACGATTGACATTGCATTTAAATTATTGAAGATCAAAGTTGACTGGAAAGCAAGAAGTCGGAAAAGAGTTCCATAAGCGAGAAGCGTGAGGAAAAAATAGCATAGAAATTATGGTTAAAATTAGCAATTTCATCAGTGAAATTATGAGACCTAAATGCTAACCTAGTACTGCGTTTACATTCCTGAAGTCGAGGTACGAACGAAGAAAGCTCATCAGAACAATTACCGTGAACATATTTATATAGGGAGCAATGGAAATCTACGTTACGGCGGCTGGAAAGTGAGTGAAGCCTAGATACCAGGCCAGGACGGATAATATTGCTGAATGTTGTCAATATTTTCTAGACAAATAAAATAATCACCAGACCAGATGTGGCAGAAATATTCAACGCATATTAATGTGAAAGATAGATTCAGGTGAGAAAAATTGTCTCGGGAACAAATTATCCTAGCAGCAGAATTATCAATTGATTCAATATAATCATTCCATTTCATGTCAATGGAAAAAGAGAGACCAAGAAAACGCAAAGTTGGAGGTTAGCATCAACCATGATGATAGAAGTAAAAAAAACTTCTTTAAGATGATTATAAGAGAACAGTTTCGATTTAAGGGCTTTAAAATGAACAAGCCACTCCTTGCCCAGGTTCACAACAGATTGTAGGTCATTTTCGAGATCAGCAGTTAATCGAACTTTTTGTATTTTTTAATGCATTTTAATTCATATGTAGACGTCCGGTTAGTGTAAGGGACATCGGCGCAGAAAGTGGAATCGGCGAGCCGAGTTCAAATTCTAGGCTAATCTATTGCATTCACTTTCGCACTAATGTCCTTTGAAAAAGGCATGAATCCGATCTCGCGTCCCCAGCTATGGGTTAAATAACAAGGTAGACTTGTTGCAACAAGTCTAGAAATAAGAAAACGCACTCCGCTATCTTTTCCAAGATGCACGGCAAAATGCATATAATAAAGAAATCTGTAGAGAGCCAAGATTGTCTATGCTCTGGTGGGATATGACATTAAAAAAAGATATACTATCAGGATTGTTATCAGAATCCCCAAATTAGTTATTTACTTCTCAGAATTATTGTCATCATGGGCCTCCTGATCGTTAGTAGATCCCTCATATGTATTGCCTTCAAGAGTACACTTCAAGAGTACACTTCAAGAGTACACTTCGCTTACTGTCAATTCTGTCGGGGCTAAATTCATCTATTTTCCCTACTTAAAACCTATCATATAGAAGAATAGCCTGTAGAGCTTTCTGGGCATTTATAAATATATGCCTGGCTGTCAGAGTATCGAAATTAAAACATCCTACGATGAAAAATCACAAAGTAAATCACTAAAAAGTGTATAAACCTCTTCCACCAATCGGTATTATCAGATTTGGTTGTAAACAAACGCCTAGATGGTCTGTCTGGTCGCGTCGGGTTAGGTTTAAATTTTTTTAGTTAAACGTGAATCGAAAGAAACTAATAATATTTTCATGGAAATTGCTACTAATGAGCCATCCTCTACAGAACCTAGACAATGTAATTAAGCGTAGTACTACATTGGCGTTAAGATCTAATTTTACAGTTGAAATGGCGAGATGTATCCGTGTTCTATGTTAACAATTTCTTCGCAGACACAACTTGCTTTTGGAACTCTCTTCCGGCTTCTTGCCTTCCAGTCAACATTGATGTTCAAACATTTAAGTTTCTGTCCTGGGTATGACGATAAACTGCATCCGCGTCCTGGGTAAGACGATAAACTACGTCAAACAGCAAGGCCTCTGATCAGGAGGTTTTGAGTAGCGTGGAACCACCTCTTAATTGCTGGTGTTCCTAGGTCCACTCCGACCCGCGGTGGTAGCACCTGTTAGGGTCCCAGCTATGGGCAAATAGTTAACCCTGAAACTGGGGTAAAAACACTATGAAAGTGTAAAAATAGGTTTTAATACCAGAAATAATTTGTAAAAAATGATTACCAGCAATAAATTTTTGAAGGAGAAAAAAATATTACCAACAATATATTTTTGAAGAAAAAATATTACCAGCAATACATTTTTGAAGAAAAATATTACCAGCAATACTTCTTTAAAAAAAATTTATTACCAGCAATACATTTTTGAAGGAATAATATATACCAGAAATAGATTTTGACAAAACAAAATATTACCAGCAATAAAAAAATTTCGACATTGAGGTTGATATACCGTAAAACAAAACAAATCAAACCAAACGAAACATTTAAATACAATGTCAGTTGTTATCTTCTGTCTCTATAATTCCTGTTCTTTTATTGTTCTCTCTACTTAATAATGTTTTTCTTTTATTTCTCTCATATGCTCTCACACTCAGTAGCGCTCCCCTTGCGGCTTAGTGTCTTTATTGCCTTGATTGGAGTGAAATGATTGAAAAACAAAACGAGGTGTTAATTTTCTTTGTTTATGTAAAATGAAAGAAGGTTTTTTTTTTTCCTAGACAACTGAAAATTGTTTGTCTTTCTTGCATTTCTGTTGGGTTGTTGAATTTAGTTGAATATACGCAAGGCGTAAAGCTTTAAATGATATTAATAAGTGTATGAGAATACAGAAGAGAGAGCTTGTAATTTAAGGAGACTTGCCTTCACCCAATCCTCACCCACGGCCACGATACAACGCGATAATAATAATAATAATAATCATAATAATAATAATAATAATGCCCTGTTTTTCGTTGCACGAACTTCGTTCGCTGCGTCACACGCCTGCTACATTTGAGAAAATATATGTAGGCTGTAACAATGGAGGTCTCATTATCGTCTGTACACAGTATAACATTGCTTGCTTGAGAGAGCAATGTCGACCACATAGGGTGCCTTTATGGTGTCCCCAAACCAGGATGGGCAAATAATTAAGTTGCCGAGGCCTGCACGAGCCATGTTGGTGGTGTTGGTGGCATTATGTCCGCCATCTGTTCCTCAAACAAGAAAGAGAAAGACTCGTGAACGGGTGCTGGGAGGAGGGAATTCGTGTTAGTGTTGTGGAGTTGGTAATGAGCATTTCTGCACGGTATCTAATCTAATTCCACAGAAATTGCCAGAGGAAGGGGTTTAAGAATTAGTGCGGCGATGGGCTAGGGCCTTTCAATATTGTTTTACTTGAGTGAGATAGAAAAGAAAAAAAAAGGATGCGAGTCAGTCGTCGAGAAAGGAAGGAATACCAGGGAATATGAGAAAGACAGAAAGAGAAGATAAAGAAAGAAAGAAGCTATTGATACAAGTAAAAAAACAAAACGAACAAACAAGAAAATATATTAGATAGACAGACAGATATGAAGATATATAGATAAATAGCGATATCGATAGATAGGTAGCGCATCACATACTCGCCAGAGTAAATTGATTACCTATCATGACTGACTAAAATTTAATATTGTATATTTTCTATAACTTAGAGAAGAGTGATTAACATTTAAAATTTGGTTCAAACAAATTCGTTTTTTCTTCGGGATTCTTCGTGTACTCTAAATAACGTTTCCTTCACCTTATATTGACCCTGGAATATGCCGACTGTAACCATTTTGGAGATAAATGCTTCTCGACTCAAATATAAATGACCAGGATTTACCTTTCCAGAACCAAGTAAATGATTCTAGACTGAAATATAAACGGCTAGCATTTACTTATTCCGGAACCAAGTAAATGCTTCTAGACTCAAAGATAAATGGCCAGCATTTACTTATTCCTGAACCAAGTAAATGCTTCTAGACTGAAATACAAATGATCAGCATTTACTTATTCCTGAACCAAGTAAATGCTTCTAGACTCAAATATAAATGGCAAGCATTTACTGAATCCCGAATCAACTAAATGCTTCTAGACTGGAATGTAAATGACCAGCAGTTACTTATTCCTGAACCAAGTAAATGCTTCTAGACTCATAAATAAATGGCTAGCATTTATTTATTCCCGAACTAAGTATATGCTTCTAGACTGAAATATAAATGACCAGTATTTACTTATTCCTGAACCAAGTAAATGTTTCTAGACTCATACATAAATGGCTAGCATTTAATTATCCCGAACCAAGTAAATGCTTCTAGACTGAAATGTAAATGACCAGCATTTACTTATTCCTGAACCAAGTAAATGCTTCTAGACTCATATATAAATGACCAGCATTTACTTATTCCCGAATCATGTAAATTCTTCTAGACTCAAATATAAATGGCTAGCATTAACTTATTCCCGAACCAAGTAAATGCTTCTAGACTGAAATATAAATGGCGAGCATTTACTTATACCAGAATCAAATAAATGCTTCTATACTCAAATATAAATGACCAGCATTTACTTAATCCTGAACCAAGTAAATGCTTCTAGACTCAAGTATAAATGACCAGCATTTACTTATTCCTGAACCAAATATATGCTTCTACATTCAAATATAAATGTCAAATATCTTTCTATTTCCGAATGAAGTAAATACTAATCAAATATGAAATTGACATTAAATAACCGAACAAATCATGAGATGAGAACAAGTTCACTAACGAAACCATCAAAGTTTCAAGTTATCAATCGTTCACTAGTTTAATGAAGCTGCATTGATTACTCTCCTCTTGCCGCTTTTGAACCACACTAATTCAAGCTTAGCATAAATTATGAGCGGTAATCAAAAGAAATTAGAACTAGGAATATGTAAAAGAAAGTTATCTGCTAGAGAGTTAAAATATAGTTAGGATACAGTAATAGATAGATAGATAGATAGATAGATAGATAGATAGATAGATAGATATGAACAGACTGGGATAGATAGATCTGAACAGACTGGGATAGATAGATCTGAACAGACTGGGATAGATAGATAGATAGATAAATAGATATGAACAGACTGGGATAGATAGATAGATAGATAGATAGATAGATAGATAGATAGATAGATAGATAGATGGTGGGAGAGGGAGAGAAAATAAATAGGTACATCATGAGACTACAATAAACAGATAATGCGTCTGGAACAGATGGCCAGATAGAGACTGAAATAGATAAAAAGAGAGAAGATAGAGAGATAGTTATAGACTGAAATATATAGAGAGACTGAAAGAAATAAAAGACTGAAGATAGGAAAATAGATAAAAAAAACTGAAATATAGAGAGTGAAATAAATAAAATAATGAGATAGATAAATCGATATATATCCAGAGGAAAATAAATAGATAAACGACTGAAATAGATGAAATGATTGATATAGATAAATAAAAGATGAATGTCTATATATATTTGTCTGTTTGTTAGCGACTCCTGCTAAGGTTTTGAAGATAGACCCCCATAACCTGATATATTCTGAAACTACATTACTCAAGATATTTGGTTAAGTAAATTTCATTTTGATCAAAGGGGGTCCCCAAGGGAGGGCACAACTCCCCACTGATTTTTTAAAACTTTTGAATTATTAATTAAATTTAAATTTAAACACGGGAATGACTCGTATACCCCCCAAATAGGACAAAACTAGATGGACGTCACATTGGCAAGATCAAAATGGGATAATATGGACGTCAAGTTGAGCAAGAGATCACCAGTCAGTGGGTATTGCCTTACAATACATATTTATTGCGATAATTCAACTGACATATCAATGTTGAAAACTACTCACCAATTCATTCAATCGACTATTGCATCCAATACATATCAAAGGGATCAGATCAAGCTGTTTTTGCACTCCCCCCCGCACTGGAAATCTTATTCTCTTTGATTTAAATTAAATTTAAACTTGAACAAGGGAAAGATTCCTATCCAAAATAGAGAAGGAGAATGCTAGAAGATGGAGGTCACATTGGCAAAATCATTCAGTAACATTGAAATGCATCATTTTTCTCCACAAATTATAGCAATGATTTAAAATCAATCATCATTTTCTTACAAAAAATATGCGATACGCAGCAAGGCGAAGGTAATTCGGCAAGTATATATATATATATATATATATATATATATATATATATATATATATATATATATATATATATATATATATATATTTTTATATATATATAAAAGACATGCTCTGTTTATAATAAACAGTATTAACAACATTTACCGGCCTGAATGTCCGAGAAATGTTCATAGAAAATATGCGTCCTGCGACAGGAATGAAACCTGTATCCTATACGGAACCGTCATATAGCCTGACGTGCCTTAACCGTTTCGGCCACAGAGGAGCGTTCGGCTAGCAAGGTCGATTTTACTGTTTTTAAACCACAATTCTTCATGATTTTCTATCATTCATTCATATATGCTCAATGCGTATCCAAATGTAAACAGAGAATAAACAGAGCATTTACTTTGTATTTGTATCTATAAAAAGGTCGTATAAACATACAAAATGTCTTAAAATAATTGTCGGACTTTGTCCATTTCATAATGTGTGACGTCATTTGTTTACTGCTGCTCAAGCCATTGTCACTGATGGTGTGGTGAGACGACCACACTCTACACACTTTCCTTCCAAGCAGTGCTATAACCAACGGATGTGAGCGAGAACGTTATAACTTAGTCTGTATGCGTGACTGAGTTCAAGGTCGATGTGTGCCAAGCGACTTGGACTCTGTTACCATAGCGACAGTCCCGATACTTTTTGATCTGACCGCGTTTATTTCTCTTTTAGATATCGTAGTTTTGTTTTCATAGAATTACATGCTTGAATTATTTCAACGAAGTTTACATCTATATAAATTCTATCGGTGCATATGCCCTATTTTGCTATGTCTAGCTCAAGATAAACTGGTTCAAATATCTGCTACATCAGTATCAAGTGCCAAGCTTAAGGTACTAATGAGGGCCGACCTCTACTTAAGTACATGACATTACACACATCTCCTGTTTCACTGCTTTAGAAAGCGGAGAAGCAGTGATATAGACTTTATCACGTTCCTGCTCGCAAAAAGGCTTGCTACTTGAACATTTTATTATTGACCATTATTAATAATTCAAAGTAACCGTATTTACATTAGTCGGACTATTGTCCTCATCTTTGTCGCCATATTTGTCACAACGTTTCGGCCGTTGTACGCTCCGGCCTTCTTCAGGTGGTTGGAATTTCGATCACTGGGGTAGACTGTTCTAGTTCCTCAAGGACACATGGTACAGTGGATAAAGGCGTTGATTAGATCCAGTGACAGACCCAAAGAGTGTGAGTTCAATACCCGGTTCAGGCAGTGGAGAACTTTCAGAGGGAAAATTAGCAGGATAACTGATAACTGACATCCATCAAACATGGCTCGTGGAACTAGAACAGTCTACCCCAGTGATCGAAATAAAGGGTTCGGTTCGAAATTCCAACCACCTGAAGAAGGCCGGAGCGTACAACGGCCGAAACGTTGTGACAAATATGGCGACAAAGATGAGGACAATAGTCCGACTAATGTAAATACTGTACATAATACCTCATCTCAGAAATATAGACAGACTCTCAAAGTAACCGCTGCCACAGTTTATGTTTATAGACTTACGCAAAAATAGAAATTTTATTTTATTTTATTTATTAATTCTTTTTTTTTTGCTTTGCGCTTAGAGTAATGGCGCCTTCACGATCACGATACACATAACCCATTAGAGTTATAAGGGTACCACACGTACTCCAGCCGCAGCGGCAGTGGTGTTTCCTGGGAAAGATAGTCCAACGGAACCCAGTCCTGTCCTGGCTGGTTTTGAATTCTTCTAGACTAGTCGCCAACCAAGGCTATAGGACCCTACATATCCGTAGAGAAGAGATAGATTCATACCTTTCCTATGGATATTCAAGTAAGTGAATGTATTAAACTCGACTGGAATTCGAATTTCGGCTCTGCGATATCTGTTTTCGATTTCGTGTATTCGTCCTCTACAAAATACTCCACTTCGGATCTTGCACACTTATCTCAGCGACCTTTCTACTTTAAAAAAGCCTTCTACAAAATCATTTGGCTTGTCACATCTTCGTTCATATCGTGCATAGAATTCCTTCACTTTTCCACGTTAATTTACGTTATTTTTTTTTTCAAAACTATAGTGCCAGGAACCAAATTTGACATTAGGTGACTGATATATAAATCACTTTTTTTAAAATCACCCATAAATCACTTTGAACTATTTTAAAATTAAATCATTCTTTTTTCTCATATTATCATTATTTTCTATTTTTTAAAAGAATTTTGGAATTTTATAATTTGGAAATCGATGATGGAAAAATCGCGACATCGAGAATAATGGAATACAAAATTGGTCGAGGAAAATTCAATTCTTCCAAAATGGCGACCGTTTACGTGACATCGTTTTCGATGTATAGTCTTAATAAATCTCTTCTTTCTTTAGAAGCATCTACATATACAAAATATAACACACACACACACACACACACATACACACACACACAAACACACACACACACACACACACATATATGTATTGTGTATTTAGGCAGCAATCCCTCGTTTATGCAAATACCGTTTTAAGACGACTGACAAGGTACCACGATTAAGTTTTTATTCCATTTTTATTGTGTTCGTACAAGTGTTTTCTTTTCTGGGCACAAAATGTGTAAAAACTGTCCAAAAGGTCTGCATGTCCGAGTGCTTTCGGCGATACTTTTAGACATTATCAAGGATGATTTTATATTTATTTTTTAACTGTATGTATGGGTTGTGTGCATGTATCTAGAGTTATAAGGATGGTTTATTTTCCAAACATGGTCAGCATATTGTGGCCATGTTCATAGTTAATATTATAGAATGATGGTTTTACTATTTTTATTATTAGGGCTTCCATTATTTTTACTCTTTTTTTTAAACATCTAGATGAGGTTATTATGCTTGTATTTTCTACTAGTATGTTTCGGATTAAGTCTGGTAGTTTTTTGTGTTTTTCAAATGAGTTCTAATGGAACTGTGGTCGGCTAGGTGTAGCATAAGTCGTCTGGATAGGCATTTAGTAGTGTGACCGATGTAATTATTTATCAGTTTAGTTTATCAGGAATACAGTCCATTAAGGGGCAATTGAACTCGCAATGTTAGTTCTTTGTAGTTTTGATTTTGCAGGTGTGCTGTTATTTTTTAAGCAGTTTTATGTATTTTGTAATAGATAATTTAATTTTTTTGTTCGGATCAACTGGGGTAGTGTATTTCTTTATGATATTTCTAAGTGAAGATTCATCTTGCTTATAGTTGACGTGCATTTAGCTCTTGTAGAAGATATTTGGGATTTAGCGACCTGTTTAATATTATGTCTTCTACGTCACAAAATATCGTGTTTTTGACATCACAACAGATCACTAAACCTAAAATATATGTCCGCTACGTAGATGATATATTTGTTTTAGCGAAAAATACACAAGAAATAGATAATCTCAAAATCACATTTTAAAAAACTCTGTCATTAACTTTACCTACGAACTAAGTAAAAAAATAAACTCCCATTCTTAGACGTTCTCGTAGAATACAGTAACAACACTTTCACCACCGAATTATATAAGAAACACACTAGCAGAACCTATTGCTACCTTCATTTTAAGAGTGAATGCCCACTCAGATACAAAACAGCAGTGATAAAAAATTCCTAATGAGAGCACAGGAGAATTCATCCTCTCGAGTACTTTTCCGTAAAGAATTCAACAATGAAAAACAGACACAAGTTAACAATGGTTTTCCTAACTACCTCATCGATCACCAGATTAGACTATTCCTTTCTAAAGTAAATAATAGCGATACTGAGCACACAGACAAAAATAATAACAAATATCTTTTACAAAAGTCTGTGGTCCGAATTGCCTAACGAGTGGAACGTAGGACAATGCTTGTCTTGCGGGACAATGCTGTCCTGGTAATAAACGCGTCAAAACGAATGAAACGCCGCCAGCGTGAAAGCATGCAACTGAAACGTGTTTAATATGATGGTGATCCTATTCAAAGAGGAATTAATCAAACAGCTTAGTATAAATCTCATGGAATTCTCCTGCCATTCTGTTCATTCCCCCGGGCCGGGAAGTTAGTAATTTGCTTACGTAACCATTCTCATGTGTTTTAAGGGTCGACAGTTCGATAGATTTTGAATATTTTTTCAGAATGTGCAACTTAAGATGTTTGTCGAAATTACAGTCGTTTGTAATAAAATGTTCTGCAAGCTTCGTCGATATCACATTATTGTGCCTGACATATTTGTGTCCATTGAATCTTTTATTTAATTTTTCTGTTGCGCAACCCACATAAATCAAGTCATATCTGGAACATAGGGCGGTATATATTAAAAGAGAATCAGTAAAATTACCACCCTCAGTAGAAATCGTGATGTTTCTCTTTGAATTTGTGAATGAATTAACTTGACTCATATTGTTGCACAACGCATACGGTTTTCCTCTTTTAAAATTTGTCTGATGTTTTGAGTGTGGACGCTTACATATCTAAAAATTTGTCTGGTGTTTTGAGTGTGGACGCTTACATTTCTTAAAATTTGTCTGGTGTTTTGAGTGTGGACGCTTACATTTCTTAAAATTTGTCTGGTGCTTTGAGTGTGGACGCTTACATTTCTTAAAATTTGTCTGATCTTTTCCTTTCTATTGAAAGAAACTATTGGGGTGCTGGGAAATATCACTTTAAAATGCGGATATTTTTGCGTAATGTGTTCATAGCTGTCGTTTAGTATTTTCAAAATTCCAGGAAAATTTCGGAACCAATTGATAACTAATGTGTGTCTGTCAGAATTTTCATTGTTTTTTCGTTGTTTTGACCTGGTATAAAATTAGAGTAATCTTCACTTCTAGATATTTCATTCGCAATTTGTTTCAGTCGCGATTCTTGATAGCAGCGCTTAATATAATGGCGAATGAAATTATTAGCATGAAATACTACTACTACTACGACTACTACTACTACTACTACTACTACTACTAATTATTATTATTATTATTATTATTATTATTTTTATTTCCTTTGATATCTGGCGTTTACACATTTCTTTCCAGGTCCTGCCTAGGGACCTAAGGTTAGAAATGGCGTCATGACACTTTCCACTGCAAAAAAAAAAAAAAAAATAATAATTACATAGATAAAGACCTTCGTAAAGTGTGGGCTGTACTTGTCAGAACAATTTTTTGTATCTCTTTGAGGCATGGACTTCC
Source organism: Acanthosepion esculentum (assembly GCA_964036315.1). Taxonomy (NCBI): domain Eukaryota; kingdom Metazoa; phylum Mollusca; class Cephalopoda; order Sepiida; family Sepiidae; genus Acanthosepion; species Acanthosepion esculentum. Next base: position 29,607,730 of record OZ038477.1, on the reverse strand, counting down.
AGGGATCCCTTCAATCAGCCTATTGGAATCTTTTCCAACCGGTCCAAGGGCTCCAACTACCACAAGGATTGTTGATGTTCCCATGTGCCACATTTTTGAGATTTCTATTTCAAGGTCCTTGTATTTTGTCAGTTTTTCGAATATCTTCAAAGATACATTGCAGTCTGCAGGGACTGCCATATCAATAAGGAGGCACTTATTTTGTTTGTGGTCTTTAATAACAATGTCTGGGGGGTTGGCTTTGATTGTTCTGTCAGTGTGTATTGTGTAGTCCCATAGAATTGTAACAGGTCCTATCTCCGTAACCGGGTCAGGGTGGTGTTCGTACCAGTTTCCTTCCCATAGGAGTTGCAAATTTTTGCAGTGCAGATATTGGCCCACTCTGTCATGCCGGGTTTTATATTCAGTGGGTGCCAATATCGCGCAACCTGATACAAGATGATCAATGGTTTCTGGATATTTATCACAGAATCTGCATCTTGGGCTAACACAGTATTTTAGTATATGTGCTTGATAATTCCTAGTTAACAATTATTATCATTATTATTATTATTATTATTATTATTATTAGTAGTAGTAGTAGTAGTAGTAGTAGCAGTAGAAACCGTGGAAATTTCATGGTTTTCCTTTTTGAGTTTTCTGAAGAATCTTAATACTTAAGGTAATGATTGAATAAAGCCCCTAGCGAATTCTACGACTATACAGTCCATATGGAAATTCGCCTATTCCATCGTTAAATATTTGAGCCTAACAATTTGAAAAAGATATTGAAATAACAATCATGTATATAAATGCAGGTCATTGTCAAATGACGAGTTTTTCCATTTCACTGGAGCAGATGTTAAACACATGAGAGCATTACCACCTCCTCTCTCTTCACTCACTCACTCACTCTCTTTCTTTCTTTCTTTCTTTCTTTCAGTGGAACCAAGCAGAGTCACTGATTTATCTTGTTCGTCAAAACGATGAAAAAGGAATAATCCATTATTTGTGAGGTATTGGAAGGGTGTAACGTACGTGCTAACTAATAAACTAAAAGGAAAGAATGAATGAATAATAATAATAATAATCATAATAATAATAATAATAATAATCATAATAATAATAATAATAATAATCATGATAATAATAATAATAATAATAATAATAATAATAATAATTAGAAGAAGAAGAAGAAAAGGTAAAATGATTAGTAATACATATTATTAATATGAAGGTAGAAAGAAAAATATTCCAAGGGGAAAAAAGATAGAAAAGAAGCTAGCAAGTCGAAGGGAAAAAGGAAAAAAGATGAAAACTAAGGAAAAAAAGGAAAAAGAAAGGAGTAGAATGAAGAAGAAGGTGAACGCAGAAAGAGTCAGAAAAAAAGAGAGATAGAGAAAAAAGTAGAAAACACAAAAAGGACAAAAAAGACAAAAGAGAAAAAAAACAATAGGAACATTTAGAGATGAAACAAAAAAAAAACTGTGAAAATACGTTAAAGTGGGTGGGATCAGCCATTGTTTAACGAACTTTTGGTGGACATGTACCAATGTAGGTAGGCTTTTCACTTGAGCTCCTATGACGTAATTCTCTTGCCCGTAGCTTCCTAACCCACATTGTTCTTCCTCATGTCTTTCTTCTCCTTACCCGATAGAAAAGAAATGGCGCCTGCTTGTGTACCGCGTGCATTCGATACCTGTTCTCTAGGACGGTGTGCAAGACACAATCAATGAGACAGTATCGAACCAGTAAATATCGATCATATCACGTCGAAGTCAATTTACAATTGAGATAAGCGAGTTGTAATAGAAAAAAAGTTTTAAGCAATAACTGATGTGTAGGGTGGTGGTGAATATTTGGAATGAGGAAAGGGAGGTAATTCATCGATCCAGTATTTTAAAAGGAGTCCACTATAAAGAGAAAAATAAAAGATGCAACTACTGCAGTAGGTTTAGTAGAAACAACTTTTATTGTTTTCTATACTTTTTATACTGTGAGGTTTTATTTACTAGATCTGGGCTTTGGCAGGCTTACCTTAAATGTTGACGCAAGAGACTGGCATTCGTCCTGTTTGAGGCGCTAGACATGACTTACCTCAGAATTCGAAACGAGCGCGAACGTGTCTTGCCTGCAAAGTGATGACAAAAAGAAATATGGCCACTGTTGAAGACACAATTTATGCGCGCCGATCTCGTCCAAAACGAGACGATATTTGCGCACATGCAAATTTTGGCCGTACTGGAATAGCATAAAAAGCGAGAGAATCGAAGTCATTCGGCGGACTCCGTGCAATAGAGCTGGACGTACGGATTGACAGACGAAGAGGAAGTCGAAGTAGGCGTGGCTGAGTTGGTGTCTGTTTCATCCAGTGTAACGACCGAGAAAGGGAGTCACGCAATCCATTTTCTTGGGGCGACCGAAGAAGACGAAAAAACAGTTGGCCTGCCGGCGAGCACCGCACTGCACTTTTTGGCGTCCCCCCTCATCACAATTTTTGTCTACATATCTTTGATTCTTAAAACTCGTAAACGCGGAAGAGAAGAAGGTAGAAAGCGGAAGAAGGAAGATATAGAGAAGAAGCGAATTTGTAGTATGTTTGGTCCTCGATAGTTGCCTCACAGTGCTCGTGCTGTACGAAGATAGGTTTTGTGTAATGTATTCAGCATGATAATTATGGATGGCGTAATCAAAGGATAGTTTCATTAACTTACATGGAGTGATTAAAGGAAGCCATGACACGTTGTGGTAGTGCATGACCAACCAAGAGGACCACTTCAAACGCTGATCTAGATTTACCAGAGACTATCAAAGATTCACGCTCTTTTCCGAACACTCAGCGCTACGTTGCCGAACACGCTACAATCCAAACTGTTTGAAGTTGTCAGACAATTTGAATAAGGAAAACTCGTCTCTTGTTTAACATCTGTTTGTATTTCTGCATTCAACCAGGCGAATAAAGCGAGGCCCGTTTTCAGTCATATAACAGCGAATCGTCTTGTGTTTTTTTCTCTATGAGAACAACTAGTATCAATACAAGTGAAAATCCTTAAACATCAAGAACATTGTGCTTACAAATATTTGGTGTTGGGACAAATTAGTACTAATGATCATGAGCCCCTTAAGCCATTAACAGGCGGGGACTATTTGAAATCAATATATATATATATATATATATATATATATATATATATATATATATATATATATCAGTTCTGCTTTTGTGATAATTTATATATATATATAAATTTATATATATGTCAGAATTCGTTGAATAATACGACCCACCCTAAACTTAACCTCTTTTTCGAATATAACTCATAATTGATACAACAATAGTTAATAAAAATTAACACGCTACAGTCCCTGTCTAAATGATTGGATTTCTCTGTATCCTTGGAAACAGGATATTATTAACTTATATGTGCGTTTAAAACTCAGTAAATTTAAAAATAAGTTATTCCAAAATTCGCTTGAAGATGAAACAGAACTAATGATTTTAATTTAATTATATAATTAAATTTGAAGTTTTTGAAACATAGTTATTACTTTGTAGCGACAAAACCATATTTTAAATCTGTTAATTTATAATATTTATGCTCTGTAAATTTACATTGACCACTGTTTTGTAAAAATAAAAAATTTCAATAAGAACACGGGATTATATATCTTACTGTTCTTTCTTTTATATATATATATATATATATATATATATATATATATATATATATATATATATATATATATATATATATATGTTTATATATATATATATATATATATATATATATATATATATATATATATATATATTATATATATATATATATATATATAAAGTTCTGCTTTTTTGATAATTAATTTCGAAATGCGGATTACAGTGGGTCATGTTTGGCAGCAAACATGGGCATTTGTATGTTGGAAAGAAATGATTTTTCTCAGATTTTCGCCTTTCAGAATTTCTGAGATTGTTAACCAGACATAAGGTAGTAGTTCCCAAATTCATCTCGCAGATCAATTCGCGATGTTAGGGAATTCAATCCTTTGTATGCAAGTAACGTTATCACCGGATAATTGTTAGCGTGTTAGTCTAGCAGATATGGTGTAGTGAGTTCAATCCTTTCCGAGAGCACTATAAATTTGGCCTATATTCTAGGCTAAACTTCCAAAATACTTTGAATAACCCGATTTCCTGGGAATGTCGGTATGGATAAATAGCGTGGTAAACTTCTTAGCTATTTACTTAGTGAGTTGAAATCATCCATTGTTTTTCCAATACGTATGATATATTAATCTAAGCTTAGTAAATAATAACAACCCACTTCCTTTAATTTGACTTTAATATTTTCCGTCTGAATATTACCTCCTGCCATTTTGTTCTTATTTCTTCCTCTCTATTTTTAGTTTTTTTTTCTAGATATTTCTTCCTGTCGTTCATCTTTTCGTTAATTTATGGCTTTCACTGCAATTTTAATTTTTGCAGATATTTACTTTCTTTTCTGGTTGTCAATGATTTCCGCTTTTCTTTTCTTTTTTTCTGTTCTTCTCCATTTATTTAGTTTTTCATCCTTTATGTGTCATCAGTCCTCAACAACCAAAAATCTTAGTAACATGATGAATATTTAAAAAAACAAAAACCCAAAACAAAAGGACTACTTTGAATGTCGTCTGCTTTCCGCTTTTATTTTTGTGAGCGACGCGGGAAATTGATATACGAGTCTCAGGTGGATTTCTTAAGCTATTCAGCTAGGATATATTTCCCTCTGTATCTTGTAATACTGGAACGAATACAAAGGCAAGATGATAAAAATGAAAGAAACAAGTCGAAAAGAAATAAACCGTGAACGGTACCTAAATATGAGGATATAATATCAATATAACGATGAAAAAAAATGACAATATACAAAAGATTCGTTGACAGAACATTTGAAAGACATAATCCAAGAAAAATGGGCGCATCTTTATTGCAAAGTCCTCAAGCAAATCTGTATATAGACATAAAATAATCATTTATAAGGATATATGCCTTGTCAGGTACTCAAATTATTGTGCACATCACATTAAAAAAGCATATAAAGATGCACGCGTGTGCACCTAAAGTAGAGGGATTGTTGCCAGGCACATTCAGAGGAACAATTCAGTAGCGTTGTGGGTTCGATTCGAATAGAGTGACCAAATCACGTGGACTAAAGTAAATTTAAGTGACTATTTCAGAGTCTACCGTCATTCCATATTTAAGAAGCTTGTCTCGCAGGTTCCAATGAGTACTTCCTTATTCTTCTACTAGCTGAATTATCCGCGCCTTGCTGTATGTCACACATTTGTTTTGTAAGAAAATGATGATTGATTTTAAATCATTGTTATAATTTGTGGAGAAAAATGATGCATTTCATTATTGCACAATGATCTTGTCGATGTGACCTCCATCTTCTGGCTTTCACCTTCTACATTTTGCATAGCAGTCATTTCCTTGTTCAAATTTAAATTTAATTTAAACCAAAGGAAAAAAGATTTTCAGTGGGTGGGTGTGCAAAAACAGCTTGATCTGGCCCCTTTAATATGTATTTGATGCAATACTTGATTGAATGAATTGATGAGCAGTTATCAACATTGACATGACACTGAATTGTTGCAACAAATATGTATTGTAAGGCACTAGCCACTGATTGGTGATTTCTTGCTCAACTTGACGTCCATATTGTTTCATTTGGATCTTGCCGATGTGACGCACATCTACCTTACTCAAGCTCCATCTTCTAGCTTTTCTTTTGGAGAGGAGTCATTCCCTTGTTCAAATTTAAATTTAATTTAAATCAAAGGGAAGAAAATTTTCAGTGGCAGCTTTGTATCCCCGCCATGAAAACCCCCTTTGATCAAAATGAAATATACTTATCCAAGTACCCTGGTTAATGTAGTTTCAGAATATATGTGGTTATGGGGACCTATCTCCAAAATCCTAAGAGGAGTTCTATAACAAACAGACGGACAAAGGCTACAAATTTTATATATATAGATGTGCTGTGTCCGTTCGGGAAGTTGGCGATAATGACTCTCCACAACTTCCTGTCCTTTGTAGCTTTTAATAAATTTTGTCTTTTTGTTATCGCTCCTAAAATTTATGCCGACATCCTTTTACTCAAGCTCGCTCGGTATGTTATGCGTTGCTTTTCTTTGTCCCTGTTGCCATCAATGTGCCCTGTGAGTATCAAATTTCCCAAGTACTCTTTCCTCATTATGTGCTCAAAACATTTCAGCTTTCTTTCTGATGTTAAGCATGTTTCCTTTTTGTTACCATTTTCTCTAGACCTTGTCGGGCCATATTATTCTTGGTATCATTCTCTAGAACCACATTTCTGTTGATTCAAGTCTCTTCTTCATCTGTGAGGAGATTATCTAAAATTCACTGCCATATCGGAGGACCGTTATTACGTAACACTTAAGTAATCTGTTTTTTGTTTCTAACGGAATTTTCCTGTTTCTTAATACCTTGCTTAGCTTTTGGAAAGTAATTTTCACTAACTTAAGTTTCAGAGACGAACTTTCCATTCTCTGTTAAAATATTTCCCAGCTATTTAAATTATTGTTCTTGTTTGATTTCAATATTTCCAATTTCTAATTAACATATTCGGTTGTTCCTTCTCCTTAACAACCATGATTTCTGTCTTCTTGCAATTGATGTTTAATCCTTTATTCTCGCTTTACTTCACTACATTTTGTCAGTCAGTTATGTGCCATGCGTTATACGCGCTTAGGCGATCATGAATCTTTCGATACATGACTCAGGAAGCAGATTTTTCCCGCAGTAGGTTGCCATTTCTTTCTGCGGTAGACCAGTTGCCATTTAAGTTTATAGAACCCGGTTTCACCTTCTATTTACCCATAGCTAGGACGAGAAGAAGATGATTCATATTTTTCCCAAGGGTCAGTCAGTTATGCGCCATGTGTGATATACACGTAGTCGATCATGTATCTTTCGATACATGATTCACGAGGCAGATTTTTTTCCCTGAAGTAGGTTGCCATTTCTTTCGGCAGTAGACCAGTTACCATCTAAGGCTCTAGAAACCGATCTGTCCTGCTATTTACCCATAGCTGGGGGAAGAAAAAGAGAATTCATACTTTTCCCAAGGATATTAGCACGTAAGTGAATGTAATGGATTCGAGTGGAATTCGAACTCGTCTCTCCAATTCCCCAATCCAAGCCTCCTCACTACATTTTGTAGGAGTTCTTATAACATCTTTTCTGTCTATTGTCTTCTATGTGCCGGGGTCCTTTCTCTACAATTTCCTGTCCCTTTTACTCCTAAGTAAAGTTTGTACTTTTACCATATCTCTTAATCCCGGTTCGGCCAAACATTTGCACAACCAACTTAGTTAGGTTACGCACGGCTTTCCTCTGTCCCTCTTGCCTTCAATAGGTCCTGTGAGTGTCAAATTTTCTAAACCCTCTTTCTTCATTACGTGCCCTAGAAATTTCAACTGTCTCTTTCTGATGTTAAGTATAAGTGTCCTTTTTGTTTCCATTTTCCCTAAAACTTCGTCGTTGCTCACATGTTCGTTCCATGGAATCCTCAGCATCTTTCTGTAGAGCTACATTTTCGTTGCTTCAAATTTCTTCTTCATCTGCGAGGTGATTGTCCAGCATTAGTTGAAATATATGACTGATATTACGTAACAGTTCAGAACTCTTTTCTCTGTTTTTAACGAATTTTTTTCCTGTTTCTTAATACTTTACTTAGCTTTTGGAAGGCACCTTTCGCTATCCATCGCCTTCGGATTTCAGTGCCACACTTAAAGAAGCAGTAAAAAGTTCATCTTGCTGTAGTGTGGTAGATACCAAGACTTGTTCTTTTGTGTGTCATGTCCTTTCAGGACATAGGCAACCACGGCTCCACACAACTTCTTATCTCTTGGTGGTCTAAGTAAGATCTGTGCTTTTTACCATCATTTTTGCCTTTGTTTTGACACCAGTTCATTTTACCGTGTTAATCAGATTACTCGCTGTTTTCGTTTGTTACTTTGCCTTCACTATGTCATGAGAGTGTTAAATTCACCAAGGCTTCTTTCCTCATTACGTTCCCCAGGTATTTAAGCTTTATATTTCTAGTTGTAAGTATACGTTTATTCCAAATTGAAGAAGCCGAACACAACACCAGTCACGCCGGGGAAAATATTTTCCATTTTGTCTCTTGATTTCCACTTTTGTTTCAGATACTATTATACATCTTCCCCTACACACACACACACACACACACACACATATATATATATATATATATATATATATATATATATATATATATATATATATATATATTATATAGAATAATGAGAAGCCACGTATACTTTCTAAATATGTATATATAGAAAAAACAACTGAAAAGTTGCAAATTAAAAAATGAATGTTTTTTGGTGAAAGTATTTAGTTATATTTTTATATATATATATATTTGATATTTCAAATCGACCCCGATCTTTCATCAGAAATAACTGTTTTTAGACGTTTGTTTACAAGTAGCGTCCGTCGCGAGACGTGGACGTCACGTGATATGGAATGCAACTGTGTTCGAATATTTTTAACGTAAATCTAACTGTAATATTTCAGATGTTGTTTAAAAAAGTTTTTAACTATATCTAAGAAAAGATTTTTGTTTAATTATTGAAATATTTATAAAGATTTAAAATACCTAAGTCTTTATTTAACCCTAGTTTATATGTATTTAATTTTAAAATCCAGTATTTTTCTTTTTTTCTGCGTGTGTATGTGGAACTGAAATCAGAATCTATCAATACACATTTACAGTTTTCTAATGAGTGTCCTGATTGATTACTTCTAAAAAGAGTTATTTCTGATGAAAGATCGGGGTCGATCTGAAATATCAAATATATATATATATATAAATATAAATAAATACTTTCACAAAAAAACATTCATTTTTTTTAATTTGCAACTTTTCAGTTGTTATATATATATATATATATATATATATATATATATATTTTGAATTGGACAATGTCCGACAATTTATTTTAAAATAAATTGTCGGACATTGTCCAATTCAAAAATATATGACGTCATTTGTTTATATTTGATACGCTAGAGCAGATATGAATAGAAGAGATTCATGGAAGATTTAAGTTTAAAGATAGTAAAATCGACCTTGCTAACCGGACGCCGTGGCCGAACGGTTAAGGCACGTCACGCGAAATGACGGTTCCGTATAGGATACAGGTTCGATTCCTGTCGGAATTTTTCTATGAAAATTTCTCGGACATTCAGGCCGGTAAATGTTATTTAATACTGTTTATTATAAAACAGAGCATTTGCTTAAATACTTGTATCTATAAAAAGAACGTTAAACATATCATTAATGTCTTTAAAATATATATATATATGTATAGATATATGTAATATAGATTTAATATATATATATACTGTTATATTTATATAAGTACTGTTACATTTATATATACATAGGTTATATGTACAAGCAATCCTACCAAATCTTAAACAATTTTATATGTGTCTATATACGTAAACATGTATGCATTGATTTAAAAAATGAACACACACACACACGCACGCATACACACACATACACACATGTATATTTACTCTTTTTGAAGACTAAACAATCTAAACAGTTCTAACATTTTTTGCAATTATAAAATATGTGTAAGTTCGTCTGTGTATAAATGAATATGCTTGCATATATGCATGAATACACATACACATATGAATGCGGTTCATATATATATATATATATATATGCAAAGATATAAATTTATATGTAGACGTTCGGGCATATATATATATATATATATATATATATATATATATATATATATATATATATATATCCTTGCATATATATATATATATATATATCCTTGCATATATATATATATATATATATATATATATATATATATATATATATATGCAAGGATATAAATTTATCTGTAGACGTTCGGGCATATATATATATATATATATATATATATATATATGCCGACATTCATATACATATGAATAAATATATGCATATTCCTATTTAATATGTATATATTTGTACATTCACAATTACATACGTATACATACAAACGCGCATATATATATATATATATATATATATATATATATATATATATATATATATAGATGTATATATATTTGTGTGTGTTTGTGTGTGTGCGTGAGGAAATTTGTAAAAAGATCTAGACAGCATCAAATATAGTCTACGACAAGATATTTCCATATCGACAAATGTCAATAGCAAATGATCTGCTCATGACAGCTTCAGTCAAAACTTAAAACGATTTATTTTCTCCTCCGTGACTGACAAGCACATCCTAATATGTTGTTGAATACAAACTTTGTGCATATCTTTTATTACAATGTCAAACAAAGTGGGGAAAAACATTGTGAAATCGGAAATACAGAAAGATGGATAAAATACAGAAAGATGGATAAAATAATAAAATAAAAATTGAAGTGAAGAAGAAATGCAGAAAAAGAACAAGAAAGAGAAGAATAAAATGAAGAACAAGAGCAAGAATGAAAGGAAGAAGAAAAAAGAAGAGAAGAACACGAAAAGAAGAACATAGATGAGAAAGAAGAAAAATTGAAAGAAAAAGAAGAAAAAGGAAATCAGGAAGAAGAAGAGGAAGAAAAGGAACTCGAAGAAGAAAAAGAAAAAACATGACGAAAAAGAAAAAGAAAAAAGATGAAGAAAGAAAAGAAGAAAACATGAAGAAAAAAGAAGTAGAAAAAGAAAACGATCAAGTACAACAAGAAGAAAAACAAGAACTTCAAGAAGAAAAATAAGGAAAAGAAGAAAAACATGAAAGAGGAAGAAGATGAAGAAAAAGATGAAGAAGCAGAGCAAGAAGAGAAGAAGAAAAGCAAGAAGAACTTGAAGAAGGAAAATAAGAAAAAGAAGAAGAAAAAGAAGAGAAACATGAAAAAGAAGATGAAGAAAAAGATGAAGAGTAAGAAGAAAAATATGAAGAACTTGAAGAGGAAAAATAAGAAGAAAAAGAAGAAAAACACGAAGAAGAAGAAGATGAAGAAAAAGATGAAGAAGAAGAGCAAGAAGAAGAAGAAAAATAAGAAGAACTTGAAGAAGGAAAATAAGAAAAAGAAGAAGAAAGAAAAGAAAAAGATGAAGAAGAAGAAGATGAAGAAAAAGATGCAGAAGAAGAAAAATAAGAATATCTTGAAGAAGAAAAAAATGAAAAAGAAGAAAATCATGAAGAAGTAGAACATGAAGAAAATGGAAAAAGAGCAAAAACAAGAACAAAAAACGAGAAGAACATGGAGAAAGAGAAGAAGAAAAAGAAGAAGAAAGAAAGAAAAACATAAAGAAGAAGAAGAAGAAGAAGATGAAGAAGAAGAACGAGAACAAGAAGGCTAAAAAGAAGAAGATGAAGAAAAGGATAAAATTACAAGAAACAACGATTGGTCGTGAAATAAATTAAAAAAAATAATGAAATCAGCGTCAAGTGAAATAAAACTATAAAAATATGAATAAAATGATATTAAAATCTGAAAAAAAAGAAGTTTAAGAGAGACGAGAGAATTCAGAGTTGATGAAGGATTGTAAAAACATATCATTCTTCAGTTATCTATGAAACATACGCATGCAGGAACGTTCATAGAAATAAGAACTAAAGTCAAATGTATGGGAACATCGAATTCACTTGGTTAGTTGTAATGTGAGCGTAGAGTAATGGTTAACTGGAGCGAGGCGTGGAATCGGTCGAAGTCTGTTGCGTTTAATTTCGCATAAATTCCATTGGGTGAGATATGTTTCCATCACCTCTCCCCCAAGCTAAGGGTTAAATAACAAGGGACTAGAGTCTCTAACATTGGGTGGCCGCTAGTTTAGGAGAAGGTAGACTAAATTCACAGCTGTGGAGAAGGAACGGGGAATCACTCCACTATATTTTCTAAGAAGTCATGGCATTTCACAGATAATTAAGAAAATGAATCTGTGGAGAATCATGTCTGCCTCCGTCCTGAAGACACATAGCATTAAAATAAGATATCGTCTGTGAGACGAGCTTATTAACCACTTCTAGGCGTCGAGGTGTTCATTATTTATTGAACAGGAAAATTGAGTACAACGCCACATAGTGAGGTACCAACGTAGATAAAGTTCACTGTCCGAGATTCGATTGCTAATAACCATTTCACCATGATAAGCATTCTCCTATATCTATCTATCTATCTATCTATCTATCTATCTATCTATCTATCTATCTATCTATATATATATATATAAAATGGTGGTACTCGCTTGGAAAAACCTCGGATAGCTCGACTTGCAGTAGAACAAATCTAAGGAATCGAGGAAAAATGGGGAATAAAAAAGAAAGAACCAAGAACATTAAACCAAGGCGAAAACAATCGTCCAGTGTTCAAGTTCCAAGTCCAAAGAAAAATAAATCCCAAATGAATAAAAAGACAAATACTATATATATATATATATATATATATATATATATATATATATATATATATATATCCCATTAATATAGCACACTTTAAGACTATATTTCTTCATATATATATATATATATATATATATATATATATATATATATATATATATATATATGTATGTATATATATATAAATATATATATATATATATGTATGTTATATATATATATATATATATATATATATATATATATATATATATATATATATAGACGAGGAAAGACAGCTTGTAAAATTTAATACACCCAGGACATGTAGAAGGACAGCGGACAGCAGGTAATAACCTATTTAATGAACTTGTGTAAATGATTGGCAGAATAGTGATTTGGGGGATCTACCAGAAATAGAAAATTTATTAGATGTTACAAATGATGGGAAGTCGTGGAGAGCCATGATCACAAATCTCACGGCACATAAAATGTCGTTCCATTCAGAAAAGAGACCTGGTAGACTTTTTGAACAACTGTCCCAATGGATAAGCACTGGATTTTTTTTCGACAGGCCTTGAAACATGCTCATGTGTTCAACCTAAAAAATATTCGCCGAAAGCCTGGCGAAGCATTCTGAGGATATCGTTAACAGATTTGCTGAATTTGGATCAACATTTTAAGTAGGCACGTTACTCGAATTTATCAACCATCGTAAAAAAATCGATGATCTTGCGTTCGATTCCGAGAGATCGCTCATCAAATGACGTGCACAGCATCGCCCAACAAAAGTATCGAGAGAGAGAGAGAGAGAGAGAGAGAGAGAGAGAGAGAGAAAGAGAGAATTTAGGACAAAGAGGGAAATATTTTTTTTTTTAAAGTAAGGCTATTTCAGTGTATTCAATTCCTACAATCTGCCCAAATCACATAGATAGAAAAAAAAAGAAGAGAACATATGTAGATAAAGGAGATAGATAGATACATAGATAGATAGGGAGGAAATAAGAGAAAAAAATAAAGAAATGTAGAAAGGGTAGAAAAAAGAAAGAAAATCAAATGAGAGCGGTGAAAAGCGTAGGGAGAGGGCAACAAACGACGATGAGACGGACGCCAAGTTGACGAAGAGAAGAGTTTAACACGATTGGTCGGCCAATACCATTTAAGCCAGTCCGTCTCTTGCGCTCCGGCAATGTGATTCCATTAATTGATAGGTTTACTTTGCAAGTCTCTGCGGATCAGAGCCGAAAACCAATTACTTGAGTGCATTATGGATGGGCACAATGGAAGAAAAACTAAATGACAAAAGATAACGTGTGAATGGAAAATGGTAGGAAAACGAACAAAAAGAAGGCAGGGTTTATTACATTCATTTATTTACCTACTGTAGATTACTCGTTATCTATCCAAGTTGTTTCATATTTTTGTATACAGTTATTTAGAAAGATAAGCTTCGTCAGGCCCAAGGACACAACAGTGAGACAACTAATAAAGATGAACGAATTCTTCTGGTAACCACTACTATATCTATCTATCTATCTATCTATCTATCTATCTATCTATCTATCTATCTATCTATCTATCTATCTATCCTAGTCTGTTTGTCTGTCTATCTATCTAGCTATCCTAGTCTATCTATCTATCTATCTATCTATCTATCTATCTATCTATCTATCTATCTATCTATCTATCCTAGTCTATCTATCTATCTATCTATCTATCTATCTATCTATTTATCTATCTATCTATCTATCTATCTATCTATCTATCTATCTATCCTAGTCTGTTTGTTTATCTATCTATCTATCTATCTATCTATCTATCTATCTATCTATCTATCTATCTATCTATCTTAGTCTGTTTGTTTATCTATCTATCTATCTATCTATCTATTTATCTATCTATCTATCTATCTATCTATCTATCTATCTATCTATCTTAGTCTGTTTGTTTATCTATCTATCTATCTATCTATCTATCTATCTATTCCTCGTCTGTTTGTTTGTTTATCTATCTATCTATCTATCTATCTATCTATCTATCTATCTATCTATCTATCCTAGTCTGTTTGTTTATCTATCTATCTATCTATCTATCTATCTATCTATCTATCTATCTATCTATCTATCCTAGTCTGTTTGTTTATCTATCTATCTATCTATCTATCTATCTATCTATCTATCTATCTATCTATCTATCTATCCTAGTCTGTTTGTTTATCTATCTGTCTATCTATCTATCCTAGTCTGTTTGTTTATCTATCTATCTATCTATCTATCTATCTATCTATCTATCTATCTATCTATCTATCTATCTATCTATCCTAGTCTGTTTGTTTATCTATCTATCTATCTATCTATCTATCTATCTATCTATCTATCTATCTATCTATCTATCCTAGTCTGTTTGTTTATCTATCTATCTATCTATCTATCTATCTATCTATCTATCCTAGTCTGTTTGTTTATCTATCTATCTATCTATCTATCTATCTATCTATCTATCTATCTATCTATCCTAGTCTGTTTGTTTATCTATCTGTCTATCTATCTATCCTAGTCTGTTTGTTTATCTATCTATCTATCTATCTATCTATCTATCTATCTATCTATCTATCTATCTATCTATCTATCTATCTATCTATCTATCTATCCTAGTCTGTTTGTTTATCTATCTATCTATCTATCTATCTATCTATCTATCTATCTATCTATCTATCTATCTATCTATCCCAGTCTGTTTACATATTTATATTTAGTAGTATGCAACTGAATGACAAAAGGGAAAATCTTTACAGAAATATGCGCATAATATTATCCAGCAAATCAATAAAGACTAAAATTGAAAAGAATTTATCTAAACTTATAATAAAATCTACAAAAGCAACTATAAACACAATATCCTCTTCTTCATGAAACTGCTGCTATTAAAATGCGCCATGTCTAAAAACAACACCGAGAGATACGTTGGGAGAGTGTATGAAGCCGGTTAGGTTGCACATACCAGAAATGTACTATTTAAATTTCAAGTGAAGAGTACCTACTTCTTCAGCGTTTCACTCGACGTATAATTATAACCGATGCCATCAATTGAAACGTTACTAAGTCTAATGAAGTCCTTTTCTTTTTGCATTTCAATTTCATTCTATAGGGTGGCCCAAAAGTATTGTCACTCCTATGTAATATAATTTTCTATTTCAGATGGCTGACACAAAAATGCTGGTGTTCACACAGACCTTCTCAATATATGACAGCATCAATGAAAGCGAATAAACTGAATCCAGTACATGTGCTTTGTATTACTGTATTACTGTATTACTTGTTCTCGTATTGTTTTCGTTGTTTCGATAGGGGGTGGCAAAACTTTCGGACCATCATATATATATATATATATATATATATATATATTTGTATCGTACGGTGCTGCTGAAGCACCCTGGGTTAGTGGCATTGATTCTTCTACTCTGAAACCATACCTGTTCCTATCATCTGATGAGCGATTTGTTGATCTATGTAGTGGCATAAAAAATAGTATTATATTCATTTTCAGATTTGCTAAATTAGTTTATATATATATATATATATATATATATATATATATATATATACATAGTTAAATTTCCAGATCAATTCTGTGGACAAGACAGATTGGTATAAAATGACAATTGGAAAAATCTTAGATTTTGGCGATGTGTTTCGTCTTCCGACATTTTCAAGGCAAAAATGAAATCTAAATATCTCTGTTGTTATTTGGATTTTTAATGTAACTATAACAACAGATATTTCGATTTCATTTTTGCCTTGAAAAAGTCGGAAGACGAAACGCGTCGGCAAAATCTAAGATTTTTCCAATTGTCATATATATATATATATATATATATATATATATATATATATATATATATATATATATATATATGTATATATATATATATATATATATACTAGCAGCAAATATTTTTGCCCTTCCTTGCCTTTAAAGGAGTGCCCTTTGCCGTGCTGATGTTGCTACATGCCTTACTTCTTGCTTATTTCACACTGCGAATTGTGGCTGCAATCAAAGTCGTTTCCCTTGATGCTATTGTTTTGCTTCCTCTAATACTCTGTAAGCAATCTGGAATTGCAAAGGAAATATTTGTCGCAGATTATTTCCACAACGCAGAGAATAAATCACTAAGTTCAGACCCGAATATAGGAGGCAGAAAGAAATGCCGAAAACTCGAATCGCAGGTACTATCTCACAAATCACAATGCACGTAACCAGTCAGAAAAATAACTCACTCTCCAACAAACGCGGTAACCAAAATACCCAACTTGTCGCCCCGATTCAAGAACACCAACTGCTTTTATCGGCCGAGCATCTTTCCATTCGTCGACAGCTGGGAGAGTACGTTCAATTTTTGCATATCAAAATACTTTTATAGCGACTCTTGCGACGGACTTGTTTTTTTTTAATTTACATATTCCGTCTTCAGCATGTCATGCGGAATACGTGGCCCTTTTTTTTGGTAAGTAATTTTCTTTTTCGCCACATTTTCCGTCGTAGGATACACGCGACGCGCTGTCGCTTGGTTTGACGAGGTAAGTCGCCGTTTTCTTCGCGATATACTCTTTCTTTGGTCAGCAGTTGTAACAAGATCCGGACATTGAAAACATTTCTCAAAGAATTTCCTTTAATCAAAAGCGGTACCGTTATTTTATTTATTTTAAATGATGGAATACGATTTATATTTGAAAGGTGTCTTAAGGTGATAGAAAGGTAGTGAAAATATTTTGATAACTGAATAAGACCGATTTGATTTTATAATTAATCACCTGAGAGAACATTTTCCGCAGCATAACTCTCATCATCTTCCAGGAGAGTGACGCATTGTGCGTTCTTGGGCTTACGTTTTCCGATGACATGAAGTAGAAAGATTATATTGAATCAATTACTGGGTATGATGCAAGAAAAATTGGTTTTATAAGTCTACTCCATGCTTTGAATATTGCTGCCATGTTGTTATAGTGTAAAACCATAGAAAAGATAACACGGACTCGGATATAGGTTAAATAGTATATTCTCGGAAACTTAGTACAAAGGTAAATGTGGACAGGAGACTACTTTCTCTCACTGGTGTCCTGACTCACTCACTCACTCACTCTGTGGTTACTACTCGGTGACCCTCACTTGGTGACTGACATTTGGTGACTGACTTTA
The DNA here is from genome assembly GCA_964036315.1 of Acanthosepion esculentum. Classification (NCBI taxonomy): domain Eukaryota; kingdom Metazoa; phylum Mollusca; class Cephalopoda; order Sepiida; family Sepiidae; genus Acanthosepion; species Acanthosepion esculentum. The sequence goes on along the minus strand of OZ038477.1, from coordinate 29,590,120 downwards.
CTCAGAGTTGGTAGCCATATTATATAGGTGTGGAAGATTCCATTTGTAGGTAGGTCCCCACAATACATATATGGTCTGGTGCTTCAGTTATATACAGTGCTGTTCGATAAAAGTGACTCACCTCATCCTTTGAATTTAGCTCAACTTTCGTTTCATCGGAGAAGAGGACATTCTTCCAGTCTTCTACGGTGAAATCTTTGTAATAGTGAGCCCATTCAAGTCTCTTGGCTTTGTTGGCTTTGCTTATTAGCGGCTTAAACCTTCGTGTACAAGATTTGTAGCCTTGTTCTAACAGCCACAGACGGACTGTTGAAGAGGCAAGACTAACACCTTGCTCTTCGCTTAGACTGGCTGCAATTTCTTGGCTAGTTATAGTCCTATCCTTCGTAACTTCTCTCTTTTTTACCCTGCCAGTTCTATCATCAATCCTTTTCTTTCGTCCCCTTGTTTCCTTCCTTGGAGTAGGAGTGGCATCATTATGTGCCTAAGAAATCGAGAAACAGTTGATTGCGAGCTTATAGTAATTTCTGCAATTTCTCTCGTAGACTTGCCTGCTTTTGTGAGGGCAATAATAGATGTCTTAAGTGGTTCTGATGCGTGTTTGTACCCTTTCATCTGGTTAGTGACTTGAGTGGCTATTTCAAGCTGTTTTTATATTGTATGAGGCTTTCTGGAATATTCTGGAATACTCTAGATTTAACTTAAGCTGTTCTAGAATTCTCTAGAATATTGTTTTGAGTGTATTGTAAAATAGTTTTCAATATTTTGTCAAAAGATCTTTAAATTTACCAGTTTAATGATTAGAATGTGATATCTGAGTCACTTTTTTGCATAGAGTTTTTTTCCTGAATCTCATTATATCCAGATTTATAATTATCAATTAGGGTGAATAAACTTTTTTTCCTAGGTGGTCGGCAAGGGGTCTTTATATTAGTAAGATTAAAAATTATTTTAACCCCAAAAACAATAGACAAAACATATTTTTAGTAAAAAGAATCAGGTGAGACACTTTTATCGAACAGCACTGTATTTGGAAATCCTTGACAAAATCCAAAGAAGAATCCCTAATGACATTGGTCTTAACTTTGCATCAAGGCTTCAGTCACTTTTCCACAGCCGTAATGTAACCTCCCTGCTCATTTTCTATAAATACATTCATAGTAATTGTTTTGATTAACTTTCCTGTGATCCTATGGGTATCATAGACGAGCGTGTGAGCAACGATGAGGTCTTAGAGAGGTTGCAAACAAGGAGAAGGGTTATACTTAACATAAGAAAGAGGCAGCTGAATTTTCTGGGACACATAATAAGGAAGGAGGGCCGGGAGAATCTGATACTCACAGGTTGAATAGAAGGAAAGAGAGACCAGGGAAAGCAGCGCGTGACATACCTGAAGAGCTTGAGCAGGAGGATGACAGAACGTGGTCTGGGGGAGGAAGCAGAAGGAAGGAACTTGCTGAGAGCTGCAAGGGATAGAGGGAGGTGGCGACCCATGATCGCCTTCATCCTGAAAGGGCATAGCACATAGAAAGAAAGATGGTAGCTAAACTTTATGAATTTAAGCGCAGTGCTAGATTGGCGGCCAGGTCTCATCATTTTACAATTGAAATGGCTTGAGTCGACCGTAAGTTCTATGCTAACAGTTCCTTTTCTCGCACTTCTCACTTGTGGAACTCTCTTCTGATATACCTTTAAGTCAAATATGATCTTCAAAATTTTAAATGCAAAGTCTGAATTTAAGCGTATTCTTAGATTGGCCGTTAGGTCTCACCGTTTTAGTGATGAAAGAGCGTGATGTAACAGTAATTTCTATTCTAAGAGTTTTCTTTCTCTCGTACTTCTCGCCTATAGAAGCCTCCTTCAGTTTCTTGCTTCCATTCCACCAACGATCTTCTTGTGCAGATGTAACGTCCCGTGGTTCAGTCACAAAACGTTACCGTCCTGGGTATGACGATAAACTACATCCGCGTCCTGGGTAAGACGATAAACTACGTCCAACAGCAAGTCCTCTGATCAGGAGGATTTAAGGAGAGTGGAACCACTTCTTAAATGCTGGTGTTCCCAGGTCCACTCTGACCCGGGGTGGTAGCATCTGTTAGGGTCCCAGCTATGGGCAAATAGTTAACAACCAAACTTGTGTAAAAATAGGTTTTAATACCAGAAATACTTTGTAATAAAAAAAAATTATTACCAGCAAAAATTTTTGAAGGAAAAATTATCAGCAATACTTTAAAAATATACCAGCAATACAAACAGCTATACATTCTTTGAAAAAAAATATGACCAGCTATAGATTTCTTCAAGGAACAATATTCCCATAAATAGATTTTTGAAGAAATATTACTAGCAATAAAATTTTTGCCGGAATTAAGTAACCCATTGAGGTTGATATGCCGTTAAACAAAATAACCCAAACGAATCTAAGCCAAAGAATACATATACTATTCATACAAATTTACCCTAAAAATGTTGCCGGCATTAAATAACCCATTGAGGTTGATATGCCGTTAAACAAAATAACCCAAACGAACCTAGGCCAAAGAATACATATACTATTCATACAAATTTACCCTAAAAATGTTGCCGGCATTAAATAACCCATTGAGGTTGATATGCCGTTAAACAAAATAACCCAAACGAATCTAAACCAAAGAATACATATACTATTCATACAAATTTACCCTAAAAATGTTGCCGGCATTAAATAACCCATTGAGGTTGATATGCCGTAAAACAAAATAACCCAAACGAATCTAAGCCAAAGAATACATATACTATTCATACAAATTTACCCTAAAAATGTTGCCGGCATTAAATAACCCATTGAGGTTGATATGCCGTAAAACAAAATAACCCAAACGAATCTAAGCCAAAGAATATATATACTATTCATACAAATTTACCCTAAAAATGTTGCCGGCATTAAATAACCCATTGAGGTTGATATGCCGTAAAACAAAATAACCCAAACGAATCTAAGCCAAAGAATACATATACTATTCATACAAATTTACCCTAAAAATGTTGCCGGCATTAAATAACCCATTGAGGTTGATATGCCGTAAAACAAAATAACCCAAACGAATCTAAGCCAAAGAATACATATACTATTCATACAAATTTACCCTAAAAATGTTGCCGGCATTAAATAACCCATTGAGGTTGATATGCCGTAAAACAAAATAACCCAAACGAATCTAAGCCAAAGAATACATATACTATTCATACAAATTTACCCTAAAAATGTTGCCGGCATTAAATAACCCATTGAGGTTGATATGCCGTTAAACAAAATAACCCAAACGAATCTAAGCCAAAGAATACATATACTATTCATACAAATTTACCCTAAAAATGTTGCCGGCATTAAATAACCCATTGAGGTTGATATGCCGTAAAACAAAATAACCCAAACGAATCTAAGCCAAAGAATACATATACTATTCATACAAATTTACCCTAAAAATGTTGCCGGCATTAAATAACCCATTGAGGTTGATATGCCGTAAAACAAAATAACCCAAACGAATCTAAGCCAAAGAATACATATACTATTCATACAAATTTACCCTAAAAATGTTGCCGGCATTAAATAACCCATTGAGGTTGATATGCCGTAAAACAAAATAACCCAAACGAATCTAAGCCAAAGAATACATATACTATTCATACAAATTTACCCTAAAAATGTTGCCGGCATTAAATAACCCATTGAGGTTGATATGCCGTAAAACAAAATAACCCAAACGAATCTAAGCCAAAGAATACATATACTATTCATACAAATTTACCCTAAAAATGTTGCCGGCATTAAATAACCCATTGAGGTTGATATGCCGTAAAACAAAATAACCCAAACGAATCTAAACCAAAGAATACATATACTATTCATACAAATTTACCCTAAAAATGTTGCCGGCATTAAATAACCCATTGAGGTTGATATGCCGTTAAACAAAATAACCCAAACGAATCTAAACCAAAGAATACATATACTATTCATACAAATTTACCCTAAAAATGTTGCCGGCATTAAATAACCCATTGAGGTTGATATGCCGTTAAACAAAATAACCCAAACGAATCTAAGCCAAAGAATACATATACTATTCATACAAATTTACCCTAAAAATGTTGCCGGCATTAAATAACCCATTGAGGTTGATATACCGTAAAACAAAACAAGCCAAGCCAAACAAAACGTTATTTTATGTTTTCTTAATTCCTGTTCTTTTATTGTTCTCGCTCCTTGATAATGTTTTTTTCTTTTTCTTATATTCTTTCACTCTCAGTAAGCCCCTGCATCTTAGTCGCTTTATTGCCTTTCTTGGTGTGATTTTTGGTGATGGTTTAGATGCAGGATTTCTTTTTTCTTTTTGCAACGTTAGGAGAGTTATAAAAGTTAGGAAACCTGTAAAAATACGAGAACAATGTCTTCAAGGATGTAATTTCTGACTTACCTGATATGGCAAAGCCGCTGAACCCGACAGCTAAGGTGAGACAAATGATTGCTGTGGTGGTGTCTGTAGTATAACCAACGCCTAACAAGAATACAGCTTCCATACCAAACCCTATAAAGAGAATAGAAAATGTGCTTGAGATATAAGTTGGAAAGCATATATTATGGAGGAAAATAAATTCAGTGCGAGCGTGCGTGTATGTGTTCGTAAGAGAACAAGATAGAAGGGAGAGAGAGAGAGAGAGAGAGAACAAGATAGAACGGAGAGAGAGAGAGAGAGAGAGAGTAAAAAAGAACCTGACAGTCTAAAAGGCGTATCATGCATGAACCACACGTGTCTTCGTATTAGCAGGAGTACATCCTCTAGCAGGTCTGGAAGTGTGTTCGAAATAAAGTCCGTGTAGATTGCTTCTGTGAGATGTGCTCGGATAACTTATGGACCTACCAGACAGTCACCTACAACTCCAACCCACACATTAGTTTTAAACTGATGCTGGTGTCTAGCCTGTATTGTACCGTGGGGGTTACGATCCGCCCACAAATGTTGGTTATGCAAATCTGTTATTCCATCTCCTCCAAATGTTGCCTCATCTATAAACAAGACTGAAGAGACGAACAACGAGTCGGCAGTTTGTGCAGTCATCGGCAAAAGTTCTCCCGTGGTGAGGTATCAGAGGGCGAGAGACCTTGCACACATTGCAAATGATACGGATACAGGAGCTGCTCTTGAAGTACCCTCCATGTGGTACTATAAGATGTACGACTTGCGAGGGCCACTTGACCTCTGCTGATACCTGTATCGTCACCAACAGCGTGTAGAATGTGTTCATCGTGGTCCTGCGTACTAGCAGATCTCGGTCTTCCTCGATCTATGGTTTGTGGTGCCACGGATCCTGTTTCAGTAAAGGACAATGAACGGCAGGAAAGGTTGGATGACTCGGCTGCCTTCAGTCTGGAAACGCAATCTGATACAACCGTGCAGTCTATGAATATCCTGTCACGTCTCTGTTAACTCACTACTGCACTCGTTAAACATTGAAGACAGAGCCAGGAGCAAGACAAGGAAGGGAAGACTGGAAGATAATTCTGTGTCAATCTTCCAGATGAGGAGGATATATAATTTAAAATAACCATTTCAATTTCTAGTTTTACCTGGAATCAAACGCCAATGAGAAACACACATTTATGCAGACTTCTAAACAGGCCCTCGGTGACGAAGAGGTAGCAAATCAGACTCACTATAGTGCCGCTCGCTCACATATTCCGTGGTGGAACTATATATATATATATATATATATATATATATATATATATATATATATATATATATATATATATATATATATATATCAGAGTTAAAATGGAAGAATAATTTACAAAAAAACAGATGTGAAAAAAAAAGAATTACAGATAAAAAATTCTTAAGATTTATACGAAAAAATTAAATTTCTGCTGGTGGTGTGTTTCCAACAGGCACATATAAAACGGCACATCGAAGCGTAATTTTTGTCAGGCTAATACTGTTATAATGCTCTAAGGTGAAGAATAAAACATTTTCCAACCCAATTTGAGAATTGATAATAATAAAAATGTGGAGTCAACGTCCCGCTCGCCCATATAATAATGATCCATTTTTTGTGTTTGATGGGGCGTTTGTTACGAAATTTCAAAAGAAAAACATATCAATATTAAAAAAAAATTACTAATAGCTGCATTAAATAAAATAGCGGTGAAATACTGGAACCTAGAATTTTTTAAGAAAGCAAAGATAATTGTTATATAGGAAAAATTGTCGCTGTCGACACCATAGTTGGGTCATGGATCATATATTCAAGTCTATCCTCTATACTATATGGATCTCTATATTCTAGTCTATCCTCTATACTATATGGATCATATATTCTAGTCTATCCTCTATACTATATCGATCGCTATATTATAGTCTATCCCCATAATATATGGATAGCTAAATTTTAGTCTATCCTCTATACTATATGGATCTCTATATTCTAGTCTATCCTCTATACTATATGGATCATATATTCTAGTCTATCCTCTATACTATATCGATCGCTATATTATAGTCTATCCCCATAATATATGGATAGCTAAATTTTAGTCTATCCTCTATACTATATGGATCTCTATATTCTAGTCTATCCCCTATACTATACGGATCTGTATATTCTAGTCTATCCCCTGTAATATATGGATCGCTATATTCTAGTCTATCCTCTATACTATATGGATCGCTAAATTCTAGTCTATCCTCTATATTATATGGATCATATATTCTAGTCTATTCTCTATACAAGCCATTCTCAACCTTTCCTCCATCATTGACCCCCTCGGCTTTATGTATTTCTCCATTTACCCGCTACTCCCATACAAAAAATTCATAGCCATGATAAAGCATTGATGAATTATTTTTTAAATTATCAGGTACATCAATTATTTACCCCAGACTATATAATTTTTTACCCCTATAGGTAAATTTACCCCTGGTTGAGAAACTCTGCTCTATACTATATGGATCTCTATATTCTAGTCTATCCCCTATAATATATGGATCACTATATTCTAGTCTATCCCCTATAATATATGGATCTCTATATTGTAGTCTATCCTCTATAATATATGGATCGCTATATTCTAGTCTATTCACTATATTATTCGGATCTGCATTTCTAGTTTATACTATTCCTGTACTCTATTCACTATACTATTTCTCTATTCAGATCACTATACAGATTACTATTCGAGTGAGTAATATCGAGCAAGTACTATTAATACAACCAGCATTAGGTTAGTGACAACGAGTGTTCGTTTGAGTCACAAAAATATTATTATACAGGTATCATTTTTCTTATTCCACCATTAATAGTTCTACACTTTATAACAAAAAATAATGTGAAAAATAAACGTATTTAACACTACACTCCTGCTAATTAGGGGTTAGTAATACAAGTAAAGATAACTTTAAATAGAATTGGAGCTTGGGTGATTATAGAGTAGTCTCCCGTTATTTATTTATTTTCAGATAATTATAATATCACGACAACAAAAAGTAAATGACTTGAAAGTCATTTTCGTTGATATTCAAGTGAGTGTATATAATTAAAGTAAAAAATGAAACATACATAAATATATGTAATATATTCCATATATAAAAAATAGAAAAAAATGCAACTGGTAAGCTAAAATTGATAAGCTAAAAAAGATGAAATTTGAAAAAAATGAAATAAAAACATAAGAAGGCCTAAATAATAAATAAAATAAAACAAGCAAGACAAAATTAAGAAAGATGAAATGTAAATCTATCTATCTGTTAATAGCTTTCTAATGTTAGTTCTATTCTAATCTATCTATCTATCTATCTATCTATCTATGTCTTTTCATATCTATCTATCTATCTATCTCAGACTGTTCATCTATCTCAGTCTGTTCATATCTATCTATCTCACATTATTCATTTCTTTCTCTACCTCAGACTGTTCATCTCCCTTTCTTTCTGTCACTACTTCTTGCTTTGTTTCTTTCTGATCATTCTTTTATTTTATTTACTTTCTCGTCTATTTATCTATCTATTATTCTATCTATTTTCCTTGAAAGTTTCTAAAAAGTTAATGTTATGTCAACTATAAAAATAGACAAAAAATCAAGCCAAATGTTTTATATTTCATTTTGTAATCTGAAGCATAATTTTTTAAGAAAACCAAAAAATACAAAAGAAGGTAACAGTATTATTATAAACAAACTAGAGTAAAATGAAGCAAAAAGTTTAATAATATAACAAAAAAAAACAACAAAAACAATAATAAATAAAAGAAAGAGAAAAAAATCCCGTAAAGAATAAAACAAAATGAAATCATCATATGTCGAGTGTTTGTTATCGAATCCTGCAAGCCGGAAGCTCCACAAAACACGAGCATGCGCACTGTTGACATCTTTCATTAGCAGCTGAATACTACCTAGAGCTGCCTCCACGGTGTTTCTTCGGCAAACAACCTAAGATTATCATCTGATAAACCGTTGTAAAAGGTTTTCTTGATTCTAGTGACATTTAGAGAATCAAATATTATCTTTTTGAGCTAAAGAAGCTTCATTTATTTTTTATTTCATTTTTTAAATTAAATAAAAAAATGAAAATGAAGCTTTGAAATATATGCAACTGCCCCCACACCACACACGAGCACATAGAGTTAATCATCATTAAGATGCAAGCATGTTTTGACTAATTTCTACATATACATTCTTTTAGCACATGAGAAAACATGGATCACCACAGCTTCCTGTCTCTTGTCGCTCTCTTCCACACTTCTTTGTACTTGTTCTGTTATCTATTCCCATAAATACGTAGTTTTGTCGATGTTTCTCCCCTTCTTTTGCCTCCAGTATTCCCCTATTCTTGGCTGCCAAGAAATAGGGGAATGCGAGTTCTGAATCTTAACGGGTTATTTGTTTTGTTTTTGATCCACTGCTTTACGGATAGACTGATGGTCATAATATGGGATGTCTTTCGTCACAAAAAGACCTGATAAAAATGAAATGATGAGATGGACAGGATTCCTGATAAGATATGGCATAGAGAAGGGGTTCTCTACCGGTGTGGGGAGGGGAATTTCCCTCAGCAGGTAATGTCTGGGTTTCTGAGGAGAGAGAAAAGTCTTTTACAAGTTTCTCATTGACCGTAATCCTCATCAGAATAAAGATGATTTAAATACCCTGAGAATTTAATGAAAGTTTTGTTTACAGAAATACAATACCCTGGTATTCTGTTGAAGTTTTTGTTTATTGAAATATGCTTCAGGTTATTTATTTTATAACTAGCTTAAAAGCCGACAGATTGGGCGGTATTTAAGCTAGCACCTGCGGAGGGCACTTAATTGGGCCTTTGACTTCTTCATGAGTTTGAGAGTCCCTAACTGTTTGCATATTTTCAGCATTGGAAGCTCTCCTGTCTGCCGTTTGATCTGGGTTTTATTTGCACGAGACTTTCTTTTCCTCGCTGCAGCCTTGGCTCTTTTGATTGCAATCTGGTCCTCTGTTAGTGGAGATTTCTTTTTAAACAATAAACTACAGAAGAACTCAAAATTGATCGCTGCATTTAACTATTGCATTAATATATAAGTTTACCTTTTGAAAGTTCAACAATAATTCTTCTGCCGCCACTTAATTTAAAGACCATTTAATGTACGTAGGTGCTTACTTTCCATATAAAGAATTATTTTTATATCATGGGTGACTTTCGTTGGATTTCGGAATCAATTTAGATTATTCCCAGTTTATTATCAAGTTATAAAATTGTTATCGCACAAAAATTGTTATTCGTACAAAAAATCACATAAGAAATTGTCGAAAACAATCGCAGTAATGAAAATTGGAAATCCAAAATTTCTGTAATATGACTTATTGAAAGTTAGAGAGTTGTGTCCCTTTAATCGAAAAAGTGGGACACAGTGACATTCGCATTTATTATATAGATTAGTGATGAATTAAACTACTGTACATATATTCAAATTTAAAATTCCATCAACTTTTTCTGTTGCTATTAAATTAGTAAAATTCCTCCATACAAATAATCCTTGTAAACGTATGTGTATTAAAAGGGACAAGAAAAAACGTTTTCAACAATATATGCATATTATTTGGAATTCACTTTTTGAGTCGGACAGTCTTGGAAGGTGTGGGGAATGAGATTTTGATTCATGGTGAAAAAGGAGCATTGGGCAAAAGAAACTGAGAACCAGTGGCATTAAGAGATTTTGGAAAGGCCTCTGTTTGATAGTGAAGTCTCAAATGACACACTAGTTATAAAGATATTAAAATTATATATGGAGATATTGTAATCGCAAAACTCAAAACATTTTATGCCCGAGGAATTAAGTTAGGACTATGTCATAAAAGATGAAGGACATTATAATTTTAATTGAATTTGCAATTTTTCCTTAAATATAAATCAATTATATATGCCACATCAAAAAAGAGGGTGGGCCTTCTTTAATATGTTCTGATATTTTTCAATGTCGGTTTTTCCTCATCGTAATTCGACAACGGAAGAACAAATATATATCTATATGATAACAAAGAACATTATATACATTATTCAGACTATTGTCTTCATCTTTGTCGCCATGTTTATTACAACGTTTCGGCCGTTGTACGCTCCGGCCTTCTTCAGGTTGTTGGAATGTCGTACTGAACCCTTTATTTCGCTCACTTGGGTAGACTGTTCTAGTTCCACGTGCCATGTTTAATGGATGTCAGTTATCAGTTATCTCCTGTTAATTTCCCTCTGAAAGTTCTCCACTTGAGGACACATGGCACAATGCGTTAGTTAGATCCAGTGACAGTAACCCAAAGAGTGTGAGTTCAATACCCGGGAAATTAACAGGAGATAACTGACATCCATTAAACATGGCACGTGGAACTAGAACAGTCTACCCCAGTGAGCGAAATAAAGGGTTCAGTTCAACATTCCAACCACCTGAAGAAGACCGGAGCGTACAACGGCCGAAACGTTGTAATACATATGGCGACAAAGATGAGGACAATGGGCTGAATCATGTAAATAATGTACATAATTCCTCATCTCAGAAATATATACAGATAACAAAGAATCATTTCAATCTAGTCTCATATTTTTAACTTCGAATAGTCAAGTATTATTTGTCAAAAGCTTTCTCTGGTCTGGTGCTTCTGCTTCATATCTATATATTCTTGACAAATACAAAGAAGAATCGGCAACGTTATCAGTCCTGACCTGGCATCTCGGCTTCAGTCATTTTCCCACCGCCGTCACATAGCTTCCCTTCCCCTCTTCTATAAATATTTTCACGGTAATTGTTCGAATGAGCATTCGTCGTTGGTACCTCGACTTCAAGAATTTAAACGTATTACTAGATTGGCGGGTAGGTCTCCTAATTTTACTCTTGACATTGTCAGTTGTAATAATAAGTTGTGTGCTGAGTTTTTTCTCTTATACTTTTTGTTTGTGGAATTCTCTTCAGGCTCCTGCTTTCCTGTCAACTACAATCTTCAAGAATTTCAATGCAATGTCGATCGTTATCTGTCTTTTCGAACCATTTTCTTTCATTGTTCTCTGTTTCTTTCCCTCTCAGTAACCCTTTGCATTCCATTGGCTTTTATTGCATGCTTGGAGTGAAATTGTGAACAAAAATTAATTCTGTTATGTATCTTTCTACTGTGACTCTTTCTTTCTTTCTTTCTTTCTTTCTTTCTTTCTTTCTTTCTATTTCGCATCATTATTTTAGTTCTATTTATTCCATCTCTTTCTTTTTTTATTTTCTATTTCTTTCTTTCTTTCTTTTTTCTTTTCTATTTCTTTCTTTCTTTCTTTCTTTCTTTCTTTCTTTCTTTCTTTCTTTCTTTCTTTCTTTCTTTCTTTTCCGTATCTTCATTTCTTTCTATTCATTCCATCACTTTCTTTTTTCTTTTCTATTACGCCTATTTCTTTCTTTCTTTCTTTCTTTCTTTCTTTCTTTCTTTCTTTCTTTCTATTCCGTATCTTTATTTCTTTCTATTTATTCTGTCTCTTTTTCTTTTTCCTTTCTTTTCCATTACGCATCTTCCTATTCTGTCTGTTTGCTTGTTTTTTTCTATTTATTACGCCTCTTTCTTTCTTTTCTTTCTATTTATTACGCCTCTTTCTTTCTTTTCTTTCTATGTATTTCGTCTCTTTTTCTTTCTTTTCTACTGCATCTCTATTTATCCTGTCTCTTTCTTTCTATTTATTTCTTCTCTTTGTTTCTTTCTTTCTCAGCAATTTCACAATTTGTCTCCTTTTAGTTTACAAACATTTTTCATTTTGCTTCAAATATAAATAAAAAGATTTTCTTTAAAAAAAAATTATTCTAAACAGAAATCAAATGAAATGGAAAGAATTTATCAGAACACGTAAATTTCCTGTCGTGATTTTAAATTGTTTTTTAGCCTTTGAAAAGCCTTTTCCGTAGTTATCTAATTTGCCGGCACCTCGCCACTAATTTGCCCGCTGTCACGATAAGGAAAAATCACGCAACACACTCGTCTCTACTCACTGCCTTCACAGAGTCAAACTTTATGAATCACGCAATCAGCGTCTCCGGTTGCACGGAATAACAACACAGAGTATCTTTTGCTTTCATGCGCCATGTTCCGCTGGTTCCCAAACTGCATGAATCTAAGCGTGCTACAAAGTTGACATCTCGATCCCACCCTTTCATTATCGAAACAGTTAAATGTAACCACCTCTTCTACTCCAACAGCTTCTTATCCTACACTTCCCATGTGTGGAACTCCCTTCCTCTTACTTGCTTCCCTGATAGCTATAATCTTCAAATATTCAAATGTAACATCAATCGATATTTTCTGATGGGCAAAAGAAACTGAGAACCAGTGGCATTAAGAGATTTTGGAATTTTTTGGATTTACTCTTGCTCTCACTCTCTGTAACCCTGTGCGTGCTAGTGGCACTCCAGCCTTGTTTTGGGTGAAATGCTCTTTGTTTGACTTTTTACTATCTCTTCCATTCCATGATCTGTCACATAGACAATCTCGTTACGTAGATTATTCGCTGTCTCATCTGTCCTTCATGTTGCTTTCAATATGTCCTTTGAGTGTCAAATTCTCCCAACTCACTTTCCTCGTTATGTGTACGAGACATTTCAACTGTCTCTTTCTGATTTTAAGCACTAGTGTCATTTTGGTTCCATTTTCTTTAAGACTTCTTGGATACTCGCTTGTTCTATCTATAGTATTCTCAACATCCTTCTGTAGAAATCCATCTCTGTTGTCTCAAGTCCCTTTTTTATCTGCGAGAAAATTGTCCAGTAATGAACAGGTCTCTCTTTCTCTCTCTCTCTCTCTCTCTCTCTCTCTATATATATATATATATATATATAAAGTTGTATCCTCTATGAGGAGGCATGGTGGAGTAATGGGTTGGATTGAGGAATCGGAGAGACGAGTTCGAATTCCAGTCGAATCCATTATATTCACTTACGAAAGGGAAAGAAGAATCATCTTCTATGGGTAAATAGCAGGACAGACTGGGTTCTATAGCCTTGGATGGCAACTGGTCTAGGAGAAGGAAACTCTGAATACAAACTTGGAGTGGAGCCCCGAAGGCGGATGGACGGCACTTTGTGCTACCTTCCGGCAACTCCTGCAGCCGCGTTGTAGTGGTTTATCCTCTCCTTTGGACTCTGCTAGCAAGGCCGAGAGGGGGAACTTTACGTTCCATATATCCCGCCCAGGCTCGTAGCACGGCGCTATGCCATCATCTCTCGAGACGGTCGGATGCCGATGATGAGCCTCTGTCTGTCTGTTTGTTTATTATCGAACTCTTCCTAGGGTGTATGAGATAGACCCCCATAGCCATATATATTCTGAAACTAAATTACCCGGGGTACTTGGGTAAGAATGTTTCATTTTGATCAAAGGGGGTCTCCGGGGAATTGAACAAACCTGCCAGTGACTTTTTCCCCATTGATTTAAATTTGAACAAGGATGACGCCTATCCAAAATATAGAAGGAGAAATCCAGAAGATGGAGGTCACATCGGCAAGATCATTGAGTAATCTTGAAATGCATCATTTTTCTTTACAAATTATAACAATGATTTAATCTCAATCCTCATTTTCTTACAAAACTGTGTGACACGCAGCAAGCGAAGGTAATTCGGCTAGACTCAAATAAAATATGATTTTCTGTCTCTGAGATTTCATTTAAAATAGCTTTGTGATTGAAGACCGTATAAACTAGGACTGATCTTCACAAAACCAAGGATTTCATTTAAATACCTTTCTAAATTGTAGATTAATTTATATTGTCCACTTTTCCTGTTTTTAATACTTTCTTTGGCTTTTGAAAGGCATATTTCGGATTTCTGCATCACAGTTTCCGTTAAAACACTTCCCATATTGTTTGCTTTACAGTAAGGTTCACCCTGTACAAGACCCAGAGGTCACTCCACGTAGAGGGTTACGTTAAAGGGTAGTTTATGTGGATAGGTTAACTCTAGACTTGAACAGGTTAAGATTTTACTCTATCGGGGAAACATCCTTTTGGGAGTCTGTTCCATAGGGTAGTCATTCGTGAGGGGCGGGGAAGAAGCTGTTTCAGTGGAACTGACCTCTCGCCCATAGAATACGGAGGGAATGTTGGCGGGTTGTTATTATGTAAGTGGCATGGTAGGTCCTGGCCGTGAAGGTTAGACATGGCGGAACTAAGAAATGTAGTTCATCCGAGCACTTTCCATGGAAGTAGCGATAGAGCAATGAGAGACTCGCCACATTCTGCCTATGAGGGGGAGAGGTTGGAGGGTGGAAAATAATTCTTTTCGAACAAGGACTTGGAGACGCTTTTGAACTCTGTCAAGGCGAAAAAGTGAGGACTGGGCAGCTCCCGCCCAAATATAGTGACAATACTCCATTTGGGGCCTGATATGGCTCTTATAAAGGTTGAGCATAGCATGAGGAGTCAGGTCCTTACAGGAGCGGTACAGGGAGCCGGTCATTTTATCTGCATCTTTAGCGATGTATGTAAGAGTTCCACTTGAGGTCGGGTGTGATTTTGAAGCACAATATTCTCTGAGGGCGCGGTGCCTCCTTGGTTTGGTACACCCATTCATTATGACTGGCGGTAGTACGGGGTCTGATCGCCGGTGATGGAATGTACGTTTCTGTACTTTTAAATTTTATGAAATAATAAGAAACTGATATTAATGCGATACCAGAATGAGCAATAGATATTTTCTAAGATTAACGATACATATTTACCTTAGTCTGCCACAAGCTCGCCAATATGGAGCATCAAGAGTAGGCCGAACACAGTAATAATAGTATACTAGCCTATACAATTCTTCTGTCGTATTTACTAGATTAATGATGGATGTTCCAATACTTTTTAATTCTGTAGCAAAGTAAATTGGTTGTTTTTGTTTAACGTCATATCAACACGTCTATGGGTTATTTAATACCGAAATCTAAATAATTTTTGTACACAATTTTATTTTATTTTTGGAGATAATAATGGTTTAGTGACAAAAGTCTTACTAATTAACCCATAGCTGGTGGGAGAAGAGGTGGATTCGTGACTTTCTCAACGGTATTTGCACGTAAGTGAATATAACGAACCCGACTGGAATTGGAACTCGGCTCACCGATTAACAATTCCGTCATAATCCATTACACTACCCACACATCCAAGCTCACAGCACCTGGTATTCACAAACGGTCACCCATCTAGGTACTGCCCAGGCTCGACGTTGCTTAACTTCGGTGATTGTACGGGAACCGCCGTTTCAACGCGATGTGGCCGTACGTAGCAAAGCAAATAATAACGATGGCAGCGAGTGTGTTATGAATACGCCAGTGCAAGAGCGTTGCATCGGAATATATTTATGATAGCGACTGTGAAGAATCTCTTATGACTGTCTGATAAGATGGGGTGATGACATTATCGTTTGTGGGTAAATGTCACTGAAAATGGATTTATGACCTACAAAAGGAAGCAGCGGGAAGGAAAGGAAGGAAAGTGGACGAGAAGAAACCAAGAAGAAAAATCAATTCGTCATAAGCATTCAGAGCGAAGATCGTCCTCTATGTGTCGTATCTCTCCAGGGCGTGAGTAACCCCCTATCCTGTGCAGCTGTTATTAATGTTTTATCTTTTTACCATCCCTACAAATCACCGTTCTGCCATTCATTCGCATGAGCTCGTTAGGTAAGTGTCCCTCTGTCACCTCTTGACCTTTTTGACTTCGATATATGCTATGAGTGTCAAATTTTACAAGTCCTCTTTCCACATTGTGTGTCCAAGCTGTCCCTTTCTCGTTTTGCGTATTTGTCCTTTTTGTTCCTTTTCTTTATGCCTTCCTCGTCGTTTACAGGCCCCGACCATGATATTCTCAGCATCCTTCTGTAGAACCATATTTTGGATGCCTCGATTAATCTCTATATCTGCGAGGAAATTGTCTAGCATTCACTACTATATAGGAGGATTGATATTACATAGCATTTCAAACTCTCTTTTCTATATTTCTATCGAAATTTTCCTGATACTTAGTTTTTTGTTTTGCTTTTGGAAGAAATGTTTCGCTATCTGAATGCGCCTTGATTTACGTGTCACATTTTCCGTGGATTACAACCATATTACGTTGAAACACCGGTTCCCGTACGATCACCGAAGTTAAGTAACGTCGAGCCTGGTCATTACTTAGATTGGTGACCGCTTGGAAATACCAGGTACAGTAAGTTTGATTGTGCGGATAGTGTAATGGATAATGGCTCGGAATTTTTGATCAGTAAGCCGAGTTCAAATTCCACTTGGGTTCGTTATATTCACTTACGCTCAAATACCCTTAGGAAAGTTATGAATCTCTACTCCCCCATCTATGGGTTAAATAGTAATACTTGTATCATTAAACCATTATTAACTAAAAAAAAAGAAAGAAATCTTATAATTAAAACATATTTTCTGGCTTTAACCTTCAAAGAGATGATAAGCCGTAAAAAATAATCAATCAAAAAACATTTTCAGTCGTCTTTTAAAAAGCTTCCCAAACAGCTAAATTTCTGTATTTGCTTAAAGTTGATGTCTCCAATTCGTTGCTCGTAAATTGGGCTGTCATTCTTGTTAACGGCCATATATGATTTTCTTCATACAACTGAGAGTCAGCCCTTTCTCTTATTTCATTACCTAGGATTTCCCGTAGTTTTCTTCCTTTTTCCTGCCATCAAGGCGGTATCACTTGCGTATTTTTAAAATTGTGTGCTCCTGGTAAGAATTCTAGTTCTTTTAGAATTACCGCTTTTTAAATGTTAAATAAATCCGGTAAGAATACAAATTCAAAAACATATATACATAGAAAACACATTCAAAAACCTACAATACTCACATCATTTCATCCAAAACGCAAGAAGAAAGGCATACAAAATATACAACCGAAACAAAAATAATAACATAATCCGCAATAATATATTACATGGAAACAGATGCATAATACTACCGACCAGCTTTGTCACGTCCACTATCCAGAAGAACTGATCCCATTCAAATAATCTTAAAATAGCCACAAACACTTCCAAAACCATTATGGATATACTCAGATCCTCAAACACTAATAGCAATATTTCTGAAGCAGGCATTTATAAAATAAATTGCCAAAACTGTTCCTCCCAATATATTGGAGAAACAAGTAGAAATTTGAAAAAACACATTTATGAGCACAAAAGAGACCTCACAAAAAACAACTTAATTAATGCACTAGTCATACATAAAAATAAATTCAACCACAATTTTGATTTTAAAAATGCTACACTCATATAAAAAGAAAATAACTCAACCAGATGGAAAATCCTCGAGAGTGCTGCCATTGAATATTACCCAAATATTAATCTAGGCTTTTTTCTAATTTCACCTTTCTTAACAGGATTACTATTCCCCCAAACAAACGTACACAACAGTATCAAGAAATCAAAAGAAAATAGTTGAATCCGTCAACACAACAATAAAAACATCTCCAGACGTGACAGTAATTGACTTAATTTTCAGTTAACTGCATGAAAATAGCGTTCTCTAAATTCTTCCAGTTGCTAAAGACATTTCGTTTTGTTATTATTAGTTAGTTTGTTTAATAAATTCGTTTTGCTTTTGCCTTGAAAAAGTCCACATTAGACGAAACGCGTCGGCTACTATTACAGCTTTCCTATTGCCTTTTACATTTATAAATTCTTACCTTTCTATTGTTGTGTATACCGAATTCACTTTCTATCCGTATGTAGACGGTTTGCTCCCAATATTTTGTAGATTACCTTTTACTTAATCTGGCTCAAAAAGCCACTTATACTGAGGCTCTTAATGGGAATTTCACGCTAATCTTTGCTCTTTAAAAGGTGCTAAATGTCTCTCAGAGTAAATCTTTAGAAATGTTATTGTTTTGCCGTTTCATTCTTCCATTTTATTTTTCCATTTTCCTCACTGACCCTCGTTTTTTCTCTTTCTTTTATTTTATTAGTCATTAGCTTAAAAGTTACTCAGCGCGGACTTTTAAGCGAGCTCCTGTGGTGGGCTAACTGGACCGTTGGCCCAAAACTAAAGAGACCTGTGGCCCAGGTTAGAAGACAGCAACGAAATTTTGAAGAAATAACTTTGAATTCCTCAATTCACTCCACATAACTTCAAAACCTCACTTTTAACTCTGATTTGGGCTATAAGTCCAATTAAGTCCAAAAGACCGATTTGGACCGAAATATCAATTTTTGGCCAAATTTCCAAATTAGGCCAAAAATTGAGTTCTTCAAATCAGATACCCTACGGAACTTCAAAACTTCACGCTGCAAAACCTCTCACTTTAACTCTG
The DNA here is from genome assembly GCA_964036315.1 of Acanthosepion esculentum. Classification (NCBI taxonomy): domain Eukaryota; kingdom Metazoa; phylum Mollusca; class Cephalopoda; order Sepiida; family Sepiidae; genus Acanthosepion; species Acanthosepion esculentum. Next base: position 29,571,297 of record OZ038477.1, on the reverse strand, counting down.
ATTTCTTGGCATTTTGAAGAAATAAAATTGATTTCCTCAATTCACAAAGATTTGGAGATATTTTAAACTGAATTTAAAACAATTTTTAAAAAATTCACAAAGTTTTTATGTTACTTTAAACTCACTATAAATTTAAAACAGTCAAAATCACTAATTTTATTTCAGTTATTTTAAAATGTGAATTTTTAACTGTTCCCTCCTCATCCGGACACAAATCCCAATGTTGGATGTTCAAACAGCAGATTAAGGGCGGATTTTCAATCCCGGTATCATTCTGATTCCAAAAAGGCATAATATGCCGATGTAGAGCAAATGCGGCCCGAGTTAAAAGGGGTTTCAGTCGCACAGACAGACATAATTTGCCGTTTATTTATTTAGATTAAGCTCTGTTTTATATAGTTCAATGGCACCTTCTGTTCATTTAAGTACTGGCCACATTCAACGTCGCTTAACTCCAATGATCAGACGATGACTGAAACCTTCAGTGTGACAAGATCGAGAGCTTTATTACTCAGCTTAGTCTGACAGGTCACAATCGTGCACTACCTAGTGAGAATCAAATTCACTACACGGCATTGGTTGATTAATTCATTTTCACTTGCTAAGCCACTTTCATTAATTAATGTGCAGAGACAAACCAATTATTTACTAAAATTCTTTCGCAAATAGTGGGGCACTTAGTGAGGATCAGACTTACTACATTGCATAACGCGTTGCTAGACGAGCTCATTAACCATTACTCACTGACGAGGCAGACAATTATTTTCTAAAATTGTTTTCAAAATGAACATAATAGCGGGAAACTTAGTGAGGATCGAACTCACTACACAAGTGAATTGGTCCGTAATAAAATCTTAATAACAATAGCGCTAAGGAAGGCGCCTTTTTTAAATTAAATTTAGATTAACCAATCACAACATCTAGTGTATGGGACACCCAGTGAGCATCAAACTGATTACACAGTAATATGATTTTTAATCATTACTCAGCACCGAAGCTAACATCCAATTTTTTACTTAATTTATTTAAATTCCTGCCATATTTTTATTTATTTATTTTTTTGCCTTCTTTCTTTTGTCAACGGAAGGGTCATTTCTTATGACCCTATTCTTGGCTTGTTTCTATGGCAACTTTCCAGCGAACAAGAGATGAGACGTTTGAGGACACATGAAAGGTTACAACAAGGACCGAGGAACGAACAATGGTGAAGCCGCAATGGCAACTTCAATACGAGTGGACAGGAGATGCCTTCTAACATTTCCATATCAAAATACAATTCTATCTATCGAACCATTGTTCATATCTATGTATCTATCTGTCTATCTATCCATTAAGTCTGATTCTATATAACACAGTTTATATATGTGAGCGTGTGTGTGTGTGTGAGAGAGAGAGACAGAGAGAGAGATTTGGGGCTCAGTTCGTTTGTGTTGATTACTACCTATGCAGGATTTTATCTAGCTATCCATCTTAACCTTCTCCATATCTATGTATCTATCAGTCTGTTAATATCTATCTATCTATCTATCTATCTATCTATCTATCTATCTATCTATCTATCTATCTATCTATCTATCTCAGTCTGTTCGTATCTATCTATCTATCTTAGTCTGTTCGTATCTATCTATCTATCTATCTATCTATCTATCTATCTTAGTCTGTTCATATCTATCTATCTATCTATCTATCTATCTATCTATCTATCTCAGTCTGTTTCTATCTATCTATCTATCTATCTATCTATCTATCTATCTATCTATCTATGTCTATTCGTATCTATCTCAGTTTGTTCGTATCTATCTATCTATCTATCTATCTATTTAGCTATCTTAGTCTGTTCGTATCTATCTATCTATCTATCTATCTCAGTCTGTTCCTATCTATCTATCTATCTATCTATCTATCTATCTATCTATCTATCTATCTATCTATCTATCTATCTCAGTCTGTTCCTATCTATCTATCTATCTATCTATCTATCTATCTATCTATCTATCTATCTATCTATCTATCTATCTCAGTCTGTTCCTATCTATCTATCTATTTATCTATCTATCTATCTATCTATCTATCTATCTATCTATCTATCTATCTATCTATCTATCTCAGTCTGTTCCTATCTATCCATCTATCTATCTATCTATCTATCTATCTATCTATCTATCTATCTATCTATCCCTATCTATCTATCTATCTATCTATCTATCTATCTATCTATCTATCTATCTATCTCAGTCTGTTCCTATCTATCTATCTATCTATCTATCTATCTATCTATCTATCTACCTCAGTCTGTTCCTATCTATCTATCTATCTATCTATCTATCTATCTATCTATCTATCTATCTATCTATCTCAGTCTGTTCCTATCTATCTATCTATCTATCTCAGTCTGTTCCTATCTATTTATCTATCTATCTATCTATCTATCTATCTATCTATCTATCTATCTATCTATCTATCTATCTCAGTCTGTTCCTATCTATCTATCTATCTATCTATCTATCTATCTATGTATCTATCTATCTATCTATCTATCTATCTATCTATCTATCTATCTATCTATATCAGTCTGTTCCTATCTATCTATCTATCTATCTATCTATCTATCTATCTATCTATCTATCTATCTATCTATCTCAGTCTGTTCCTATCTATCTATCTATCTATCTATTATCTATCTCAGTTTGTTCGTATCTATCTATCTATCTATCTATCTATCTATCTATCTATCTATCTATCTATCTATCTATCTATTCAGAATTGTATGCAATAATAATATTAATAATGGCAACGGAGCGACCAATCCAGGACAGAAGCCCCAAAACTCTGTTAGTGGACGTCAAATAAATTAGAAAGGGGATGAAAACTGAACAAATATGTCGGTTTCGCAAGAAGAGTGAAAAAAGTTATGGAACGTAAAGTCATTCCCATAATTGATGGAGTACGCGGTCTTGAAAAACCAAGCAAAATGAAAAGCTGGAAAAATTTGAAATTGGAAGAAGAATGGCGACCATTTATACATTTAAGCGGCATGTTTTAACTGCGTTAGGCGGAAGTGTTCCTTTTATAAAGTACATAATGAGTGTTTCCACGCTAATTTAAAAAAAATATATATTTTAGTCTGCAAGCAATTACTTGCTTCGGGAATATGTAAGAATCAGTGGATTATATTTGAGTCTATTTGAATTGACCCGATTAAAAAATACGTATAACTAGTAGGTTTATATTTAAATTTATAAGTACGTACTTGATTGGATATTATGTAAACATTGGTCGATTATATTTGAGTCTAAAACGCATTAACCTTTTTTACAGTAATGTTCACCCTGTACAAGGTCCAGGGGTTACTCTAGGTAGAGGGCTACGATAAGTGGTATTTTATATGGATAGAAGGGGAAGATAACAGTTAACTCTAGACTTGAACAGGTTAAGATTGTAGTGTTTGGGGAAACGTCTTGGGAGTCTGTTCTTACTTCTCACTTGTGGACTACGGAGGGAATGTGGGTGATTTGCTACAATGTGAGTGGCATGTCGAGTCCGAGCCGTGAAGGTTAGACCTGGTGGTAGCAAGGAAGGTAGTTCGTCCGAGCACTTTCCATGGAAATAGCGACAGAGCAGTGAGAAACTCTCCACACACCACCCGTAAGAGAAAGGTTGAAGGGTGGGAAATAATTTTTCTCAAACAAGGACTCAGAAACGCTTTTGAACTCTATCAAGACTGGAAAGTGAAGGCTGGGCAGCTCCCGTCCAAACATGTCAAAAGTACTCCATTTGGGGACTGATCAGACTCTTATAAAGGCAGAGGATAGCATGAGGAGCCAGGTACTTGCTGGAGCAGTACAGGGAACCGATCATTTTAGCTTTAGCGATGGATCGTATATAAGAGTTTCACATCTTCAAATGTAACCAGGGAAAATTTAAAATTATGCCAATATATCAAACGGACAATTATTCTTACCTACAAATACAAGAAAAAAAAATTCATAAACAAATTTGAACCAGAACTAAATAGATCATAACCCCATACGCAAAGCACACGACATGCACACATAGTGACCAAATACAGTGATCAAACCACTCACATACATGCACGCATGCTCACATTCGAGTGTTTGTGGGGCACGAATATATATATATATATATATATATATATATATATATATATATATATATAGTTTACGAAAAACTAGGTAATCCGTATGGGTAGACCCAAGGAGGATAAAATCCAGAGAGCTCCATGTAAATCAGAGCTAATAATTTAAATAAAAACAGACCACTTTAAGGTTCCATGTAATAAATTATTTCACCACAGCCCTTTTAAAGGACCGCGGATCTTTACTTCCAAAGGTTGAAACGAAAACTGAATGATTCATTTTTCGTTTCAACCTTTGGAAGTAAAGTCTGATGATCCGCGGTTCTTTAAAAGGGCTGTGGTGAAATAATGTATTACATGGAACCTTAAAGTGGTCTGTTTTTATTTAACAGTAGCTAAGTGGTATATTCGAGCCCCCTGCCGTATTCATACATTACCTATCAATGAGTCCTTGGAAGTGTAAGTATTAAATTGTGCAATATGACATTTTCGTAACATTATTCTTTATTTCATGACAGTCCTCATTCTATTAGAATATAGCCACTACTTTTACAACACCAGACAACATATAACAAGGTAGACTGGTCTGTCTAGCCTTGGTGCTAACCACTCTAAAAGAAGGAAACCTCTAAATTCAAAACCGCGTAGAAAGCAACACAAAACTACCCTAAGTTTATTTCATGTTAGTTTACAAATAATAAAAAATTAGGAAGATGTAGTTAGTGGCTAGCCATGATATCCTCCTCCTTGAATAGGGTATTAAAAAGAAATATACATATTATTAGACGAACACTTATTTCCAAATAAATATTTGTTAGTATCTGTCTATATTTCTGAGATGTACCATGTACACTATTTACATTATTCAGACTATTGTCCTCATCTTTGTCGCCATATTTATCCCAACGTTTTGACCCTTCAGTATCTGTTTATATTTCTGAGATGAGGTATTATGTACATTATTTATATTATTTGGACTATTGTCCTCATCTTTGTCGCCATATTTATTACAATGTTTCGGTCGTTGTACGGTGGTTGGAATGTCGAACTGAACCCTTTATTTCGCTCACTAGTGTAGACAGTTCTAGTTCCACGCGCCATGTTTAATGGATGTCAGTTATCAGTTATCTCCTGTTAATTTCCTTCTGAAACTTCTCTACTGCCTTAACCGGGTATTGAACTCATACTCTTTGGGTCCTGTCACTGGATCTAACTAACGCCTTTATCCACTGTGCCATGTGTCCTTGATGATTATATTTTGTTATTAGACCGCTTGTATAAGATAAAATAAAGACGTTCAAGTCTTGGGCTGGAAAACAATTTGTAAAAGGATCTAAGGATAATGATCACCAGCCTGAATCAGTCGTTTGTTTTACTTCGTGAGGGGCACAATATGTACTGCAGCTGTTTTTCGGCAAGATAGCCTGATGGAGCCCAACACTCTCCAGGCGTGTTTTGAATTCAGAGTTTTTCTTTCACCCAGACTGGTTGCCACTCAAGGATATCGAATCTAGTCTCTCATACTATTTACCCATTACTCCCATAATGGTAGAAGAAGAGGAGTTATACCTTTTCCAAGAGTATTAGGACATAAGTGAATATAATGGATCTGACTGGAATTCGAACTCGGATCTCTAATTCCTCAATCCGAGCCGCTATCCATTACTCCGAATAGTCAAAAGCCGACCCATGGAAATCACCTGAAGGATTTTTGTGAAGGAAAAAAAAATACTTCTCCAAACTAAGGTTACTTAAATTGGCAATTGATATCTGACAGTAAACAAAACTTTTAGGGAAACTATTTTAAGTTTTAAATTTGAATTGTTTGATTTTATTGAGTTGAAGAATACATTCTGAAAACCTGTAGAAACTTTTAAGCCAGAGAATACCATTCCTACATTAAAGAATGGTGATAGGAGTGGCACAATGTTGTAATATTTTGTTGTCAAAGTTACTATTTCTCTTGACCAGTTTGAAGGAAGAATGAAAAATCCTGTTGGTCGTTTACCCTCCACTACATGGATTTAAGAGTCGGTAACAAGATGACACCGTTTTATTTTTGAACTAGCGAGATGCAACCGTCATTTCTATTCTGATTGTTTTCTTCTCGCACTTCTCGCCTGTGGAGCTTTCTTCTTATTTCTTTTTGCCCTGCCACCTACAATCTTCAACGATTTAATTCGCCATCTGCTGTAATTTCTGAATCCTTATCTTTTATCTATTTCACCTCATTTCTCCTCATTAAGTCTTCTCATTCTCTTTCATTCGCTCACGTCTTAGTGGTGTTATCACATTAGTTGGTCTGGAATCATATCCCTACCAAAAAATAGCAAAAAACTAAACAAAACAAAAACAAGACCCCCTCCCCATAAAACAACGAATAATTGCTTGAGCTGAAATGATACCCTACCAAAAAATAGCAAAAATACAAAAGCAACTACAAGAACACCTACCCATCAAAAACAACAAAGAACAAATGCTTGGGCGGCAATGATGCTCCTACTAAAAAAATATCACAAAAACAAAGACAACAAGAAGCAAGACCCCCCCCCGACAATAAATATAACAAAAAAAAAAAGCAACAAAAAAAACCTGCTTGGGCTGAAATAATATCCCTACCACCCCCACTTCAAAAAAAGAAAACAAAAAACAACAAAAAGAATTGCTTGGACGGAAATGATATACCTACCCCCACCAAAAAAAAGGGAAAAAACAACAAAGAATTGCTTGGGCTGAAATGATACCTCCCCCCCAAAAAAACAACAAAAAAGAATTGCTTGGGCTGAAATAATATCCCCCCCCCCAAGAAAAAACAACAAAAAAGAATTGCTTGGGGGAAATGATATCCCTCCCCACCAAAGAAATAGGAAAAAAAAACAACAAAAAAGAATTGCTTGGGCTGAAATAATATCCCTACCACACCCCACCAGAAAAAGAAAAAAAAAACAACAAAAAAGAATTGCTTTGGTCAAATGATATCCCTCCCCCTCCCCCTACAAAAATGAAAAAACAACAACAACAAAAAATTACTTGGGCTGAAATAATATCCCTACCACCCCCCACCAAAAAAAGAAAAAAAAAAAAACAAAAAAGGATTGCTTGGGCTGAAATGATACCCTACCCAAAAAAAAAGAAGGAAAAAAAAGCAAAAAAGAAAAAGAAAAAAGAAAAGCAAAACAAAAAGACAAAATAAACCAACAACAAATTACAAAACAAAACAAAAAACAAACAATGAAGAGTACTCAGTTGCTATATCAATGTTTTTATATGGCAGTGAATGATGACCAGTTCCTTCACAGATGAAAAGGAGAGTTAAAGCAATAGAGATGTGGTTGTACACAATAGCGGAATGTGTGAGCAACGAGGACATTTGAGGATAACAAAAAATGACACTTGTACTCAGAATCAGAAAGAGATAGTTGAAATATGTGGGACATATAATGAAGAAAGTAGGCTTGTAGAATATGACAAACACAGTACATACTGGTGGCAAGCGGTCGCAGAGGGAAAGACGAAGTAACTGCCTAACGAATTTATGTAAATGGACGGTAGAAAAGAAACTGAGAGGGATAACCAGGGAATACATATTACTTAAAGTTACAAAGGATAGAAAGTAGTGGAGATCCATAACCGCTCACTTGCCGATACATAAAAGAATGATCTATTCAATGTTTAGTAGCTTGTACTCGTCACAAAAACCTTTCAAAATATATATAAAAAAAAAATTACTACACGATGTTTTTTTTTTATCATCAGCTGTATATACGTATAACGTAGAGAGTTGTAAATATGTTGCAGCTTCTTTAAAAATGCGTACGCACGTTTACATGAACGTGTAATAAATATATTGATTCTAGTTACTGTACAAAAGCCATTGGCCCGTCAAAGACATTCGCCTGATCCCGCGTTATGAATGGTAACCAACAAATGAATTCGTGCGCAAGTAATTTCTATGGCGCAATTTTTGCGTTTTTTTTTTCTTCTACTGTGTGCATTTGAGAACGTATCATTGATATTAGTGTGTTTGAAATATGGTTTCTTGAATAAAATAAATAAATATGAGCGTATGCTCGGGGCTATTTCTGCCTCGCTTCTAAGCAGGCGCATCTTTGTTCAATCGGACTTGTAAAAACGGGGTATTGTTAATACTTCGTCTTTTGCCCATTAGACTCGCATAAAATGGCGTATCTCTCTCTCTCTCTCTCTCTCTCTCTCTCTCTCTCTCTATTTATCTATCGATCTCAGTCTGTTCGTATCTATCTATCGATCTCAGTCTGTTCGTATCTATCTATCTATCTATCTATCTATCTATCTATCTATCTATCTCAGCCTGTTCCTATCTATCTATCTATCTCAGTCTGTATCTATCTATCTATCTATCTATCTATCTATCTATCTATCTATCTATCTATCTATCTATCTATCTCAGTCTCTATCTATCTATCTATCTATCTATCTATCTATCTATCTATCTATCTATCTATCTATCTATCTCAGTCTGTTCGTATCTATCTATCTATCTCAGTCTGTTCGTATCTATCTATCTATCTCAGTCTGTTTGTATCTATCTATCTATCTATCTATCTATCTATCTATCTATCTCAGTCTGTTCGTATCTATCTATCTATCTATCTATCTATCTATCTATCTATCTATCTCAGTCTGTTCGTATCTATCTATCTATCTCTATCTATCTATCTCAGTCTATCTATCTATCTATCTCAGTCTATCTATCTATCTATCTATCTATCTATCTATCTATCTATCTATCTATCTATCTATCTATCTATCTATCTATCTATCTCAGTCTATCTATCTATCTATCTATCTATCTCTCTCTCTCTCTCTATCTTTCTATCTATCTATCTCAGTCTCTTTCTTTCTTTCTTTCTTTCTTTCTTTCTTTCTTCGAGAGGGGGATGAAAAGTCCTCGTTCCGAAAAATAGGATGTACCAAAAGCATAATTTGGTCAGATTTTGAGAAGTAGGAAACACCACCTCACCCCAGACGCATATGAGGAGGTAGCCACCTTACTGACAAATCGTCATGGTGAGATTCGAACCAGAGTCTCATGCTTAAAAAGCGAACTTTCTAACCACTCGAGCTCAAAGTGGAAAGTGCGTGTAAACCATACGACGGTTCAACCCAAAAGTTGGGTAGATTGTAAGCGTTCGGTATACGGCGTATAAAATGGCATCTCTTTCCCCCTTTCTCTCTCTCCCCACTCTCTCTATCTATATACATATATGTATATTCATATCTATCTATCTATCTATCTATCTATTTATCTATCCTTACATACTTACATACATATAAAACAGGATAAAGTTATATATATATATATATATATATATTAATATGTAAAATATTATAACACACACACATACATACACACACATAAGCATATATATATATGAAATAACGATATATATTTTTATACATCAAGAATAGTATTGAGAAGATTGTACGACAAAATGGAAAAATTTTATTTGTTTATATACTTATAAACTTCTATTGTGTCTTACAATTTCCTCAATACATATATATATATATATATATATATATATATATATATATATATATATATATATATATATATTGTTTATACGTTATTTTTATATATATATATAAATTTAAGTAAATGCTTTGTTCATAACAATCAGTATTAACAACATTTACCGGCCTGATAATACTGTTTATTATAAACAGAGCATTTACTTAAATATTTGTATCTATAAAAATAACGTATAAACAAAAATATATTAAAATAATTGTTGTACTTGTCCATTTAATAATAACAATAATAATAATAATAATAATAATGATATATATCTATATCTATATATATATATATATATATATATATATATATATATATATATATATATGAAGAAATATACTGATCAGGTGTGCTATATTTATGGGATAGTGCTCAATATCAGAGATAGAGCGTGTGTAAATATAAAATTGAACATTGAAGTCAACACTTAGAGGCGACAGGATGTTTCATGCTAGACGCCTCTAAGTGTTGACTTCAATGTTCACTTTTATATATATATATATATATATATATATATATATATATATATATATATATGCACATTTCATTAAAAACGTCTGACAAGGTGCTTTTATTTAGTTTTTTATATAATTTCTCGTGCGATCTAATAATGTTTTTCTTTTAAGATGATAAATTATATAAAAACTGTCCGAATGTTCTTTTTATCCGAGCGCTTTCGGCTATACATTTAGCCATTTTCAAGGATTATACTTCAACTGTTAGAATTAGAAATAGGACATAATATCTTGACCGTGTTTTGAAACAAAAAAAATGTATATTTTATAAAACATACAGATAACAAACTATTTCTAATTCTAACAGTTGAAATTGGTTTACTGTGTCATTCTAGATATTTTTTTCACCAGAAACTCCCGTATATATCTATAAGTCTACCATTCGTCCTTGCTTTGAATATTGGTACCACAGATGGTCTGGTGCTTCTACTATATATTTAAACATCCTTGATAAAATCCAAAGAAGGGTCTGTAATGTTATTGGTCCCGACCTCGTAGGTTGACACTAGTCATTTTCCTACCGCCATAATGTAGCTTATCTGTATCTTTTCTATAAATATTTTCATGATAATTGCTCTGATAGACTTTCCCCAATAGTACCTAAACTTTATGAATTTAAACGCAGTACTAGATTGGTGGTAAGGTCTCATTATTTTGCAGCTGAAATGGCTAGATGTAACCGTAAGTTCTATGCTAACAGTTTCTTCTTTCATATTTCTCGCTTGTGGATGTCTCTTCTGACTTATTGATTTCTAGTCAGGTTTGATCTTCAAAAATTTAAATGCAATGTCAATCGTTATCTTCTGTCTTCTTTATGTTATATTATTGTTTTCGCCGCTTAATAATGTTTTTCTTTTCTTTTTTTTCATACTCATTAACTTTCATGTGTCTTAGTGGCTTTATTGCCTTGTTTGTGATGAAATTATCGGAATGTTACCCATACATTTATTTTCAATCATGAAAAAACAAGACCGCCTCCAGCTTGAAAGATCGTCGCTCTTACCATAGAGCAAACTCGAACTGAAAGATGAACAGATGAACAGCAAGATAAACAGATATGGAATGCATAAACTGTTGATGGGTTTTGTATGTCTGCGAGGGGAGGTAGTGGCTGAAACTACAGATACGTGACCGTGTCCGGTTGTTGGCAGCGAGCGCATGATTTATGATTCAGTCAAGCATTCCCATTGGCTGATTGCCTTTAGAGATGGAGAGGGCGGTTTTTGTGTACTGCCAAACTTTATCATGTTTTCGACTGGTGATAAATACAGCGATTCAATGACGATTGCTGTTAAACGAGTCATTATAGCAATAGCAGCGTGCAGAGGTCGGGAATATAGTAAAGACAACGTTGAATGGATGTGTCTCTATCTCTATCGATTGCGCACTGATGTCCGAGTATTTGCCATCTAGTCAGCAGGCCAGTCCCGTAAGAATAGACCAAAGGCTCTCCTAAGAAATTTAAAAAAAAATAGTAAAATATTCTGGAATTATTAATATTCAGATAGGCCACTCCCTTCAAGCAGGGAGATTTGATCTGGGAATTGTGAACAAGTTAAGGAAATTCTACCAGCGACTGAGCGGTGCTTCTTTGAGTAGACCAAAAAGTGAAGCTCAAAGAAACTAAAAAAAAAAAAAAATAATAATAAAAAAAATAAATAAATAAAATACAAGGAACTTGCTCAGGAATAAAAAAAAGAGTTGAAACAGAAATACGAAGCCGCATTGGAATAGCGAAATGTTAAAAAAGTATTCTTTAGAAACAAAGGAAACAATACTGGCATTTTGTGTGATATCAATCCTCCTATACGGCTGTGACCGCTTGACAGTTGTCTCGTCGCTGAAAAGAAGACTCGCGGTAAAAAAAAAAACATGTGGCTCTACAGAAGGATGCCAAAACTATCATGAACGGCTCATGTGAGCAATGAGGAAGTCTTAACAAAAATGAGAACAAATACGATACTTGTAACTTAAATCAGAAAAATACACTTAACATTTCTGAGACATATCACGAGGAAAGAGAGCTTGGGGAATTCGACACACACAGGGCACACTGAAGGCAAGACGAGGAGAAGGAAGCATCGAGTAAGCTACCTAAAATGCTTGTGTATGTGGCTGGTAGAAAATGGGTTGGGAAGGATAATAAATAGGTAAACATCACTTAGAACTACAAAGGATAGGAAGTTGTGAAGAACCATGACCGTACACATAGTGAAAGGTCACGCCATATAAAATAAGAAGAATAACAAGGATGCACTGATGTCATCGGGGGCGGGGGGAACTCGTCATGATTGGAGAAACTGAAGATTCAAAGAAAGTTTGAAAGTGTTTTGACCATGACAGAAATTGGGGTGGCAGGAGCGCTGACTGATGTACTAATTATTTGAGGAGATTTACTCTCAGTTGATCTCCATTGACAATGAACAGAATCCTTTAATCGACATAAACATACATTAATTATAAGAAATCATGTAGCAAATAAGCTGAAGGGGAGCGAAAACATATATTTGACTGAGTAGCAACGATATCCCACTGGGAATTGTGCAAACGGTTGAGATTTGATATATGCATAGACCACATACAATGATAAGGAATGAAAAAGGAATATTTCATGGTACGTGTTCATAAACAGTGAAAAGGAGACTGGCAGTCGACTGTAGATTGAAACTTAAGTGAATGTGAAAAGATGGATAAATATGTCGACCATGCCAGGAAAAATGGAAAATTTGTTGAATATGAAAGTGGTGGTTGGTCCTTAAGTAAAATTCATAGAAATTTAAAATTTAAAGTTAACTTTATTTGTAATTCTACTAATCCCTAATCAGCAGGAGTCTAGAATTAAAAAATTATGCTACCATTCGTCCTTGCTTTGAATATTGGTACCACATATGGTCTGGTGCTTCTATTATATATTTAAAGATCTTTGATAAAATCCAAAGAGGGGTCTGTAATGTTATTGGTCCTGACCTCGTAGCTTGACACAAGTCGCTTTCCTACCGCCATAATGTAGCTTATCTGTATCTTTTCTATACATATTTTCATGATAATTGCTCTGATAGACTTTACCCTATAGTACATAAACTTTATGAATTTAAGCGCAGTACTAGATTGGCGGTAAGGTCTCATAATTTTACAGCTGAAATGGCTAGATGTAACCGTAAGTTCTATGCTAACAGTTTCTTCTCTCGCATTTCTCGCTGGAAATAATAATAAAGGAGAAGTGAACATTTTAATCATTTTCGTGTAATCTTATGAAGAAATCGATGTAAAAATATATATATTTTCAAATTAAAAATGTACCACTATTTCATAGGCATTATTATTTTGTGCAGCAATTAATATTTTGTTCTTTTTCTCTTCTACAATTTACGATTAGTTTTTTGTCTTTTTTTCTCTTATTAAAATTTTCTATTTTTATATTGTTTCTTTTTGCCTTTCAATAATTTACTGTTAATATTTTCTCTTTCTTTTATTATAATTTTCTATTTCTATTTATTTCTTTTTCTATTTCTAGAATTTTCTATTACTATTTTGTTTCTTTTACTTTTCCATAATTTTCTATTTCTATTTGTTTCTTTTTCTATTTCTAGAATTATCTATTACTATTTTGTTTCTTTTACTTTTCCATAATTTTCTATTTCTATTTGTTTCTTTTTCTATTTCTAGAATTATCTATTACTATTTTGTTTCTTTTACTTTTCCATAATTTTCTATTTCTATTTGTTTCTTTTTCTATTTCTAGAATTATCTATTACTATTTTGTTTCTTTTACTTTTCCATAATTTTCTATTTCTATTTGTTTCTTTTTCTATTTCTAGAATTATCTATTACTATTTTGTTTCTTTTACTTTTCCATAATTTTCTATTTCTATTTGTTTCTTTTTCTATTTCTAGAATTATCTATTACTATTTTGTTTCTTTTACTTTTCCATAATTTTCTATTTCTATTTGTTTCTTTTTCTATTTCTAGAATTATCTATTACTATTTTGTTTCTTTTACTTTTCCATAATTTTCTATTTCTATTTGTTTCTTTTTCTATTTCTAGAATTATCTATTACTATTTTGTTTCTTTTACTTTTCCATAATTTTCTATTTCTATTTGTTTCTTTTTCTATTTCTAGAATTATCTATTACTATTTTGTTTCTTTTACTTTTCCATAATTTTCTATTTCTATTTGTTTCTTTTTCTATTTCTAGAATTATCTATTACTATTTTGTTTCTTTTACTTTTCCATAATTTTCTATTTCTATTTGTTTCTTTTTCTATTTCTAGAATTATCTATTACTATTTTGTTTCTTTTACTTTTCCATAATTTTCTATTTCTATTTGTTTATCTTTCTATTTCTAGAATTATCTATTACTATTTTGTTTCTTTTACTTTTCCATAATTTTCTATTTCTATTTGTTTCTTTTTCTATTTCTAGAATTATCTATTACTATTTTGTTTCTTTTACTTTTCCATAATTTTCTATTTCTATTTGTTTCTTTTTCTATTTCTAGAATTATCTATTACTATTTTGTTTCTTTTACTTTTCCATAATTTTCTATTTCTATTTGTTTATCTTTCTATTTCTAGAATTATCTATTACTATTTTGTTTCTTTTACTTTTCCATAATTTTCTATTTCTATTTGTTTCTTTTTCTATTTCTAGAATTATCTATTACTATTTTGTTTCTTTTACTTTTCCATAATTTTCTATTTCTATTTGTTTCTTTTTCTATTTCTAGAATTATCTATTACTATTTTGTTTCTTTTACTTTTCCATAATTTTCTATTTCTATTTGTTTATCTTTCTATTTCTAGAATTATCTATTACTATTTTGTTTCTTTTACTTTTCCATAATTTTCTATTTCTATTTTGTTTCTTTTTCGTTTTCTATAATTTACTATTACTTTATGTTTCTTTTACTTTTTCTATAATTTTCAATTACTATTTTGTTCGCTTTCTATAAATTTCCATTAAATATTTTTCAATAAGGAATGAAATTACGTTGGTTACACAATATGCCTTATCCACTAGTGGTTACGTTTCGATTTAAAGAAACAAAATGCATAGCTTCATGAGACATTCACTCCAGGCTGCACATTATCTATTCCTCGAAGATGTAGAGAGTCAGAGTCACTCTCCGATGTCTGAGGTATAATAGCTAAGTATTGTGGGAGATTGAGTAATTTTTTGTCACTAAACCGGCGTATGCGTCGGATTCTCAGTTTAAACATATTTTTGTTATATTCTGTTCGAATCAACGTCCTGATGTATAATGTGAAAACATATTATGAAAAGGACAAAGTCCGACAATTATTTAAATATATTTTTATGTTTAACATTCTTTTTATAGGTACAAGTATTTAAGTAAATGCTCTGTTTATAATAAACAGTATTAAATAATGAATATTTCCCATGTAAATTTCTCGGACATTCAGGCCGGTAAATGTTATTTAATACTGTTTATTATAAAAAGAGCATTTACATAAATACTTGTATCTATAAAAAGAATGTGAAACATACAAATGTCTTTAAATACTGTGAAAAGTAATTAAGCATTGGTCATTATTTTTACTTTGTATAGTAATAATATTTCGTTAAACTAAATTAAATATGTCATGTATTCAGTTTTCGGAATGAATAATTGAAGTATGGTTAAAATTAAGCACCGTAAAAACTGACCGGTCTTATAATGAATCTATTAAAAGATTGTTTACCGACAAGAAACTTTTCATGTTATTTGCAGGAAACAGATTCAATATTTCGAAGCCGAATAATCAAAAACATTTTCTTCAAAGGATTACATCAGTGCATATTTCTTTATTATTCAATATAGATTCATATTCTCTGCGTCGGTTTTATAAAAGCTATAGTATTTTTTCTGAAATTCTGGATTTTTCTAAAAGAAATATATATATATATATATATGAAAAAGACCAAATAAAGAAAGAGAGAGAAAGCGAGAGAGAGTTCATATCCAAGAATTATGTAGAATTAATTGAAGCAAATACACACCTTATCTATCAACAAACTTTTGAAGGGGAGACCTTTTAAAAGAAATTCTGAAAAAGCAAGATATTTGTATCATTTCTTAATATTGCTGCAAGTTTTTCCATATAAAGTTAAAGTCACCATTTCTAAAATACAAATCAATGTATAGATCTAAAAATATATGACCTCTTTTATTATTTTCCCATACTGAAAAATATGGCGACCTTATAGTGTCACTTCCCCCCCCCCTCAGAACTCAGAAGGTGTAACTTGCATTATTACAATGTCTGGGTGTGCTTTTTGAAAGCCGATTTCATTTTACTAAATAATGCATTCTTTTTCTCTTAATGAATGAGAAAGTGAATGTGAAAATGGTTTCTTCATCTTGTGAAGTGTATGGCAAATGGATTTGCAAGTCACATAAAAGCTCGAACTTAGCTGTTTGCCACTTTGCTTCTATTTCCCGCACTTTTGTCAGCTTCGCCTTTTGTTTGGCTTGCTTTAATTGTGACTCAGTCGCTTGTCGAGTGGTGCGCTGTCTACGAAAAGGTTTCTCTATTGGACACGTGAAAAATAATGGTGGCGGAATAAAGAGAGAGAGAGGCATTGAAAGAAAGCGGGCGAGAGAGATAAACAAAGAGAGACTGAGAAATTGAATGAGAAAGCAAGAGGAGAAATTCAAAAGTTTGTTGATAGATAAGGTGTGTATTTGCTTCAATTAATTCTACATAATTCTTGGATATGAACTCTCTCTCGCTTTCTCTCTCTTTCATTATTTGGTCTTTTTCATATATATATATATATATATATATATATATATATATATATATATATATATATATATATATATATATATATATCGGGTGTAACAGCAGAATTATCCAATTGTTAGATTAGGCTTTGAACCGGTGCATCTTAGAAATGAGTAAAGATATGTTACTAGAATTCCCCGAGTTTTTTTTATAACACTATTGGACTCTACTTTGAATAATAAGAATGTATTTAAAAATTTAAATGATGATCCCACTTGATATGGTGACCTCCTGTTCCGTCTTTTTTTAAAAAAACTTATTCACCGTTCTCTTGATGGTTCTTGAATGGACTTTGAAGATGGAAGCCAGAGTATGAATGTTGTTACCATTGC
>OZ038477.1:29476502-29546502 GCA_964036315.1 Acanthosepion esculentum | reverse complement strand
TACTATACCACTCTGAAAAGACAAAAAACAAAAGATTATTAAAACACACTTCTCTTTCTCTTTCCCCTCTCTCTATCTTTCTCCCCTCTCTCACTTCCCCTCTCACTTCCCCCCTCACTCCCCCTCCCCCTCTCTCTTTCTTTATTTTTTTTCATATGGGTGAAGATCGTGAGGCTGTGAAACATAAGTAGCAACCCGAGCTGTGCCTCGTTTAGGATGACGCTGGGAAAGGTTTTTAGCTTTGTCTGGATAGGATAGGCGTTGAACATTTTAATTTACTGGTTATGTAGGTCTTTTTTCCTTCTTAGTTTGGATGTGTTTTCTTGTCTGAGGCGTTTTTAAATATTTTGGCAAGTAGTTTGTTGGTAGCACCAACATTTTTATTGTAGTTGTAGTATATATACATATATATATATATATATATATATATATATATATATATATATAGGTAACTATACTCGTGTCGAAAAACCTTCGAATTCTTGATTTAATAATAGCCAAATAAATCACGAAGGGAAAAAAAGGTTTTAAAAAAGAAAGAGCCAGGAACATGAAAGTCTGTCGAAAATAATCGCACAGATACAGGTTCAAGGCCCAAAGAAAAAAACCCGATACGAGTAAACAACTAACTAAAGAGCTCAATACAAACGTAGAGCAAACCTAGTCAAACCTAATGAGCCAGACAAACCTACCAAGGTTTCACTTAGGCAGATCGTCATATTTATTTGTGACCCTGACGATCTGCCTAAGTGAAACCTTGGTAGGTTTGTCTGGCTCATTAGGTTTGACTATATATATATATATATATATATATATATATATATATATATATATATATATATATATATATAAAGAGATAATCATACCATGAATCAATAAGCAATATTAATGCATTAATGGCGAAATGCCTTCGCTAGTAGACATAATTATAAGCATTATATTACTAATAATCCACTGAATGATGAGATCCTTATGTATAAAATTGTCAGATGGATATGGTGTATTTTTTAATTCAGCTAGTACTTTCAAAGACTCATGTCTACATCATCAGGCTGTATATTTTTCCTTTAGAATCAAAACTAGAAAACGATATATATATATATATATATATATATATATATATATATATATATATATATATATATATATGTGTGTGTGTGTTTGCGTGTGTGTCTGTATAGGTGTGTATGAGTGTTTCTGTGTGTGTGAGCGTGTGTGTGAGCGCGTGTTTGCTTGGTTAATCTGCGAGCTATAGTTGTTGTTTAGTGCCTTTTTACAGTTAATGTCCAAGGTACAATTTGATGTCTGTGTATCACAAAGGAGACAATCCTTCAGTGGACTTTTAGGGAGGATGAGGTTAGATTATCTTAATTTTCCTATAGTAGATTCTTTTTGTTCTATATGCCATATTCCTTCAGGACTTAGGCGATCATGTCCCTCCGCAGTTTCTTGTACTTTGTGACTTTTACTAAGGGTTGTCGTTTTGCTAACTCCTTGTCTGTCAGCTATTTAAACAAGCTCTCCTCTCTTTTGTCTTGTGAGTATCAATTTTTCTAAGCTCTCTTTCCTCATTATGTGCCCTCAGCTATGTGCCGTGCATGATACACGCTTAGGCTATCTTTCGATATATGACTAACGAGGCAGATTTTTTCCCGCAGTAGGTTGCCATTTCTTTCTGCGGTAGACCATTTGCCATCCAAGGCTATAGAACCCGCAATGTCGTAATAAATTCGACTGAAATTCGAACTCGGCTATTCGCTAATGGATAGCGGCAATCCGAGGCGCTATCCATTACTCCTAGGAATTTCAATTGGAGTAGTACTAATCTTATATAATTTTCACATTCAGTTGAGCATAGACTACTTTTAATGTCAGTTTGGTTTCATTTATTGTTTAAGTGCATTTTTTACAATATTTATTTTATTATTTTCCATGTTCGTGGCGTTTCTTGGAAGATGCATATATATATATATATATATATATATATATATATATATATATATATATATATATATATATATATATACGGTGGTCCAAAAGTAGGTGGACTGTATGTGGAATAGGTTTATGTATCGGTTATATTATTACAAATGAGTATCTTGATGAAACATTTCCTGAGAAATGGATTGGCTGAAGAGGTCCAATTGATTGGCCGGCACGTTCACCAGACTTGACACCAATGGATTTCTTCTTTTGGGGAGTACTCAAGAACAAAATTTATAGTGGAAAACCAAGAAGTGTCGGTGATTTGAAAAATTACATAAGAGATGCATTTCAAGAAAAAGGACTTGTGCAAAAGACTTTGTCGTAGCGTTAGAGGTAGACTTCAAAGCTGTGTAAATTGTGATGGAAAACAGTTTGAACATCTTCGTTGATAAAATTTAAGGGCTTTTTTTTAATTATTGTTCACAATAAAATTTAAGGGCTTTTGTATTATTGTTCACAATAAACTTTAAGGGCTTTTAAATTATTGTTCACAATAAAATTTAAGGGCTTTTTTTAATTATTGTTCACAATAAAATTTAAGGGCTTTTGTATTATTGTTCACAATAAACTTTAAGGGCTTTTAAATTATTGTTCACAATAAAATTTAAGGGCTTTTTTTAATTATTGTTCACAATAAAATTTAAGGGCTTTTGTATTATTGTTCACAATAAAATTTAAAGGCTTTTGTATTATTGTTCACAATAAAATTTAAGGGCTTTTGTATTATTGTTCACAATAAAATTTAATGGCTTTTGTATTATTGTTCACAATAAAATTTAAGGGCTTTTGTATTATTGTTCACAATAAAATTTATGGGCTTTTGTATTATTGTTCACAATAAAATTTAATTGTCAATGTAAAAATTGTGTTAGTAAATATAATTCTATGTATATGTAATCTCAAAATAAATGTAATTATTTACTGTCTACCTACTTTTGGACCACACTGTATATATATATATATATATATATATATATATATATATATATATATATATATATATATATATATATATCTGTCAACAAAAAATTTAGGAAATACGTGTTGTTTTATTCGTTCATATATCAATAAACATATCAGGAACAACTAATTCCTCCACTAGCATAAAACTCGTAAATAACACTTTTAATTTAATACTGTTATTCAACTAGTACGAAGCTCAATAGCCATTTAAGGTATACGTTCATTGAATGAGGTTGTTATAAGTGCATGTATGTAGGTAGGATAAATAATGTTTGACAATCGACTTGAAGAGATTAAGTTTGTAGTGTTCAGGAAAGCATTCTCACGGGAGTCTTTTCCACATTGAAACGGTCCCGAGGAAGAAGCTATCTGAGTAGAACTTCCTTCTCAACAATGGAATATGAAGAGAACAAATTGATTTGATGTCTGTGGCATAGTGGGTCCTATCTGTGAAGGTCTGAACTTGTGGAACCAAGAAATGAAGTTGGCCTGAATATTTGCCATGGGAATAGCGATAAATTTACAAGAGGATAACAACGTTTCAATTATGAAAATAATTCATCAATGAAAAGGCTGTGAAAACTCTTGAACATGACTGAGGTTATACAATAAGGACTGAGCAGTTCTGGCCAATATATGGCAGCAATACTCCGTTTTTGGTCTGGTCTTGCTCTTGTAAAGATAAAGCATGGCAGGAGGAGTCAGGTACTTTTTCTAGCAGTTGAAGAAACCGACCATTTAACTTAAAGGTATATGTTTATTGAATGACGTTGTTATAAGTGCATAAATGGAGAAAGTGAATATTACAAGACTCTGTAGGATAGATAAGGTTTTAAACTAAACTTGAAGAGGTTAAAATCATAGTGATTGGGGAAGCAGCCTCTCAGGATTCTATTCCACACATTAACAGTTCTGCAGAATAAGCTGAGTGGAAGTTTCTCTTCACAAATGGAATAGAAAAGGAATAAATCGACCCTGTGTACGTGATATGGCGGTGTCCTGGCTTTGAATGTCTAAACTACTGGAACTAAGGAATGAGGCTCGTTTGGATATTTGCTATGAAAATAGCGATATAGTATCATACATAGAAAAGGGTAGGAAATAATTAATAACCCACAAGACGACGTAAGCCATTTTTTTAAATCACAGTCAAATCTAGAAATCCCTAATTTCGTTGCAATATTCCACTTTCTGCCTGATCTAACTCTTTTAAAGATAGAGCATATCGGGAAGAATCGGGTATTTTCTTGATCTGTACAAGAAACTGACCATTTTTTCAGCCTCTTTAACGATGGCTCGAGTATATGAATCCCACTTGAGGTTTCGTTTCGTAGGCTTTACGGCATATAAACTTCAATGATTTTTATTCCTGGTAATTATTTTTCTAAAATGTATTGCTGGTAATTTAAAAAAAAAATGTATAGCTGCTAATTTTTTTTCAAAAATGAATTGCTGCTAATAATTATTTTTCAAAAATGTATTGCTGGTAATATTTTTTTTCCAAAAATGTATTGCTGGTAATATATTTGTTTTCAAAAATGTATTGCTGGTAAAAATATATTGCTGGTAATTATTATTTTTCTTCAAAATTTATTGCTGGTAATAATTTTTTACAAAGTATTTCTGGTATCAAAATATATTTTTACACTTTCATAGTGTTTTGACTCCATTTTGGGGGTTAACTATTTACTCATAGCTGGAACCCTAACTGGTGCTACCACCGCGGGTCAGGGTGGACCTGGAAACATCAGCATCTAAGAGGTGGTTCCACGCTCCTCAAAACCTCCTCATCAGAGGCCTTGCAGTCGGACGTAGTTTATTGTCTTACCCAGGACGCGCATGTAGTTTATCGTCATACTCAGGACGGCTTGAAATTTGGAGTGAGCTTGAGTCCAAACAGTCTTTCCAAGAAAGGAACCTCATTGAGAGTATAAACGTCCATCATGAATATAGGAGAATTGGTATTTGCTCTGTGATGATAAAACGTTACTAGCTTTCCTGTCAGTTAAATATTTCACTGTTTGTCCTAAGAGAGAAGTCACATTTAATATAATATAATATAATATTTAATATTAATCATATAATGAGAGTGTCTACATGTGTATATCTTTACTGATTCATAGAAGTAAATATATCTATACATGTACGTAGACTGTTTGTCTTCAGGAAGCAATGCAAGTGTTACCGACAGAATAAGGCTATCAGATGTAGAATGTTCGTTTGGTTTTCTTTCATTTTCTTTTCATAAGTCACAAGACCGTGAAAACACTTTTGAAATCTGTCGAGGCTGAAAATAAGGCGCTTTTTTGCGAACTCGAAGATGCTTGCCCAATACAATTTTAACCTGTTCAAGTCTAGGGTTAACCGTCATCTTCCACACATATTCCCGTATGCTATGCCTTTTACTTAGCAACCCTCTACTTTGATTGGATCTTAGGCTATATATAGAGTGAACAATATTGTAAAAAGACAAAGGGAAAAAGATAGAAGGTCCAGGCCAGATGTGACAACAATACTCCATTTTTGCTCTGATCTGGCTCTTGTAAAGAGTGAGAATGGCAGGAGGAGTCAGTACTTTCTGGAGCAGTACAAGAAACTGAACATTTTTTCAGCTTTAACGATGGTTCATGTATACGAATCCCATTCGAGTTTCGGAGTGACCTTGAGTCCCAACAGTCTTTCCAGGAAATGAGCCTCATTGAGAGTACAAACGTCTATCATGAATGGGGGAGATTTAGTATCTGCTCGGTGATGATGAAACTATTACCTCGGTTTGGAATGATAAAAAGCCAGTCTTTCCCTCTTTGAGCTGTGAGAGTGAGGTCAGACGAGAGATCGGCTGCCAGGATCTGGTCATCTAAATTTTCGTATATACACCCATAAACAGTGGTATCATCCCCATATATATTTACATGAATAAAAAGCAGAAAGAGCGCCAGTCAGTTAAGTACCATAACCGATACACGTTTGGGCGGTCATGTCTATTACGATTCAGGATTGACTAGGCTGACGATTTTCCCACAGTAGGTTGCCTTTACTTTCTGATATAGACTGCTTGCCAACCACGGCTATACGTCTTTTCTGCTATTCAACCAATAGCTTCCCAAGGTTATTTGTGCGTAAGTGAATGTAACGAACTCGACTGGAATTCGAACTCGTCTCCCCGATTTCTCTTTCCGAGCCGATATCCATACACCACAACGTACACTCTAGAAAGAGGAAAATGTGACCAAATATTATAAAATCTAAGCATTAAAGCAAATATTCTAATGAAAATCTCCTTTACTTGCTATTTTTAAAGGGTCCAACTGACACACTTCTTTTTTGTTAGTCACTTGCACAATAGTTTATGGCGAATTTTAGAAGTATTTGGCGATGTAAATGTTGACACATTGAAATCACGCCAGATATTAAAAATGAGAAGAGATATCTGTCTATATTTCTGAGATGAGGTATTATGTCCACTATTTACATTATTCGGACTATTGTCCTCATCTTTGTTGCCATATTTATCACAACGTTTCCAACCACCTGAAGAAGGCCGGAGCATACAACGACCGAAACTTTGTGATAAACATGGCGACAAAGATGAGGACAATAGTCCGAATAATGTAAATAGTGTAGCACCATTTTTATTCCCTTTTCTTTAAAACTTGATCGTTGTTTACATGGTATGCTGTACTGCTAACTTGCATTTTATATACAGTAATATCTTTTGCTGTAGCGAAATTACTTGGGTAATGTTTTCTAATGTACTGATGGATAGCTTTAAAAATTAAATTAATCTCTTCTCCTCAAGCTATGAGTTAAATGACAATGTAGATTACGGTAACCAGTCTAAGGGTATGAACAGTTTGAATGGGAAACCGTGGAAAATACAACGGTAAGTTACTCCACTATATCTGTCTATATTTCTGAGATGAGGTATTATGTCCACTATTTAGATTATTCGGACTATTGTCCTCATCTTTGTCGTCATATTTATCACAACGTTTTGGCCATTGTACGCTCCGGCCTTCTTCAGGTGTTTGGAATGTCGAACTGACAGTGTGAGTTCAATACCTGGTTAAGGTAGTGAAGAACTTGAAGAGGTAATTTAACACGAGATAACTGATAACTGACATCCATTAAACATGGCACGTGGAACTAGAACAGTCTACGCCAGCGAGCGAAATAAAGGGTTCAGTTCGACATTCCAACCACCTGAAGAAGGCCGGAGCGTACAACGGTCGAAACGTTGTGATAAATATGGCAACGAAGATGAGGGCAATAGTCCGAATAATGTAAATAGTGGACAAGAGATATGTTTGAAAGCGCTCGATCATAAATATTTAGACTGTCTACGTTAATTTGGACCCCGAATATACGCTCGATTGTACGTAAATAAGAAAAAAGCTAATTGAAAATTTAAAAAGAATGAAAACGAAATAATTTGCAATATATAAAGCATATGCCATTAACCTTGGGTTTAGTGAGTTTCGATCCTCACTGGGTGCTCCATATATTCGGCCTTGTGCCACATCTAAGCTAAAGTTAAAAAAATCATTTGGACACTTGGTTAGCAGCCTTTCCGAAGTAGATCAATTACGACTCGGTAGTGAGTTCAATGCCCATTGGAGCGCCACTTACGGCCTTGTTCCTCATCAACGCTTAGCAAATCACCATCAAACTTGCGTTTGATTACCGACAATATCGTATGGGGCAAGGTCAAGAAAAGACATTTCATACTCAATATTTGATACATCCTATATTCCTGTAGGTCTTATCTATCTATCTATCTATCTATCTATCTATCTATCTATCTCATTGTTGTTTTTTTTTTTTTTTTTACAGAAGGTACACTTTGTAAAAGGTTTGGAGGTCACTCGAGGTAGAGGGTTACGTTTAGGGACAATTTATGCGGATAGGAGGGAAGATAATAGTTAATTCTAGACTTGAACAGGTCAAGATTGTGGTGACCGGGGAAGCATCCTCTTGGGAGTCTGTTCCACAGAGCAGTGGCTCTCGAGAAGAAGTTGTTCGTGGGGAAGTTACTTCTTATCGATAGAAAACGGGGGTAATGCGGGTGGTTTGCTATAATGTAAGTGGCATGGCGAGTCCTAGACGTGAAGCTTTGGCCTGGCGGAACCAAAGAATGCAGTTCCTCCGAGCTCTTTCCATAGAAGTAGCGACAGAGCAGTGAGAGACTCGCCACGTCCCAAAGAATTTGGAGGGTGGAAAATAATGTTTCTTCTATAACGACTTGGAGACACCTTTGAACTTTATCAAGAATGGAAAGTGAGCACTGGGCAGCTCCCACACAAATATGACAATAGTATTCCATTTTTGGTCTGACCTTGTTTCTATCTATCTATCTATCTATCTATCTATCTATCTATCTATCTATCTATCTATCTATCTCAGTCTGTTCGTATCTATCTATCTATCTATCTATCTATCTATCTATCTATCTATCTATCTATATATATATCTTTGTCTGTTCGTATCTATCTATCTATTAAATCTGATTCTATATAAGCATGTTTATATATGTGATAGAGAGAGAAAGAGAGAGAGAGAGAGAGAAAGAGAGAGGCTTAGTTCCTTTGTGTTGATTACTACCTATGCACGATTTTATCTATCTATCCATCTTAAACTTCTTCATATCTATGTACCTATCAATCTGTTAATATCTATCTATCTATCTATCTATCTATCTATCTATCTATCTATCTATCTATCCTTTGTTCATATCTATCTATCTATCTGTCTGCTATCTATCTATCTCAGTCTGTTCGTATCTATCTATCTATCTATCTATCTATCTATCTATCTATCTATCTAACCTTTGTTCATATCTATGTATCTATCTGTCTGCTATCTATCTATCTATCTATCTATCTCAGTCTGTTCGTATCTATCTATCTATCTCAGTCTGTTCGTATCTATCTATCTATCTATCTATCTATCTATCTATCTATCTCAGTCTGTTCGTATCTATCTATCTATCTATCTATCTATCTATCTATCTATCTATCTATCTATCTCAGTCTGTTCGTATCTATCTATCTCAGTCTGTTCGTATCTATCTATCTCAGTCTGTTCGTATCTATCTATCTATCTATCTATCTATCTATCTATCTATCTATCTATCTATCTATCTATCTCAGTCTGTTCGTATCTATCTATCTATCTATCTATCTATCTATCTATCTATCTATCTATCTATCTATCTATCTATCTCAGTCTGTTCGTATCTATCTATCTCAGTCTGTTCGTATCTATCTATCTCAGTCTGTTCGTATCTATCTATCTATCTATCTATCTATCTATCTATCTATCTATCTATCTATCTATCTATCTATCTATCTCAGTCTGTTCGTATCTATCTATCTATCTATCTATCTATCTATCTATCTATCTATCTATCTATCTATCTATCTATCTATCTATCTATCTCCACAATATGTGCCAGACTATTCTAAAAGCTTTACCCCTTTCTCGTAATCGCCATCTGTCTACACGCTTGTAAATATCGATATATCGATATCAGTAGAAATGGCAATGATTTAGTTCTCAGTCATTAAACTGACACCTTTATATTGTTAACACTTAAACAGTTTTCTTTTTCCTTCTTTTTTTCTTTTCTTGCTTTAATTCTTTCTTTTTATTTCTGACCTCTTTCTTTCCATTGTTTTTTCTGTTTTCTTTTTTCTCCCTTTTTATCTAATTTTTTCAGATTATTATTACATTCTATTTTGTTACTTTCTTACTTTTCCATTCTTTCTATTGTTTTCTGTTTTTCTTTCTATTCTCTTATTTTCTTTCGATTTGTTTTGGTTTGTTTCTTTTTTCTATTCTTTTTATTCTTCCTATTCTGTTTCTTTCTCTTTATTCTGTTACTTTACTTTTATTCTGTTACTTTACTTTTATTCTGTTTCTTTATTTTTATTCTGTTACTTTCTTTTTATTCGGTACTTTCGTTTTATTCTGTTTCTACCTTTCTGTTGAGTTTTGTTTTATTCTTTCTATTCTGTTACTTTCTTTTTATTCTGTTATTTTCGTTTTATTCTGTTACTTTTTTTAAATTCTGTTTTTTGTTTTATTCTTTCTATTTTGTTACTTTCTTTTTATTGTTTCTTCCTTTTTATTCTGTTTCTTTTTTTCTGTTTTTGTTTTATTCTTTCTATCCTGTTACTTTCTTTTTATTCTGTTACTTTCTTTCTGTTGAGTTTTGTTTTATCCTTTCCATTCTCTTACTTTCTTTGTATTGTTTTTTTATGTTTTTCTTTCTTTCTATTCAATCGCTTTCTTTTTTCTTTCTTTCTTCTTTCCTTCCTTGCAATTAGTATTCTTTCCATCTTTCTATTTTGCCTTTGTTTTTCTTTCTCTTTTCGCCTTGCTTCATCCATTCTTTTTCCACGAGCCTGAAAATCGTGATTAAGACTCGTGATCAAAATCCGAGATAGAATTTCTCTATTAAAATATCGACAATCCAACCCCTCACACCCCAAGACCCATTTCCTGCTAAAGAACACCTATGACAACAACAACGACAACAAGGGAACAAAAGAAGAGTTCAGCAGATCACGACTTGACTTTTTCAAAAAGGTCGCTCACTGCTTTTTGATTTTCCCCTCTTGACTTTGGAAAAATTGAAAATAATTACAAATAAAATAAAACCAGGCAGAAGACAATGGAATTAAAAAGATATTAAAGAAGAAAGAGAGAAAAAAGCCTAAGTTTTCTTTCGTTATTTTGTACGAAGAAAAATCGAAAAAGTGGTGTAAAAAAAGTTTCCTAATATTCAGCGTGCGTCTTTTTTTTTATCACCAACCCCATCACCCTGAGGTGATTTTTAGTTCAGTATTTTTAATGGCTGACTTTGTTCTTTCTCTTTCCAGTTGGGCAGAACACGTTTCTTATTTAAATTACTTTTGTTTTTACGATCTAACCTAGATGTTTTTCCTTTTTTTTTTAATTTAGATTAAACACAATTTAGCAATTTTATTTTCCTTTTCTTTTTCGTTTCGTCTTTTCTCATTTATTACAACTATTCTTTTTTTCTTTTTCTTTCTTTCTTTCTTTCTTTCTTTCTTTCTATTCTGCATCTTTCTCTTGCTTCGTTTCTTTCTGTTCAGTAATTTACTTTCTTTCTTTCTATTTTATCACTTACTGTTTTTTCTTTCTTTCAATTCTTCCTCTTTCTATCTCTCACGTCCTTTCTTTCTACTCTTTAGTCTTTCTGTCACTTTCATTCTTTCTTTCTTTCTATTTTGTCACATTTTTCTTTCTTTCAATTATTCATCTTTCTAGCTATCTCTCACGTCCTTTCTTTCTGCTCTTTTTTCTTTCTGCCACTTTCTTTCTTTCTTTCTTCCTTCCTTCCTTCCTTTCTTTCTTTCTATTTTGTCACTTTCTATTTTCTTTCTTTCTTTCAATTCTTCCTCTTTCTATTTCTCACCTTCTTTTCTTTCTGCTCTTTTTCTTTCTTTCTTTCATTCTTTCTTTCTTTCTTTCTTTCTTTCTATTTTTTCTTTTTCTTTCTTTCAGTTATACCTCTTTCTATCTATCTCTCACTTCCTTTCTTACTGATCTTCTTTCTTTCTTTCTTTCTTTCTTTCTGTCTTTCTTTCTTTCTTTTATTCGAATTCTCACCGAATATACTTTATTAACAACGACAAAAAAGACCCTCCACCCTGCAAAAATATCATCTTTTTGCATAATTCGTTTATTATATTTTACAGAATTCAGCACATACCTATCATTCTACTTTCTATCAAGTTGCACCAATATTCTCTTTCTCGTAGAAACTTGTGAGAGGAAACAGTGACTGGACGATAAAAGATGGACGAACGCGTCGACTTACGACTGCAATGAAATTATCTGATTGGCAAAAGCATCGCCCAATGACGGGGAAATGAAGAAAGAGAGAGAGAGAGAGAGAGAGAGAGAGAGAGAGTAACTGAAGGAATGAAAACAAAATGGAAAGCTTCAAAGGATTTCTGTGATTTTCTTCTGTATGTCATCATTAATGTCATCGTAGAAATATGCTTCTATACGATAACACAGCAATACATCAGTGTATGTATTTATACGTGCATGTGTACGTGTAAGCGACGAACAGATAGGCACTCAGATTAGTAAGTATCAATAGTTGGCAGCACCAAAATACGTAATGCATCTTGCAGCAGATGACTTGTTAGTAAGCTCGTTTGGAAGATCATTACCTTTGCAATCAGTTCGATCCGCACTGGGTGGGGGAATTACAAATGGCTTTGTTCTATTCGCAGGCCGCTCACACAACAACTCCCTTTAGTAACCCTCTACTTTGAGTGGCTCTTGGGCTTTGTATAGGGTGAGCATTAATTAAAAAAAAGATATCTAGGCCAAGAATAAACCAATTGAAATTCGTCAGAGATTAAATTCGTCTTCTTCTCTGTGCCGTGACCCCTTACGATGTGGGCGATCATGGCTCTCCACAAGTTCATGTACATTGTAGCCCTTAGTAATGGTTGTATTATTGCTATCTTTCCTAATCCCAGTTCTGTCAACCATTTACACAAGTTAACTATGCACTACTTTCGACTGTCTCTCTTGCCTTCAATATGTTTTACGCGTGTCAAATTCTCCAAGCCCTCATTCCTTATTATATAGCCTAGAAATTGTTTCTTACTGATATTACCTATATGACTTCATTGTGTTTCCAGTTTCCTTAAAACTTCGTCTTTGCTCAAGTGTTCAGTCCCTAGTATTCTCAGCATCCTTCTGTAGAACCATATTTCTAACGCCTTATCGTTTCTCCTTCATCTGAGCGGAGATGGTCAAACATTCATTGCCATTTAAGAGGACTGATATAACATGAAATTTAAGCTCTTTTTCTAAAGAAATATTTTTGTTTCTTGATATTTTGCTGAGCATTGGATGTCATATTGCCTATCACAATGAGCTTTTACTCTCCTTAAAAAAAGACTTTCTAGATATTTCAAGTTTTGAACTTGTTTATATTTAGTATCTCCAGTTTTTAATTCACATCTCGGGTTGTTCCTCTTGCTGGTAACCATACATCCTTTCTTCATACAAATAATGCTTAGTCTTTTCGTCTATCTTTCAATTACTTGGACTCTTCCTCTTACTGGAAACCAAACATCCTTTCTTCTTACGAACAAGGTTTAGTCCTTTCGTCTAACTTTCATTTACTTGGACTCTTCCTCTTGCTGGCAACCATACATCTTTTCTTCTTACAAATAATGCTTAGTTCTTTCGTCTAACTTTCAATTACTTGGACTCTTCCTCTTGCTGGCAACCATACATCCTTTCTTCTTACAAATAAGGTTTAGTAATTTCGTCTAACTTTCAATTACTTGGACTCTTCCTCTTGCTGGCAACCATACATCTTTTCTTCTTACAAATAATGCATAGTTCTTTCGTCTAACTTTCAATTACTTGGACTTTTCCTCTTGCTGGCAACCATACATCTTTTCTTCTTACAAATAATGCTTAGTTCTTTCGTCTAAATTTCAATTACTTGGACTCTTCCTCTTGCTGGCAACCATACATCTTTTCTTCTTACAAATAATGCTTAGTTCTTTCGTCTAACTTTCAATTACTTGGACTCTTCCTCTTGCTGGCAACCATACATCTTTTCTTCTTACAAATAAGGTTTAGTTCTTTCGTCTAACTTTCAATTACTTGGACTCTTCCTCTTGCTGGCAACCATACATCTTTTCTTCTTACAAATAAGGTTTAGTTCTTTCGTCTAACTTTCAATTACTTGGACTCTTCCTCTTGCTGGCAACCATACATCATTTCTTCTTACAAATAAGGTTTAGTTCTTTCGTCTAACTTTCAATTACTTGGACTCTTCCTCTTGCTGGCAACCATACATCTTTTCTTCTTACAAATAAGGTTTAGTTCTTTCGTCTAACTTTCAATTACTTGGACTCTTCCTCTTGCTGGCAACCATACATCTTTTCTTCTTACAAATAATGCTTAGTTCTTTCGTCTAACTTTCAATTACTTGGACTTTTCCTCTTGCTGGCAACCATACATCTTTTCTTCTTACAAATAATGCTTAGTTCTTTCGTCTAAATTTCAATTACTTGGACTCTTCCTCTTGCTGGCAACCATACATCTTTTCTTCTTACAAATAATGCTTAGTTCTTTCGTCTAACTTTCAATTACTTGGACTCTTCCTCTTGCTGGCAACCATACATCTTTTCTTCTTACAAATAAGGTTTAGTTCTTTCGTCTAACTTTCAATTACTTGGACTCTTCCTCTTGCTGGCAACCATACATCTTTTCTTCTTACAAATAAGGTTTAGTTCTTTCGTCTAACTTTCAATTACTTGGACTCTTCCTCTTGCTGGCAACCATACATCTTTTCTTCTTACAAATAAGGTTTAGTTCTTTCGTCTAACTTTCAATTACTTGGACTCTTCCTCTTGCTGGCAACCATACATCTTTTCTTCTTACAAATAAGGTTTAGTTCTTTCGTCTAACTTTCAATTACTTGGACTCTTCCTCTTGCTGGCAACCATACATCTTTTCTTCTTACAAATAAGGTTTAGTTCTTTCGTCTAACTTTCAATTACTTGGACTCTTCCTCTTGCTGGCAACCATACATCTTTTCTTCTTACAAATAAGGTTTAGTTCTTTCGTCTAACTTTCAATTACTTGGACTCTTCCTCTTGCTGGCAACCATACATCTTTTCTTCTTACAAATAAGGTTTAGTTCTTTCGTCTAACTTTCAATTACTTGGACTCTTCCTCTTGCTGGCAACCATACATCTTTTCTTCTTACAAATAAGGTTTAGTTCTTTCGTCTAACTTTCAATTACTTGGACTCTTCCTCTTGCTGGTAACCATACATCTTTTCTTCTTACAAATAATGCTTAGTTCTTTCGTCTAACTTTCAATTATTTGGACTCTTCCTCTTGCTGGCAACCATACATCCTTTCTTCTTACAAATAAGGTTTAGTAATTTCGTCTAACTTTCAATTACTTGGACTCTTCCTCTTGCTGGCAACCATACATCTTTTCTTCTTACAAATAATGCATAGTTCTTTCGTCTAACTTTCAATTACTTGGACTTTTCCTCTTGCTGGCAACCATACATCTTTTCTTCTTACAAATAATGCTTAGTTCTTTCGTCTAACTTTCAATTACTTGGACTCTTCCTCTTGCTGGCAACCATACATCTTTTCTTCTTACAAATAAGGTTTAGTTCTTTCGTCTAACTTTCAATTACTTGGACTCTTCCTCTTGCTGGTAACCATACATCTTTTCTTCTTACAAATAATGCTTAGTTCTTTCGTCTAACTTTCAATTACTTGGACTCTTCCTCTTGCTGGCAACCATACATCCTTTCTTCTTACAAATAAGGTTTAGTAATTTCGTCTAACTTTCAATTACTTGGACTCTTCCTCTTGCTGGCAACCATACATCTTTTCTTCTTACAAATAATGCATAGTTCTTTCGTCTAACTTTCAATTACTTGGACTTTTCCTCTTGCTGGCAACCATACATCTTTTCTTCTTACAAATAATGCTTAGTTCTTTCGTCTAAATTTCAATTACTTGGACTCTTCCTCTTGCTGGCAACCATACATCTTTTCTTCTTACAAATAAGGTTTAGTTCTTTCGTCTAACTTTCAATTACTTGGACTCTTCCTCTTGCTGGCAACCATACATCTTTTCTTCTTACAAATAAGGTTTAGTTCTTTCGTCTAACTTTCAATTACTTGGACTCTTCCTCTTGCTGGCAACCATACATCTTTTCTTCTTACAAATAAGGTTTAGTTCTTTCGTCTAACTTTCAATTACTTGGACTCTTCCTCTTGCTGGCAACCATACATCTTTTCTTCTTACAAATAAGGTTTAGTTCTTTCGTCTAACTTTCAATTACTTGGACTCTTCCTCTTGCTGGCAACCATACATCTTTTCTTCTTACAAATAATGCTTAGTTCTTTCGTCTAACTTTCAATTACTTGGACTTTTCCTCTTGCTGGCAACCATACATCTTTTCTTCTTACAAATAATGCTTAGTTCTTTCGTCTAAATTTCAATTACTTGGACTCTTCCTCTTGCTGGCAACCATACATCTTTTCTTCTTACAAATAAGGTTTAGTTCTTTCGTCTAACTTTCAATTACTTGGACTCTTCCTCTTGCTGGCAACCATACATCTTTTCTTCTTACAAATAAGGTTTAGTTCTTTCGTCTAACTTTCAATTACTTGGACTCTTCCTCTTGCTGGTAACCATACATCTTTTCTTCTTACAAATAATGCTTAGTTCTTTCGTCTAACTTTCAATTACTTGGACTCTTCCTCTTGCTGGCAACCATACATCCTTTCTTCTTACAAATAAGGTTTAGTAATTTCGTCTAACTTTCAATTACTTGGACTCTTCCTCTTGCTGGCAACCATACATCTTTTCTTCTTACAAATAATGCATAGTTCTTTCGTCTAACTTTCAATTACTTGGACTTTTCCTCTTGCTGGCAACCATACATCTTTTCTTCTTACAAATAAGGTTTAGTTCTTTCGTCTAACTTTCAATTACTTGGACTCTTCCTCTTGCTGGCAACCATACATCTTTTCTTCTTACAAATAAGGTTTAGTTCTTTCGTCTAACTTTCAATTACTTGGACTCTTCCTCTTGCTGGTAACCATACATCTTTTCTTCTTACAAATAATGCTTAGTTCTTTCGTCTAACTTTCAATTACTTGGACTCTTCCTCTTGCTGGCAACCATACATCCTTTCTTCTTACAAATAAGGTTTAGTAATTTCGTCTAACTTTCAATTACTTGGACTCTTCCTCTTGCTGGCAACCATACATCTTTTCTTCTTACAAATAATGCATAGTTCTTTCGTCTAACTTTCAATTACTTGGACTTTTCCTCTTGCTGGCAACCATACATCTTTTCTTCTTACAAATAATGCTTAGTTCTTTCGTCTAAATTTCAATTACTTGGACTCTTCCTCTTGCTGGCAACCATACATCTTTTCTTCTTACAAATAAGGTTTAGTTCTTTCGTCTAACTTTCAATTACTTGGACTCTTCCTCTTGCTGGCAACCATACATCTTTTCTTCTTACAAATAAGGTTTAGTTCTTTCGTCTAACTTTCAATTACTTGGACTCTTCCTCTTGCTGGCAACCATACATCTTTTCTTCTTACAAATAAGGTTTAGTTCTTTCGTCTAACTTTCAATTACTTGGACTCTTCCTCTTGCTGGCAACCATACATCTTTTCTTCTTACAAATAAGGTTTAGTTCTTTCGTCTAACTTTCAATTACTTGGACTCTTCCTCTTGCTGGCAACCATACATCTTTTCTTCTTACAAATAAGGTTTAGTTCTTTCGTCTAACTTTCAATTACTTGGACTCTTCCTCTTGCTGGCAACCATACATCTTTTCTTCTTACAAATAATGCTTAGTTCTTTCGTCTAACTTTCAATTACTTGGACTTTTCCTCTTGCTGGCAACCATACATCTTTTCTTCTTACAAATAATGCTTAGTTCTTTCGTCTAAATTTCAATTACTTGGACTCTTCCTCTTGCTGGCAACCATACATCTTTTCTTCTTACAAATAATGCTTAGTTCTTTCGTCTAACTTTCAATTACTTGGACTCTTCCTCTTGCTGGCAACCATACATCTTTTCTTCTTACAAATAAGGTTTAGTTCTTTCGTCTAACTTTCAATTACTTGGACTCTTCCTCTTGCTGGCAACCATACATCTTTTCTTCTTACAAATAAGGTTTAGTTCTTTCGTCTAACTTTCAATTACTTGGACTCTTCCTCTTGCTGGCAACCATACATCTTTTCTTCTTACAAATAAGGTTTAGTTCTTTCGTCTAACTTTCAATTACTTGGACTCTTCCTCTTGCTGGCAACCATACATCTTTTCTTCTTACAAATAAGGTTTAGTTCTTTCGTCTAACTTTCAATTACTTGGACTCTTCCTCTTGCTGGCAACCATACATCTTTTCTTCTTACAAATAAGGTTTAGTTCTTTCGTCTAACTTTCAATTACTTGGACTCTTCCTCTTGCTGGCAACCATACATCTTTTCTTCTTACAAATAAGGTTTAGTTCTTTCGTCTAACTTTCAATTACTTGGACTCTTCCTCTTGCTGGCAACCATACATCTTTTCTTCTTACAAATAAGGTTTAGTTCTTTCGTCTAACTTTCAATTACTTGGACTCTTCCTCTTGCTGGCAACCATACATCTTTTCTTCTTACAAATAAGGTTTAGTTCTTTCGTCTAACTTTCAATTACTTGGACTCTTCCTCTTGCTGGTAACCATACATCTTTTCTTCTTACAAATAATGCTTAGTTCTTTCGTCTAACTTTCAATTACTTGGACTCTTCCTCTTGCTGGCAACCATACATCTTTTCTTCTTACAAATAAGGTTTAGTTCTTTCGTCTAACTTTCAATTACTTGGACTCTTCCTCTTGCTGGCAACCATACATCTTTTCTTCTTACAAATAAGGTTTAGTTCTTTCGTCTAACTTTCAATTACTTGGACTCTTCCTCTTGCTGGCAACCATACATCTTTTCTTCTTACAAATAAGGTTTAGTTCTTTCGTCTAACTTTCAATTACTTGGACTCTTCCTCTTGCTGGCAACCATACATCTTTTCTTCTTACAAATAAGGTTTAGTTCTTTCGTCTAACTTTCAATTACTTGGACTCTTCCTCTTGCTGGCAACCATACATCTTTTCTTCTTACAAATAATGCTTAGTTCTTTCGTCTAACTTTCAATTACTTGGACTCTTCCTCTTGCTGGCAACCATACATCTTTTCTTCTTACAAATAAGGTTTAGTTCTTTCGTCTAACTTTCAATTACTTGGACTCTTCCTCTTGCTGGCAACCATACATCTTTTCTTCTTACAAATAAGGTTTAGTTCTTTCGTCTAACTTTCAATTACTTGGACTCTTCCTCTTGCTGGCAACCATACATCTTTTCTTCTTACAAATAAGGTTTAGTTCTTTCGTCTAACTTTCAATTACTTGGACTCTTCCTCTTGCTGGCAACCATACATCTTTTCTTCTTACAAATAAGGTTTAGTTCTTTCGTCTAACTTTCAATTACTTGGACTCTTCCTCTTGCTGGCAACCATACATCTTTTCTTCTTACAAATAATGCTTAGTTCTTTCGTCTAACTTTCAATTACTTGGACTCTTCCTCTTGCTGGCAACCATACATCTTTTCTTCTTACAAATAAGGTTTAGTTCTTTCGTCTAACTTTCAATTACTTGGACTCTTCCTCTTGCTGGCAACCATACATCTTTTCTTCTTACAAATAAGGTTTAGTTCTTTCGTCTAACTTTCAATTACTTGGACTCTTCCTCTTGCTGGCAACCATACATCTTTTCTTCTTACAAATAAGGTTTAGTTCTTTCGTCTAACTTTCAATTACTTGGACTCTTCCTCTTGCTGGCAACCATACATCTTTTCTTCTTACAAATAAGGTTTAGTTCTTTCGTCTAACTTTCAATTACTTGGACTCTTCCTCTTGCTGGTAACCATACATCTTTTCTTCTTACAAATAATGCTTAGTTCTTTCGTCTAACTTTCAATTACTTGGACTCTTCCTCTTGCTGGCAACCATACATCTTTTCTTCTTACAAATAAGGTTTAGTTCTTTCGTCTAACTTTCAATTACTTGGACTCTTCCTCTTGCTGGCAACCATACATCTTTTCTTCTTACAAATAAGGTTTAGTTCTTTCGTCTAACTTTCAATTACTTGGACTCTTCCTCTTGCTGGCAACCATACATCTTTTCTTCTTACAAATAAGGTTTAGTTCTTTCGTCTAACTTTCAATTACTTGGACTCTTCCTCTTGCTGGCAACCATACATCTTTTCTTCTTACAAATAAGGTTTAGTTCTTTCGTCTAACTTTCAATTACTTGGACTCTTCCTCTTGCTGGCAACCATACATCTTTTCTTCTTACAAATAATGCTTAGTTCTTTCGTCTAACTTTCAATTACTTGGACTCTTCCTCTTGCTGGCAACCATACATCTTTTCTTCTTACAAATAATGCTTAGTTCTTTCGTCTAACTTTCAATTACTTGGACTCTTCCTCTTGCTGGCAACCATACATCTTTTCTTCTTACAAATAAGGTTTAGTTCTTTCGTCTAACTTTCAATTACTTGGACTCTTCCTCTTGCTGGCAACCATACATCTTTTCTTCTTACAAATAAGGTTTAGTTCTTTCGTCTAACTTTCAATTACTTGGACTCTTCCTCTTGCTGGCAACCATACATCTTTTCTTCTTACAAATAAGGTTTAGTTCTTTCGTCTAACTTTCAATTACTTGGACTCTTCCTCTTGCTGGCAACCATACATCTTTTCTTCTTACAAATAAGGTTT
The DNA here is from genome assembly GCA_964036315.1 of Acanthosepion esculentum. Lineage (NCBI taxonomy): Eukaryota > Metazoa > Mollusca > Cephalopoda > Sepiida > Sepiidae > Acanthosepion > Acanthosepion esculentum. The sequence goes on along the minus strand of OZ038477.1, from coordinate 29,526,184 downwards.
AGTTCTTTCGTCTAACTTTCAATTACTTGGACTCTTCCTCTTGCTGGTAACCATACATCTTTTCTTCTTACAAATAAGGTTTAGTACTTTCGTCTAACTTTCAATTACTTGGACTCTTCCTCTTGCTGGCAACCATACATCTTTTCTTCTTACAAATAATGCTTAGTCCTTTCGTCTAACTTTCAATTACTTGGACTCTTCCTCTTACTGGCAACCAAACATGCTTTCTTCATACAAATAATGTTTAGTACTTTCGTCTAACTTTCAATTACTTGGACTCTTCCTCTTGCTGGCAACCATACATCTTTTCTTCTTACAAATAATGCTTAGTTCTTTCGTCTAAATTTCAATTACTTGGACTCTTCCTCTTGCTGGCAACCATACATCTTTTCTTCTTACAAATAAGGTTTAGTTCTTTCGTCTAACTTTCAATTACTTGGACTCTTCCTCTTGCTGGCAACCATACATCTTTTCTTCTTACAAATAAGGTTTAGTACTTTTGTCTAACTTTCAATTACTTGGACTCTTCCTCTTGCTGGCAACCATACATCTTTTCTTCTTACAAATAATGCTTAGTTCTTTCGTCTAACTTTCAATTACTTGGACTCTTCCTCTTGCTGGCAACCATACATCTTTTCTTCTTACAAATAATGCTTAGTTCTTTCGTCTAACTTTCAATTACTTGGACTCTTCCTCTTACTGGCAACCAAACATCCTTTCTTTTTACAAATAAGGTTTAGTACTTTCGTCTAACTTTCAATTACTTGGACTCTTCCTCTTGCTGGCAACCATACATCTTTTCTTCTTACAAATAATGCTTAGTCCTTTCGCTAACTTTCAATTATTGGACTCTTCCTCTAGCTGGCAACCATAGATCTTTTCTTCTTACAAATAATGCATAGTTCTTTCGTCTAACTTTCAATTACTTGGACTCTTCCTCTTACTGGCAACCAAACATCCTTTTTTCATACAAATAATGTTTAGTTCTTTCGTCTAAATTTCAATTACTTGGACTCTTCCTCTTACTGGCAACCAAACATGCTTTCTTCATACAAATAATGTTTAGTTCTTTCGTCTAACTTTCAATTACTTGGACTCTTCCTCTTGCTGGCAACCAAACATGCTTTCTTCATACAAATAATGTTTAGTACTTTCGTCTAACTTTCAATTACTTGGACTCTTCCTCTTGCTGGCAACCATACATCTTTTCTTCTTACAAATAATGCTTAGTCTTTTCGTCTAACTTTCAATTACATGGACTCTTCCTTTTACTGGCAACCGAACATGCTTTCTTCATACAAATAATGTTTAGTTCTTTCGTCTAACTTTCAATTACTTGGACTCTTCCTCTTACTGGCAACCATACATCTTTTCTTCTTACAAATAATGTTTAGTACTTTCGTCTAACTTTCAATTACTTGGACTCTTCCTCTTGCTGGCAACCATACATCTTTTCTTCTTACAAATAATGCTTAGTTCTTTCGTCTAAATTTCAATTACTTGGACTCTTCCTCTTGCTGGCAACCATACATCTTTTCTTCTTACAAATAAGGTTTAGTTCTTTCGTCTAACTTTCAATTACTTGGACTCTTCCTCTTGCTGGCAACCATACATCTTTTCTTCTTACAAATAAGGTTTAGTACTTTTGTCTAACTTTCAATTACTTGGACTCTTCCTCTTGCTGGCAACCATACATCTTTTCTTCTTACAAATAATGCTTAGTTCTTTCGTCTAACTTTCAATTACTTGGACTCTTCCTCTTGCTGGCAACCATACATCTTTTCTTCTTACAAATAATGCTTAGTTCTTTCGTCTAACTTTCAATTACTTGGACTCTTCCTCTTACTGGCAACCAAACATCCTTTCTTTTTACAAATAAGGTTTAGTACTTTCGTCTAACTTTCAATTACTTGGACTCTTCCTCTTGCTGGCAACCATACATCTTTTCTTCTTACAAATAATGCTTAGTCCTTTCGCTAACTTTCAATTATTGGACTCTTCCTCTAGCTGGCAACCATAGATCTTTTCTTCTTACAAATAATGCATAGTTCTTTCGTCTAACTTTCAATTACTTGGACTCTTCCTCTTACTGGCAACCAAACATCCTTTTTTCATACAAATAATGTTTAGTTCTTTCGTCTAAATTTCAATTACTTGGACTCTTCCTCTTACTGGCAACCAAACATGCTTTCTTCATACAAATAATGTTTAGTTCTTTCGTCTAACTTTCAATTACTTGGACTCTTCCTCTTGCTGGCAACCAAACATGCTTTCTTCATACAAATAATGTTTAGTACTTTCGTCTAACTTTCAATTACTTGGACTCTTCCTCTTGCTGGCAACCATACATCTTTTCTTCTTACAAATAATGCTTAGTCTTTTCGTCTAACTTTCAATTACATGGACTCTTCCTTTTACTGGCAACCGAACATGCTTTCTTCATACAAATAATGTTTAGTACTTTCGTCTAACTTTCAATTACTTGGACTCTTCCTCTTGCTGGCAACCATACATCTTTTCTTCTTACAAATAATGCTTAGTCTTTTCGTCTAACTTTCAATTACTTGGACTCTTCCTCTTGCTGGCAACCATACATCTTTTCTTCTTACAAATAATGCTTAGTTCTTTCGTCTAACTTTCAATTACTTGGACTCTTCCTCTTACTGGCAACCAAACATCCTTTCTTCTTACAAATAAGGTTTAGTACTTTCGTCTAACTTTCAATTACTTGGACTCTTCCTCTTGCTGGCAACCATACATCTTTTCTTCTTACAAATAATGCTTAGTCCTTTCGCTAACTTTCAATTATTGGACTCTTCCTCTAGCTGGCAACCATAGATCTTTTCTTCTTACAAATAATGCATAGTTCTTTCGTCTAACTTTCAATTACTTGGACTCTTCCTCTTACTGGCAACCAAACATCCTTTTTTCATACAAATAATGTTTAGTTCTTTCGTCTAAATTTCAATTACTTGGACTCTTCCTCTTACTGGCAACCAAACATGCTTTCTTCATACAAATAATGTTTAGTTCTTTCGTCTAACTTTCAATTACTTGGACTCTTCCTCTTGCTGGCAACCAAACATGCTTTCTTCATACAAATAATGTTTAGTACTTTCGTCTAACTTTCAATTACTTGGACTCTTCCTCTTGCTGGCAACCATACATCTTTTCTTCTTACAAATAATGCTTAGTCTTTTCGTCTAACTTTCAATTACATGGACTCTTCCTTTTACTGGCAACCGAACATGCTTTCTTCATACAAATAATGTTTAGTACTTTCGTCTAACTTTCAATTACTTGGACTCTTCCTCTTGCTGGCAACCATACATCTTTTCTTCTTACAAATAATGCTTAGTCTTTTCGTCTAACTTTCAATTACTTGGACTCTTCCTCTTACTGGCAACCAAACATCCTTTTTTCATACAAATAATGTTTAATTCTTTCGTCTAACTTTCAATTACTTGGACTCTTCCTCTTGCTGGCAACCATACATCTTTTCTTCTTACAAATAATGCTTAGTCTTTTCGTCTAACTTTCAATTATTTGGACTCTTCCTCTTACCGGCAACCAAACATTCTTTCTTCATACAAATAATGTTTAGTTCTTTCGTCTAACTTTCAATTACTTGGACTCTTCCTCTTGCTGACAACCATACATCTTTTCTTCTTACAAATAATGCTTAGTCTTCTCGTCTAACTTACAATTACTTGGACTCTTCCTCTTACTGGCAACCAAACATGCTTTCTTCATACAAATAATGTTTAGTACTTTCGTCTAACTTTCAATTACTTGGACTCTTCCTCTTACTGGCAACCAAACATGCTTTCTTCATACAAATAATGTTTAGTACTTTCGTCTAACTTTCAATTACTTGGACTCTTCCTCTTGCTGGCAACCATACATCTTTTCTTCTTACAAATAATGCATAGTCCTTTCGTCTAACTTTCAATTACTTGGACTCTTCCTCTTACTGGCAACCAAACATCCTTTTTTCATACAAATAATGTTTAGTTCTTTCGTCTAACTTTCAATTACTTGGACTCTTCCTCTTACTGGCAACCAAACATGCTTTCTTCATACAAATAAAGTTTAGTACTTTCGTCTAACTTTCAATTACTTGGACTCTTCCTCTTACTGGCAACCAAACATGCTTTCTTCATACAAATAATGTTTAGTACTTTCGTCTAACTTTAAATTACTTGGACTCTTCCTCTTGCTGGCAACCATACATCTTTTCTTCTTACAAATAATGCTTAGTCTTTTCGTCTAACTTTCAATTACTTGGACTCTTCCTCTTACTGGCAACCAAACATGCTTTCTTCATACAAATAATGTTTAGTACTTTCGTCTAACTTTCAATTACTTCGACACTTCCTCTTGCTGGCAACCATACATCTTTTCTTCTTACAAATAATGCATAGTTCTTTCGTCTAACTTTCAATTACTTGGACTCTTCCTCTTACTGGCAACCAAACATCCTTTTTTCATACAAATAATGTTTAGTTCTTTCGTCTAACTTTCAATTACTTGGACTCTTCCTCTTACTGGCAACCAAACATGCTTTCTTCATACAAATAAAGTTTAGTACTTTCGTCTAACTTTCAATTACTTGGACTCTTCCTCTTACTGGCAACCAAACATGCTTTCTTCATACAAAAAATGTTTAGTACTTTCGTCTAACTTTAAATTACTTGGACTCTTCCTCTTGCTGGCAACCATACATCTTTTCTTCTTACAAATAATGCTTAGTCTTTTCGTCTAACTTTCAATTACTTGGACTCTTCCTCTTACTGGCAACCAAACATGCTTTCTTCATACAAATAATGTTTAGTACTTTCGTCTAACTTTCAATTACTTGGACGCTTCCTCTTGCTGGCAACCATACATCTTTTCTTCTTACAAATAATGCTTAGTCTTTTCGTCTAACTTTCAATTACTTGGACTCTTCCTCTTGCTGGCAACCAAACATGCTTTCTTCATACAAATAATGTTTAGTACTTTCGTCTAACTTTCAATTACTTGGACTCTTCCTCTTACTGGCAACCAAACATGCTTTCTTCATACAAATAATGTTTAGTACTTTCGTCTAACTTTAAATTACTTGGACTCTTCCTCTTGCTGGCAACCATACATCTTTTCTTCTTACAAATAATGCTTAGTCTTTTCGTCTAACTTTCAATTACTTGGACTCTTCCTCTTACTGGCAACCAAACATGCTTTCTTCATACAAATAATGTTTAGTACTTTCGTCTAACTTTCAATTACTTCGACACTTCCTCTTGCTGGCAACCATACATCTTTTCTTCTTACAAATAATGCATAGTTCTTTCGTCTAACTTTCAATTACTTGGACTCTTCCTCTTACTGGCAACCAAACATCCTTTTTTCATACAAATAATGTTTAGTTCTTTCGTCTAACTTTCAATTACTTGGACTCTTCCTCTTACTGGCAACCAAACATGCTTTCTTCATACAAATAAAGTTTAGTACTTTCGTCTAACTTTCAATTACTTGGACTCTTCCTCTTACTGGCAACCAAACATGCTTTCTTCATACAAAAAATGTTTAGTACTTTCGTCTAACTTTAAATTACTTGGACTCTTCCTCTTGCTGGCAACCATACATCTTTTCTTCTTACAAATAATGCTTAGTCTTTTCGTCTAACTTTCAATTACTTGGACTCTTCCTCTTACTGGCAACCAAACATGCTTTCTTCATACAAATAATGTTTAGTACTTTCGTCTAACTTTCAATTACTTGGACTCTTCCTCTTGCTGGCAACCATACATCTTTTCTTCTTACAAATAATGCTTAGTCTTTTCGTCTAACTTTCAATTACTTGGACTCTTCCTCTTACTGGCAACCAAACATGCTTTCTTCATACAAATAATGTTTAGTACTTTCGTCTAACTTTCAATTACTTGGACGCTTCCTCTTGCTGGCAACCATACATCTTTTCTTCTTACAAATAATGCTTAGTCTTTTCGTCTAACTTTCAATTACTTGGACTCTTCCTCTTGCTGGCAACCAAACATGCTTTCTTCATACAAATAATGTTTAGTACTTTCGTCTAACTTTCAATTACTTGGACTCTTCCTCTTACTGGCAACCAAACATGCTTTCTTCATACAAATAATGTTTAGTACTTTCGTCTAACTTTCAATTACTTGGACTCTTCCTCTTGCTGGCAACCATACATCTTTTCGTCTTACAAATAATGCTTAGTCTTTTCGTCTGACTTTCAATTACTTGGACTCTTCCTCTTACTGGCAACCAAACATGCTTTCTTCATACAAATAATGTTTAGTACTTTCGTCTAACTTTAAATTACTTGGACTCTTCCTATTACCTGGCAACCATACATCTTTTCTTCTTACAAATAATGCTTAGTCTTTTCGTCTAACTTTCAATTACTTGGACTCTTACTCTTACTGGCAACCAAACAGGCTTTCTTCCTACAAATAATGTCTAGTTCTTTCGTCTAACTTTCAATTACTTGGACTCGTCCTCTTGCTGGCAACCATACATCTTTTCTTCTTACAAATAATGCTTAGTCTTTTCGTCTAACTTTCAATTACTTGGACTCTTACTCTTACTGGCAACCAAACAGGCTTTCTTCATACAAATAATGTTTAGTTCTTTCGTCTAACTTTCAATTACTTGGACTCGTCCTCTTGCTGGCAACCAAACATGCTTTCTTCATACAAATAATGTTTAGTACTTTCGTCTAACTTTCAATTACTTGGACTCTTCCTCTTGCTGGCAACCAAACATGCTTTCTTCATACAAATAATGTTTAGTACTTTCGTCTAACTTTCAATTACTTGGACTCTTCCTCTTACTGGCAACCAAACATGCATTCTTCATACAAATAATGTTTAGTTCTTTCGTCTAACTTTCAATTACTTGGACTCTTCCTCTTACTGGCAACCAAACATGCTTTCTTCATACAAATAATGTTTAGTACTTTCGTCTAACTTTCAATTACTTGGACTCTTCCTCTTGCTGGCAATCATACATCTTTTCTTCTTACAAATAATGCTTAGTCTTTTCGTCTAACTTTCAATTACTTGGACTCTTCCTCTTACTGGCAACCAAACATGCTTTCTTCATACAAATAATGTTTAGTACTTTCGTCTAACTTTCAATTACTTGGACGCTTCCTCTTGCTGGCAACCATACATCTTTTCTTCTTACAAATAATGCTTAGTCTTTTCGTCTAACTTTCAATTACTTGGACTCTTCCTCTTACTGGCAACCAAACATGCTTTCTTCATACAAATAATGTTTAGTACTTTCGTCTAACTTTCAATTACTTGGACTCTTCCTCTTACTGGCAACCAAACATGCTTTCATCATACAAATAATGTTTAGTACTTTCGTCTAACTTTCAATTACTTGGACTCTTCCTCTTGCTGGCAACCATACATCTTTTCTTCTTACAAATAATGCTTAGTCTTTTCGTCTAACTTTCAATTACTTGGACTCTTCCTCTTACTGGCAACCAAACATGCTTTCTTCATACAAATAATGTTTAGTACTTTCGTCTAACTTTCAATTACTTGGACTCTTCCTCTTGCTGGCAACCATACATCTTTTCTTCTTACAAATAAGGTTTAGTACTTTTGTCTAACTTTCAATTACTTGGACTCTTCCTCTTACTGGCAACCAAACATCCTTTTTTCATACAAATAATGTTTAGTTCTTTCGTCTAACTTTCAATTACTTGGACTCTTCCTCTTGCTGGCAACCATACATCCTTTCTTCTTACAAATAATGCTTAGTCCTTTCGTCTAACTTTCAATTACTTGGACTCTTCCTCTTACTGGCAACCAAACATGCTTTCTTCATACAAATAATGTTTAGTACTTTCGTCTAACTTTCAATTACTTGGACTCTTCCTCTTGCTGGCAACCATACATCTTTTCTTCTTACAAATAATGCTTAGTCTTTTCGTCTAACTTTCAATTACTTGGACTCTTCCTCTTACTGGCAACCAAACATGCTTTCTTCATACAAATAATGTTTAGTCCTTTCGTCTAACTTTCAATTACTTGGACTCTTCCTCTTACTGGCAACCAAACATGCTTTCTTCATACAAATAATGTTTAGTACTTTCGTCTAACTTTCAATTACTTGGACTCTTCCTCTTGCTGGCAACCATACATCTTTTCTTCTTACAAATAATGCTTAGTCTTTTCGTCTATCTTTCAATTACTTGGACTCTTCCTCTTACTGGCAACCAAACATGCTTTCTTCATACAAATAATGTTTAGTCCTTTCGTCTAACTTTCAATTACTTGGACTCTTCCTCTTACTGGCAACCAAACATGCTTTCTTCATACAAATAATGTTTAGTACTTTCGTCTAACTTTCCATTACTTGGACTCTTCCTCTTACTGCCAACCAAACATGCTTTCTTCATACAAATAATGTTTAGTCCTTTCGTCTAACTTTCAATTACTTGGACTCTTCCTCTTACTGGCAACCAAACATTCTTTCTTCATACAAATAATGTTTAGTACTTTCTTCTAACTTTCAATTACTTGGACTCTTCCTCTTACTGGCAACCAAACATGCTTTCTTCATACAAATAATGTTTAGTACTTTCGTCTATCTTTCAATTACTTGGACTCTTCCTCTTGCTGGCAACCATACAACTTTTCTTCTTACAAATAATGCTTAGTCTTTTCGTCTAACTTTCAATTACTTGGACTCTTCCTCTTACAGTCAACCAAACATGCTTTTTTCATACAAATAATGTTTACTTCTTTCGTCTAACTTTCAATTACTTGGACTCTTCCTCTTACTGGCAACCAAACATCCATTTTCATACAAATAATGTTTAGTTCTTTCGTCTAACTTTCAATTACTTGGACTCTTCCTCTTACTGGCAACCAAACATCCTTTTTTCATACAAATAATGTTTAGTACTTTCGTCTAACTTTCAATTACTTGGACTCTTCCTATTACTGGCAACCAAACATGCTTTCTTCATACAAATAATGTTTAGTACTTTCGTCTAACTTTCAATTACTTGGACTCTTCCTCTTGCTGGCAACCATACATCTTTTCTTCTTACAAATAATGCTTAGTCTTTTCGTCTAACTTTCAATTACTTGGACTCTTCCTCTTACTGGCAACCAAACATGCTTTCTCCATGCAAATAATGTTTAGTACCTTCGTCTAACTTTCAATTACTTGGACTCTTCCTCTTACTGGCAACCAAACATGCTTTCTTCTTACAAATAATGCTTAGTGTTTTCGTCTAACTTTCAATTACTTGGACTCTACCTCTTACTGGCAACCAAACATGCTTTCTTCATACAAATAATGTTTAGTCCTTTCGTCTAACTTTCAATTACTTGGACTCTTCCTCTTACTGGCAACCAAACATGCTTTCTTCATACAAATAATGTTTAGTACATTCGTCTAACTTTCAATTACTTGGACTCTTCTTCTTACTGGCAACCAAACATCCTTTTTTCATACAAATAATGTTTAGTACTTTCGTCTAACTTTCAATTACTTGGACTCTTCCTCTTACTGGCAACCAAACATGCTTTCTTCATACAAATAATGTTTAGTCCTTTCGTCTAACTTTCAATTACTTGGACTCTTCCTCTTACTGGCAACCAAACATTCTTTCTTCATACAAATAATGTTTAGTACTTTCTTCTAACTTTCAATTACTTGGACTCTTCCTCTTACTGGCAACCAAACATGCTTTCTTCATACAAATAATGTTTAGTACTTTCGTCTATCTTTCAATTACTTGGACTCTTCCTCTTGCTGGCAACCATACAACTTTTCTTCTTACAAATAATGCTTAGTACTTTCGTCTAACTTTCAATTACTTGGACTCTTCCTCTTACAGTCAACCAAACATGCTTTTTTCATACAAATAATGTTTACTTCTTTCGTCTAACTTTCAATTACTTGGACTCTTCCTCTTACTGGCAACCAAACATCCATTTTCATACAAATAATGTTTAGTTCTTTCGTCAAACTTTCAATTACTTGGACTCTTCCTATTACTGGAAACCAAACATCCTTTTTTCATACAAATAATGTTTAGTACTTTCGTCTAACTTTCAATTACTTGGACTCTTCCTATTACTGGCAACCAAACATGCTTTCTTCATACAAATAATGTTTAGTACTTTCGTCTAACTTTCAATTACTTGGACTCTTCCTCTTGCTGGCAACCATACATCTTTTCTTCTTACAAATAATGCTTAGTCTTTTCGTCTAACTTTCAATTACTTGGACTCTTCCTCTTACTGGCAACCAAACATGCTTTCTCCATGCAAATAATGTTTAGTACCTTCGTCTAACTTTCAATTACTTGGACTCTTCCTCTTACTGGCAACCAAACATGCTTTCTTCTTACAAATAATGCTTAGTCTTTTCGTCTAACTTTCAATTACTTGGACTCTACCTCTTACTGGCAACCAAACATGCTTTCTTCATACAAATAATGTTTAGTCCTTTCGTCTAACTTTCAATTACTTGGACTCTTCCTCTTACTGGCAACCAAACATGCTTTCTTCATACAAATAATGTTTAGTACTTTCGTCTAACTTTCAATTACTTGGACTCTTCCTCTTACTGGCAACCAAACATCCTTTTTTCATACAAATAATGTTTAGTACTTTCGTCTAACTTTCAATTACTTGGACTCTTCCTCTTACTGGCAACCAAACATGCTTTCTTCATACAAATAATGTTTAGTCCTTTCGTCTAACTTTCAATTACTTGGACTCTTCCTCTTACTGGCAACCAAACATGTTTTCTTCATACAAATAATGTTTAGTACTTTCGTCTAACTTTCAATTACTTGGACTCTTCCTCTTGCTGGCAACCATACATCTTTTCTTCTTACAAATAATGCTTAGTCTTTTCGTCTAACTTTCAATTACTTGGACTCTTCCTCTTACTGGCAACCAAACATGCTTTCTTCATACAAATAATGTTTAGTACTTTCGTCTAACTTTCAATTACTTGGACTCTTCCTCTTGCTGGCAACCATACATCTTTTCTTCTTACAAATAATGCTTAGTCTTTTCGTCTAACTTTCAATTACTTGGACTCTTCCTCTTACTGGCAACCAAACATGCTTTCTTCATACAAATAATGTTTAGTACTTTCGTCTATCTTTCAATTACTTGGTCTCTTCCTCTTGCTGGCAACCATACATCTTTTCTTCTTACAAATAATGCTTAGTCTTTTCGTCTAACTTTCAATTACTTGGACTCTTCCTCTTACTGCCAAACAAACATGCTTTCTTCATACAAATAATGTTTAGTACTTTCGACTAACTTTCAATTACTTGGACTCTTCCTCTTGCTGGCAACCATACATCTTTTCTTCTTACAAATAATGCTTAGTCTTTTCGTCTAACTTTCAATTACTTGGACTCTTCCTCTTACTGGCAACCAAACATGCTTTCTTCATACAAATAATGTTTAGTCCTTTGGTCTAACTTTCAATTACTTGGACTCTTCCTCTTACTGGCAACCAAACATGCTTTCTTCATACAAATAATGTTTAGTACTTTCGTCTAACTTTCAATTACTTGGACTCTTCCTCTTGCTGGCAACCATACATCTTTTGTTCTTACAAATAATGCTTAGTCTTTTCGTCTAACTTTCAATTACTTGGACTCTTCCTCTTACTGGCAACTAAACATGCTTTCTTCATACAAATAATGTTTAGTACTTTCGTCTAACTTTCAATTACTTGGACTCTTCCTCTTACTGGCAACCAAACATGCTTTCTTCATACAAATAATGTTTAGTACTTTCGTCTAACTTTCAATTACTTGGACTCTTCCTCTTGCTCGCAACCATACATCTTTTCTTCTTACAAATAATGCTTAGTCTTTTCGTCTATCTTTCAATTACTTGGACTCTTCCTCTTACTGGCAACCAAACATGCTTTCTTCATACAAATAATGTTTAGTCCTTTCGTCTAACTTTCAATTACTTGGACTCTTCCTCTTGCTGGCAACCAAACATGCTTTCTTCATACAAATAATCTTTAGTTCTTTCGTCTAACTTTCAATTACTTGGACTCTTCCTCTTGCTGGCAACCATACATCTTTTCTTCTTACAAATAATGCTTAGTCTTTTCGTCTAACTTTCAATTACTTGGACTCTTCCTCTTACCGGAAACCAAACATGCTTTCTTCATACAAATAATGTCTAGTTCTTTTGTCTAACTTTCTAGTACTTGGACTCTTCCTCTTGCTGGCAACTATACATCTTTTCTTCTTACAAATAATGCTTAGTCTTTTCGTCTAACTTTCAATTACTTGGACTCTTCCTCTTACTGGCAACCAAACAGGCTTTCTTCATACAAATAATGTTTAGTACTTTCGTCTAACTTTCAATTACTTGAACTCTTCCTCTTACTGGCAACCAAACATGCTTTCTTCATACAAATAATGTTTAGTCATTTCGTCTAACTTTCAATTACTTGGACTCTTCCTCTTACTGGCAACCAAACATCTTTTCTTCATACAAATAATGTTTAGTACTTTCGTCTAACTTTCAATTACTTGGACTCTTCCTCTTGCTGGCAACCATACATCTTTTCTTCTTACAAATAATGCTTAGTCTTTTCGTCTAACTTTCAATTACCTGGACTCTTCCTCTTACTGGCAACCAAACATATTTTCTTCATACAAATAATGTTTAGTACTTTCGTCTAACTTTCAATTACTTGGACTCTTCCTCTTGCTGGCAACCATACATCTTTTCTTCTTACAAATAATGCTTAGTCTTTTCGTCTAACTTTCAATTACTTGGACTCTTCCTCTTACTGGCAACCAAACATGCTTTCTTCATACAAATAATGTTTAGTACTTTCGTCTAACTTTCAATTACTTGGACTCTTCCTCTTGCTGGCAACCATACATCTTTTCTTCTTACAAATAATGCTTAGTCTTTTCGTCTAACTTTCAATTACTTGGACTCTTCCTCTTACTGGCAACCAAACATGCTTTCTTCATACAAATAATGTTTAGTACTTTCGTCTATCTTTCAATTACTTGGTCTCTTCCTCTTGCTGGCAACCATACATCTTTTCTTCTTACAAATAATGCTTAGTCTTTTCGTCTAACTTTCAATTACTTGGACTCTTCCTCTTACTGGCAAACAAACATGCTTTCTTCATACAAATAATGTTTAGTACTTTCGACTAACTTTCAATTACTTGGACTCTTCCTCTTGCTGGCAACCATACATCTTTTCTTCTTACAAATAATGCTTAGTCTTTTCGTCTAACTTTCAATTACTTGGACTCTTCCTCTTACTGGCAACCAAACATGCTTTCTTCATACAAATAATGTTTAGTCCTTTGGTCTAACTTTCAATTACTTGGACTCTTCCTCTTACTGGCAACCAAACATGCTTTCTTCATACAAATAATGTTTAGTACTTTCGTCTAACTTTCAATTACTTGGACTCTTCCTCTTGCTGGCAACCATACATCTTTTGTTCTTACAAATAATGCTTAGTCTTTTCGTCTAACTTTCAATTACTTGGACTCTTCCTCTTACTGGCAACTAAACATGCTTTCTTCATACAAATAATGTTTAGTACTTTCGTCTAACTTTCAATTACTTGGACTCTTCCTCTTACTGGCAACCAAACATGCTTTCTTCATACAAATAATGTTTAGTACTTTCGTCTAACTTTCAATTACTTGGACTCTTCCTCTTGCTCGCAACCATACATCTTTTCTTCTTACAAATAATGCTTAGTCTTTTCGTCTATCTTTCAATTACTTGGACTCTTCCTCTTACTGGCAACCAAACATGCTTTCTTCATACAAATAATGTTTAGTCCTTTCGTCTAACTTTCAATTACTTGGACTCTTCCTCTTGCTGGCAACCAAACATGCTTTCTTCATACAAATAATCTTTAGTTCTTTCGTCTAACTTTCAATTACTTGGACTCTTCCTCTTGCTGGCAACCATACATCTTTTCTTCTTACAAATAATGCTTAGTCTTTTCGTCTAACTTTCAATTACTTGGACTCTTCCTCTTACCGGAAACCAAACATGCTTTCTTCATACAAATAATGTCTAGTTCTTTTGTCTAACTTTCTAGTACTTGGACTCTTCCTCTTGCTGGCAACTATACATCTTTTCTTCTTACAAATAATGCTTAGTCTTTTCGTCTAACTTTCAATTACTTGGACTCTTCCTCTTACTGGCAACCAAACAGGCTTTCTTCATACAAATAATGTTTAGTACTTTCGTCTAACTTTCAATTACTTGAACTCTTCCTCTTACTGGCAACCAAACATGCTTTCTTCATACAAATAATGTTTAGTCATTTCGTCTAACTTTCAATTACTTGGACTCTTCCTCTTACTGGCAACCAAACATCTTTTCTTCATACAAATAATGTTTAGTACTTTCGTCTAACTTTCAATTACTTGGACTCTTCCTCTTGCTGGCAACCATACATCTTTTCTTCTTACAAATAATGCTTAGTCTTTTCGTCTAACTTTCAATTACCTGGACTCTTCCTCTTACTGGCAACCAAACATATTTTCTTCATACAAATAATGTTTAGTACTTTCGTCTAACTTTCAATTACTTGGACTCTTCCTCTTGCTGGCAACCATACATCTTTTCTTCTTACAAATAATGCTTAGTCTTTTCGTCTAACTTTCAATTACTTGGACTCTTCCTCTTACTGGCAACCAAACATGCTTTCTTCATACAAATAATGTTTAGTACTTTCGTCTAACTTTCAATTACTTGGACTCTTCCTCTTGCTGGCAACCATACATCTTTTCTTCTTACAAATAATGCTTAGTCTTTTCGTCTAACTTTCAATTACTTGGACTCTTCCTCTTACTGGCAACCAAACATGCTTTCTTCATACAAATAATGTTTAGTTCTTTCGTCTAACTTTCAATTACTTGGACTCTTCCTCTTGCTGGCAACCATACATCTTTTCTTCTTACAAATAATGCTTAGTCTTTTCGTCTAACTTTCAGTTACTTGGACTCTTCCTCTTACTGGCAACCAAACATGCTTTCTTCATACAAATAATGTTTAGTCCTTTCGTCTAACTTTCAATTACTTGGACTCTTCCTCTTACTGGCAACCAAACATGCTTTCTTCATACAAATAATGTTTAGTACTTTCGTCTAACTTTCAATTACTTGGACTCTTCCTCTTGCTGGCAACCATACATCTTTTCTTCTTACAAATAATGCTTAGTCTTTTCGTCTAACTTTCAATTACTTGGACTCTTCCTCTTACTGGCAACCAAACATGCTTTCTTCATACAAATAATGTTTAGTACTTTCGTCTAACTTTCAATTACTTGGACTCTTCCTCTTACTGGCAACCAAACATGCTTTCTTCATACAAATAATATTTAGTACTTTCGTCTAACTTTCAATTACTTGGACTCTTCCTCTTGCTGGCAACCATACATCTTTTCTTCTTACAAATAATGCTTAGTGTTTTCGTCTAACTTTCAATTACTTGGACTCTTCCTCTTACTGGCAACCAAACATGCTTTCTTCATACAAATAATGTTTAGTCCTTTCGTCTAACTTTCAATTACTTGGACTCTTCCTCTTACTGGTAACCAAACATGCTTTCTTCATACAAATAATGTTTAGTACTTTCGCCTAACTTTCAATTACTTGGACTCTTCCTCTTACTGTCAACCAAACATGCTTTCTTCATACAAATAATGTTTAGTCCTTTCGTCTAACTTTCAATTACTTGGACTCTTCCTCTTACTGGCAACCAAACATGCTTTCTTCATACAAATAATGTTTAGTGCTTTCGTCTAACTTTCAATTATTTGGACTCTTCCTCTTACTGGCAACAAACATGCTGTCTTCATACAAATAATGTTTAGTCCTTTCGTCTAACTTTCAATTACTTGGACTCTTCCTCTTACTGGCAACCAAACATGCTTTCTTCATACAAATAATGTTTAGTACTTTCGTCTAACTTTCAATTACTTGGACTCTTCCTCTTACTGGCAACCAAACATGCTTTCTTCATACAAATAATGTTTAGTCTTTTCGTCTAACTTTCAATTACTTGGACTCTTCCTCTTACTGGCAACCAAACATGCTTTCTTCATACAAATAATGTTTAGTACTTTCGTCTAACTTTCAATTACTTGGACTCTTCCTCTTACTGGCAACCAAACATGCTTTCTTCATACAAATAATGTTTAGTCTTTTCGTCTAACTTTCAATTACTTGGACTCTTCCTCTTACTGGCAACCAAACATGCTTTCTTCATACAAATAATGTTTAGTACTTTCGTCTAACTTTCAATTACTTGGACTCTTCCTCTTACTGGCAACCAAACATGCTTTCTTCATACAAATAATGTTTAGTACTTTCGTCTAACTTTCAATTACTTGGACTCTTCCTCTTACTGGCAACCAAACATGCTTTCTTCATACAAATAATGTTTAGTACTTTCGTCTAACTTTCAATTACTTGGACTCTTCCTCTTGCTGGCAACCAAACATGCTTTCTTCATACAAATAATGTTTAGTCTTTTCGTCTAACTTTCAATTACTTGGACTCTTCCTCTTACTGGCAACCAAACATGCTTTCTTCATACAAATAATGTTTAGTACTTTCGTCTAACTTTCAATTACTTGGACTCTTCCTCTTACTGGCAACCAAACATGCTTTCTTCATACAAATAATGTTTAGTCCTTTCGTCTAACTTTCAATTACTTGGACTCTTCCTCTTACTGGTAACCAAACATGCTTTCTTCATACAAATAATGTTTAGTACTTTCGTCTAACTTTCAATTACTTGGACTCTTCCTCTTACTGGCAACCAAACATGCTTTCTTCATACAAATAATGTTTAGTCCTTTCGTCTAACTTTCAATTACTTGGACTCTTCCTCTTACTGGCAACCAAACATGCTTTCTTCATACAAATAATGTTTAGTACTTTCGTCTAACTTTCAATTACTTGGACTCTTCCTCTTACTGGCAACAAACATGCTGTCTTCATACAAATAATTTTTAGTCCTTTCGTCTAACTTTCAATTACTTGGACTCTTCCTCTTACTGGCAACCAAACATGCTTTCTTCATACAAATAATGTTTAGTACTTTCGTCTAACTTTCAATTACTTGGACTCTTCCTCTTACTGGCAACCAAACATGCTTTCTTCATACAAATAATGTTTAGTCTTTTCGTCTAACTTTCAATTACTTGGACTCTTCCTCTTACTGCCAACCAAACATGCTTTCTTCATACAAATAATGTTTAGTACTTTCGTCTAACTTTCAATTACTTGGACTCTTCCTCTTACTGGCAACCAAACATGCTTTCTTCATACAAATAATGTTTAGTCTTTTCGTCTAACTTTCAATTACTTGGACTCTTCCTCTTACTGGCAACCAAACATGCTTTCTTCATACAAATAATGTTTAGTACTTTCGTCTAACTTTCAATTACTTGGACTCTTCCTCTTGCTGGCAACCATACATCTTTTCTTCTTACAAATAATGCTTAGTCTTTTCGTCTATCTTTCAATTACTTGGACTCTTCCTCTTACTGGCAACCAAACATGCTTTCTTCATACAAATAATGTTTAGTCCTTTCGTCTAACTTTCAATTACTTGGACTCTTCCTCTTACTGGCAACCAAACATGCTTTCTTCATACAAATAATGTTTAGTACTTTCGTCTAACTTTCCATTACTTGGACTCTTCCTCTTACTGCCAACCAAACATGCTTTCTTCATACAAATAATGTTTAGTCCTTTCGTCTAACTTTCAATTACTTGGACTCTTCCTCTTACTGGCAACCAAACATTCTTTCTTCATACAAATAATGTTTAGTACTTTCTTCTAACTTTCAATTACTTGGACTCTTCCTCTTACTGGCAACCAAACATGCTTTCTTCATACAAATAATGTTTAGTACTTTCGTCTATCTTTCAATTACTTGGACTCTTCCTCTTGCTGGCAACCATACAACTTTTCTTCTTACAAATAATGCTTAGTCTTTTCGTCTAACTTTCAATTACTTGGACTCTTCCTCTTACAGTCAACCAAACATGCTTTTTTCATACAAATAATGTTTACTTCTTTCGTCTAACTTTCAATTACTTGGACTCTTCCTCTTACTGGCAACCAAACATCCATTTTCATACAAATAATGTTTAGTTCTTTCGTCTAACTTTCAATTACTTTGACTCTTCCTCTTACTGGCAACCAAACATCCTTTTTTCATACAAATAATGTTTAGTACTTTCGTCTAACTTTCAATTACTTGGACTCTTCCTATTACTGGCAACCAAACATGCTTTCTTCATACAAATAATGTTTAGTACTTTCGTCTAACTTTCAATTACTTGGACTCTTCCTCTTGCTGGCAACCATACATCTTTTCTTCTTACAAATAATGCTTAGTCTTTTCGTCTAACTTTCAATTACTTGGACTCTTCCTCTTACTGGCAACCAAACATGCTTTCTCCATGCAAATAATGTTTAGTACCTTCGTCTAACTTTCAATTACTTGGACTCTTCCTCTTACTGGCACCCAAACATGCTTTCTTCTTACAAATAATGCTTAGTGTTTTCGTCTAACTTTCAATTGCTTGGACTCTACCTCTTACTGGCAACCAAACATGCTTTCTTCATACAAATAATGTTTAGTCCTTTCGTCTAACTTTCAATTACTTGGACTCTTCCTCTTACTGGCAACCAAACATGCTTTCTTCATACAAATAATGTTTAGTACATTCGTCTAACTTTCAATTACTTGGACTCTTCCTCTTACTGGCAACCAAACATCCTTTTTTCATACAAATAATGTTTAGTACTTTCGTCTAACTTTCAATTACTTGGACTCTTCCTCTTACTGGCAACCAAACATGCTTTCTTCATACAAATAATGTTTAGTCCTTTCGTCTAACTTTCAATTACTTGGACTCTTCCTCTTACTGGCAACCAAACATTCTTTCTTCATACAAATAATGTTTAGTACTTTCTTCTAACTTTCAATTACTTGGACTCTTCCTCTTACTGGCAACCAAACATGCTTTCTTCATACAAATAATGTTTAGTACTTTCGTCTATCTTTCAATTACTTGGACTCTTCCTCTTGCTGGCAACCATACAACTTTTCTTCTTACAAATAATGCTTAGTACTTTCGTCTAACTTTCAATTACTTGGACTCTTCCTCTTACAGTCAACCAAACATGCTTTTTTCATACAAATAATGTTTACTTCTTTCGTCTAACTTTCAATTACTTGGACTCTTCCTCTTACTGGCAACCAAACATCCATTTTCATACAAATAATGTTTAGTTCTTTCGTCAAACTTTCAATTACTTGGACTCTTCCTATTACTGGAAACCAAACATCCTTTTTTCATACAAATAATGTTTAGTACTTTCGTCTAACTTTCAATTACTTGGACTCTTCCTCTTACTGGCAACAAACATGCTGTCTTCATACAAATAATGTTTAGTCCTTTCGTCTAACTTTCAATTACTTGGACTCTTCCTCTTACTGGCAACCAAACATGCTTTCTTCATACAAATAATGTTTAGTACTTTCGTCTAACTTTCAATTACTTGGACTCTTCCTCTTACTGGCAACCAAACATGCTTTCTTCATACAAATAATGTTTAGTCTTTTCGTCTAACTTTCAATTACTTGGACTCTTCCTCTTACTGCCAACCAAACATGCTTTCTTCATACAAATAATGTTTAGTACTTTCGTCTAACTTTCAATTACTTGGACTCTTCCTCTTACTGGCAACCAAACATGCTTTCTTCATACAAATAATGTTTAGTCTTTTCGTCTAACTTTCAATTACTTGGACTCTTCCTCTTACTGGCAACCAAACATGCTTTCTTCATACAAATAATGTTTAGTACTTTCGTCTAACTTTCAATTACTTGGACTCTTCCTCTTACTGGCTACCAAACATGCTTTCTTCATACAAATAATGTTTAGTCTTTTCGTCTAACTTTCAATTACTTGGACTCTTCCTCTTACTGGCAACCAAACATGCTTTCTTCATACAAATAATGTTTAGTACTTTCGTCTAACTTTCAATTACTTGGACTCTTCCTCTTACTGGCAACCAAACATGCTTTCTTCATACAAATAATGTTTAGTACTTTCGTCTAACTTTCAATTACTTGGACTCTTCCTCTTACTGGCAACCAAACATGCTTTCTTCATACAAATAATGTTTAGTACTTTCGTCTAACTTTCAATTACTTGGACTCTTCCTCTTGCTGGCAACCAAACATGCTTTCTTCATACAAATAATGTTTAGTCTTTTCGTCTAACTTTCAATTACTTGGACTCTTCCTCTTACTGGCAACCAAACATGCTTTCTTCATACAAATAATGTTTAGTACTTTCGTCTAACTTTCAATTACTTGGACTCTTCCTCTTACTGGCAACCAAACATGCTTTCTTCATACAAATAATGTTTAGTCCTTTCGTCTAACTTTCAATTACTTGGACTCTTCCTCTTACTGGTAACCAAACATGCTTTCTTCATACAAATAATGTTTAGTACTTTCGTCTAACTTTCAATTACTTGGACTCTTCCTCTTACTGGCAACCAAACATGCTTTCTTCATACAAATAATGTTTAGTCCTTTCGTCTAACTTTCAATTACTTGGACTCTTCCTCTTACTGGCAACCAAACATGCTTTCTTCATACAAATAATGTTTAGTACTTTCGTCTAACTTTCAATTACTTGGACTCTTCCTCTTACTGGCAACAAACATGCTGTCTTCATACAAATAATGTTTAGTCCTTTCGTCTAACTTTCAATTACTTGGACTCTTCCTCTTACTGGCAACCAAACATGCTTTCTTCATACAAATAATGTTTAGTACTTTCGTCTAACTTTCAATTACTTGGACTCTTCCTCTTACTGGCAACCAAACATGCTTTCTTCATACAAATAATGTTTAGTCTTTTCGTCTAACTTTCAATTACTTGGACTCTTCCTCTTACTGGCAACCAAACATGCTTTCTTCATACAAATAATTGTTAGTACTTTCGTCTAACTTTCAATTACTTGGACTCTTCCTCTTACTGGCAACCAAACATGCTTTCTTCATACAAATAATGTTTAGTCTTTTCGTCTAACTTTCAATTACTTGGACTCTTCCTCTTACTGGCAACCAAACATGCTTTCTTCATACAAATAATGTTTAGTACTTTCGTCTAACTTTCAATTACTTGGACTCTTCCTCTTACTGGCAACCAAACATGCTTTCTTCATACAAATAATGTTTAGTACTTTCGTCTAACTTTCAATTACTTGGACTCTTCCTCTTACTGGCAACCAAACATGCTTTCTTCATACAAATAATGTTTAGTACTTTCGTCTAACTTTCAATTACTTGGACTCTTCCTCTTGCTGGCAACCAAACATGCTTTCTTCATACAAATAATGTTTAGTCTTTTCGTCTAACTTTCAATTACTTGGACTCTTCCTCTTACTGGCAACCAAACATGCTTTCTTCATACAAATAATGTTTAGTCTTTTCGTCTAACTTTCAATTACTTGGACTCTTCCTCTTACTGGCAACCAAACATGCTTTCTTCATACAAATAATGTTTAGTACTTTCGTCTAACTTTCAATTACTTGGACTCTTCCTCTTACTGGCAACCAAACATGCTTTCTTCATAAAAATAATGTTTAGTCCTTTCGTCTAACTTTCAATTACTTGGACTCTTCCTCTTACTGGCAACCAAACATGCTTTCTTCATACAAATAATGTTTAGTACCTTCGTCTAACTTTCAATTACTTGGACTCTTCCTCTTACTGGCAACCAAACATGCTTTCTTCATACAAATAATGTTTAGTACTTTCGTCTAACTTTCCATTACTTGGACTCTTCCTCTTACTGGCAACCAAACATGCTTTCTTCATACAAATAATGTTTAGTCCTTTCGTCTAACTTTCAATTACTTGGACTCTTCCTCTTACTGGCAACCAAAGATGCTTTCTCCATACAAATAATGTTTAGTACTTTCGTCTAACTTTCAATTACTTGGACTCTTCCTCTTGCTGGCAACCATACATCTTTTCTTCTTACAAATAATGCTTAGTGTTTTCGTCTAACTTTCAATTACTTGGACTCTTCCTCTTACTGGCAACCAAACATGCTTTCTTCATACAAATAATGTTTAGTCCTTTCGTCTAACTTTCAATTACTTGGACTCTTCCTCTTACTGGTAACCAAACATGCTTTCTTCATACAAATAATGTTTAGTACTTTCGCCTAACTTTCAATTACTTGGACTCTTCCTCTTACTGTCAACCAAACATGCTTTCTTCATACAAATAATGTTTAGTCCTTTCGTCTAACTTTCAATTACTTGGACTCTTCCTCTTACTGGCAACCAAACATGCTTTCTTCATACAAATAATGTTTAGTGCTTTCGTCTAACTTTCAATTATTTGGACTCTTCCTCTTACTGGCAACAAACATGCTGTCTTCATACAAATAATGTTTAGTCCTTTCGTCTAACTTTCAATTACTTGGACTCTTCCTCTTACTGGCAACCAAACATGCTTTCTTCATACAAATAATGTTTAGTACTTTCGTCTAACTTTCAATTACTTGGACTCTTCCTCTTACTGGCAACCAAACATGCTTTCTTCATACAAATAATGTTTAGTCTTTTCGTCTAACTTTCAATTACTTGGACTCTTCCTCTTACTGGCAACCAAACATGCTTTCTTCATACAAATAATGTTTAGTACTTTCGTCTAACTTTCAATTACTTGGACTCTTCCTCTTACTGGCAACCAAACATGCTTTCTTCATACAAATAATGTTTAGTCTTTTCGTCTAACTTTCAATTACTTGGACTCTTCCTCTTACTGGCAACCAAACATGCTTTCTTCATACAAATAATGTTTAGTACTTTCGTCTAACTTTCAATTACTTGGACTCTTCCTCTTACTGGCAACAAACATGCTGTCTTCAAACAAATAATTTTTAGTCCTTTCGTCTAACTTTCAATTACTTGGACTCTTCCTCTTACTGGCAACCAAACATGCTTTCTTCATACAAATAATGTTTAGTACTTTCGTCTAACTTTCAATTACTTGGACTCTTCCTCTTACTGGCAACCAAACATGCTTTCTTCATACAAATAATGTTTAGTCTTTTCGTCTAACTTTCAATTACTTGGACTCTTCCTCTTACTGCCAACCAAACATGCTTTCTTCATACAAATAATGTTTAGTACTTTCGTCTAACTTTCAATTACTTGGACTCTTCCTCTTACTGGCAACCAAACATGCTTTCTTCATACAAATAATGTTTAGTCTTTTCGTCTAACTTTCAATTACTTGGACTCTTCCTCTTACTGGCAACCAAACATGCTTTCTTCATACAAATAATGTTTAGTACTTTCGTCTAACTTTCAATTACTTGGACTCTTCCTCTTACTGGCAACCAAACATGCTTTCTTCATACAAATAATGTTTAGTACTTTCGTCTAACTTTCAATTACTTGGACTCTTCCTCTTACTGGCAACCAAACATGCTTTCTTCATACAAATAATGTTTAGTACTTTCGTCTAACTTTCAATTACTTGGACTCTTCCTCTTGCTGGCAACCAAACATGCTTTCTTCATACAAATAATGTTTAGTCTTTTCGTCTAACTTTCAATTACTTGGACTCTTCCTCTTACTGGCAACCAAACATGCTTTCTTCATACAAATAATGTTTAGTCTTTTCGTCTAACTTTCAATTACTTGGACTCTTCCTCTTACTGGCAACCAAACATGCTTTCTTCATACAAATAATGTTTAGTACTTTCGTCTAACTTTCAATTACTTGGACTCTTCCTCTTACTGGCAACCAAACATGCTTTCTTCATACAAATAATGTTTAGTCCTTTCGTCTAACTTTCAATTACTTGGACTCTTCCTCTTACTGGCAACCAAACATGCTTTCTTCATACACATAATGTTTAGTACTTTCGTCTAACTTTCAATTACTTGGACTCTTCCTCTTACTGGCAACCAAACATGCTTTCTTCATACAAATAATGTTTAGTACTTTCGTCTAACTTTCAATTACTTGGACTCTTCCTCTTACTGGCAACCAAACATGCTTTCTTCATACAAATAATGTTTAGTCCTTTCGTCTAACTTTCAATTACTTGGACTCTTCCTCTTACTGGCAACCAAAGATGCTTTCTTCATACAAATAATGTTTAGTACTTTCGTCTAACTTTCAATTACTTGGACTCTTCCTCTTACTGGCAACCAAACATGCTTTCTTCATACAAATAATGTTTAGTCCTTTCGTCTAACTTTCAATTACTTGGACTCTTCCTCTTACTGGCAACCAAACATGCTTTCTTCATACAAATAATGTTTAGTACTTTCGTCTAACTTTCAATTACTTGGACTCTTCCTCTTGCTGGCAACCAAACATGCTTTCTTCATACAAATAATGTTTAGTCTTTTCGTCTAACTTTCAATTACTTGGACTCTTCCTCTTACTGGCAACCAAACATGCTTTCTTCATACAAATAATGTTTAGTACTTTCGTCTAACTTTCAATTACTTGGACTCTTCCTCTTACTGGCAACCAAACATGCTTTCTTCATACAAATAATGTTTAGTCCTTTCGTCTAACTTTCAATTACTTGGACTCTTCCTCTTACTGGCAACCAAACATGCTTTCTTCATACAAATAATGTTTAGTACTTTCGTCTAACTTTCAATTACTTGGACTCTTCCTCTTACTGGCAACCAAACATGCTTTCTTCATACAAATAATGTTTAGTCCTTTCGTCTAACTTTCAATTACTTGGACTCTTCCTCTTACTGGCAACCAAAGATGATTTCTTCATACAAATAATGTTTAGTACTTTCGTCTAACTTTCAATTACTTGGACTCTTCCTCTTACTGGCAACCAAACATGCTTTCTTCATACAAATAATGTTTAGTCCTTTCGTCTAACTTTCAATTACTTGTACTCTTCCTCTTGCTGGCAACCAAACATGCTTTCTTCATACAAATAATGTTTAGTTCTTTCGTCTAACTTTCAATTACTTGGACTCTTCCTCTTACTGGCAACCAAACATGCTTTCTTCATACAAATAATGTTTAGTTCTTTCGTCTAACTTTCAATTACTTGGACTCTTCCTCTTACTGGCAACCAAACATGCTTTCTTCATACAAATAATGTTTAGTCTTTTCGTCTAACTTTCAATTACTTGGACTCTTCCTCTTACTGGCAACCAAACATGCTTTCTTCATACAAATAATGTTTAGTACTTTCGTCTAACTTTCAATTACTTGGACTCTTCCTCTTGCTGGCAACCAAACATGCTTTCTTCATACAAATAATGTTTAGTCTTTTCGTCTAACTTTCAATTACTTGGACTCTTCCTCTTACTGGCAACCAAACATGCTTTCTTCATACAAATAATGTTTAGTTCTTTCGTCTAACTTTCAATTACTTGGACTCTTCCTCTTGCTGGCAACCAAACATGCTTTCTTCATACAAATAATGTTTAGTCTTTTCGTCTAACTTTCAATTACTTGGACTCTTCCTCTTACTGGCAACCAAACATGCTTTCTTCATACAAATAATGTTTAGTCTTTTCGTCTAACTTTCAATTACTTGGACTCTTCCTCTTACTGGCAACCAAACATGCTTTCTTCATACAAATAATGTTTAGTCTTTTCGTCTAACTTTCAATTACTTGGACTCTTCCTCTTACTGGCAACCAAACATGCTTTCTTCATACAAATAATGTTTAGTACTTTCGTCTAACTTTCAATTACTTGGACTCTTCCTCTTACTGGCAACCAAACATGCTTTCTTCATACAAATAATGTTTAGTCCTTTCGTCTAACTTTCAATTACTTGGACTCTTCCTCTTACTGGCAACCAAACATGCTTTCTTCATACACATAATGTTTAGTACTTTCGTCTAACTTTCAATTACTTGGACTCTTCCTCTTACTGGCAACCAAACATGCTTTCTTCATACAAATAATGTTTAGTACTTTCGTCTAACTTTCAATTACTTGGACTCTTCCTCTTACTGGCAACCAAACATGCTTTCTTCATACAAATAATGTTTAGTCCTTTCGTCTAACTTTCAATTACTTGGACTCTTCCTCTTACTGGCAACCAAAGATGCTTTCTTCATACAAATAATGTTTAGTACTTTCGTCTAACTTTCAATTACTTGGACTCTTCCTCTTACTGGCAACCAAACATGCTTTCTTCATACAAATAATGTTTAGTCCTTTCGTCTAACTTTCAATTACTTGGACTCTTCCTCTTACTGGCAACCAAACATGCTTTCTTCATACAAATAATGTTTAGTACTTTCGTCTAACTTTCAATTACTTGGACTCTTCCTCTTGCTGGCAACCAAACATGCTTTCTTCATACAAATAATGTTTAGTCTTTTCGTCTAACTTTCAATTACTTGGACTCTTCCTCTTACTGGCAACCAAACATGCTTTCTTCATACAAATAATGTTTAGTACTTTCGTCTAACTTTCAATTACTTGGACTCTTCCTCTTACTGGCAACCAAACATGCTTTCTTCATACAAATAATGTTTAGTCCTTTCGTCTAACTTTCAATTACTTGGACTCTTCCTCTTACTGGCAACCAAACATGCTTTCTTCATACAAATAATGTTTAGTACTTTCGTCTAACTTTCAATTACTTGGACTCTTCCTCTTACTGGCAACCAAACATGCTTTCTTCATACAAATAATGTTTAGTCCTTTCGTCTAACTTTCAATTACTTGGACTCTTCCTCTTACTGGCAACCAAAGATGCTTTCTTCATACAAATAATGTTTAGTACTTTCGTCTAACTTTCAATTACTTGGACTCTTCCTCTTACTGGCAACCAAACATGCTTTCTTCATACAAATAATGTTTAGTCCTTTCGTCTAACTTTCAATTACTTGTACTCTTCCTCTTGCTGGCAACCAAACATGCTTTCTTCATACAAATAATGTTTAGTTCTTTCGTCTAACTTTCAATTACTTGGACTCTTCCTCTTACTGGCAACCAAACATGCTTTCTTCATACAAATAATGTTTAGTTCTTTCGTCTAACTTTCAATTACTTGGACTCTTCCTCTTACTGGCAACCAAACATGCTTTCTTCATACAAATAATGTTTAGTCTTTTCATCTAACTTTCAATTACTTGGACTCTTCCTCTTACTGGCAACCAAACATGCTTTCTTCATACAAATAATGTTTAGTACTTTCGTCTAACTTTCAATTACTTGGACTCTTCCTCTTGCTGGCAACCAAACATGCTTTCTTCATACAAATAATGTTTAGTCTTTTCGTCTAACTTTCAATTACTTGGACTCTTCCTCTTACTGGCAACCAAACATGCTTTCTTCATACAAATAATGTTTAGTTCTTTCGTCTAACTTTCAATTACTTGGACTCTTCCTCTTGCTGGCAACCAAACATGCTTTCTTCATACAAATAATGTTTAGTCTTTTCGTCTAACTTTCAATTACTTGGACTCTTCCTCTTACTGGCAACCAAACATGCTTTCTTCATACAAATAATGTTTAGTCTTTTCGTCTAACTTTCAATTACTTGGACTCTTCCTCTTGCTGGCAACCAAACATGCTTTCTTCATACAAATAATGTTTAGTCCTTTCGTCTAACTTTCAATTACATGGACTCTTCCTCTTACTGGCAACCAAACATGCTTTCTTCATACAAATAATGTTTAGTCTTTTCGTCTAACTTTCAATTACTTGGACTCTTCCTCTTACTGGCAACCAAACATGCTTTCTTCATACAAATAATGTTTAGTCCTTTCGTCTAACTTTCAATTACTTGGACTCTTCCTCTTACTGGCAACCAAACATGCTTTCTTCATACAAATAATGTTTAGTCCTTTCGTCTAACTTTCAATTACTTGGACTCTTCCTCTTACTGGCAACCAAACATGCTTTCTTCATACAAATAATGTTTAGTCCTTTCGTCTAACTTTCAATTACTTGGACTCT
Organism: Acanthosepion esculentum; assembly: GCA_964036315.1. NCBI lineage: Eukaryota > Metazoa > Mollusca > Cephalopoda > Sepiida > Sepiidae > Acanthosepion > Acanthosepion esculentum. The sequence goes on along the minus strand of OZ038477.1, from coordinate 29,498,120 downwards.
TCCTCTTACTGGCAACCAAACATGCTTTCTTCATACAAATAATGTTTAGTCCTTTCGTCTAACTTTCAATTACTTGGACTCTTCCTCTTACTGGCAACCAAACATGCTTTCTTCATACAAATAATGTTTAGTCCTTTCGTCTAACTTTCAATTACTTGGACTCTTCCTCTTACTGGCAACCAAACATGCTTTCTTCATACAAATAATGTTTAGTCCTTTCGTCTAACTTTCAATTACTTGGACTCTTCCTCTTACTGGCAACCAAACATGCTTTCTTCATACAAATAATGTTTAGTCCTTTCGTCTAACTTTCAATTACTTGGACTCTTCCTCTTACTGGCAACCAAACATGCTTTCTTCATACAAATAATGTTTAGTCCTTTCGTCTAACTTTCAATTACTTGGACTCTTCCTCTTACTGGCAACCAAACATGCTTTCTTCATACAAATAATGTTTAGTCCTTTCGTCTAACTTTCAATTACTTGGACTCTTCATCTTACTGGCAACCAAACATGCTTTCTTCATACAAATAATGTTTAGTCCTTTCGTCTAACTTTCAATTACTTGGACTCTTCCTCTTACTGGCAACCAAACATGCTTTCTTCATACAAATAATGTTTAGTCCTTTCGTCTAACTTTCAATTACTTGGACTCTTCCTCTTACTGGCAACCAAACATGCTTTCTTCATACAAATAATGTTTAGTCCTTTCGTCTAACTTTCAATTACTTGGACTCTTCCTCTTACTGGCAACCAAACATGCTTTCTTCATACAAATAATGTTTAGTCCTTTCGTCTAACTTTCAATTACTTGGACTCTTCCTCTTACTGGCAACCAAACATGCTTTCTTCATACAAATAATGTTTAGTCCTTTCGTCTAACTTTCAATTACTTGGACTCTTCATCTTACTGGCAACCAAACATGCTTTCTTCATACAAATAATGTTTAGTCCTTTCGTCTAACTTTCAATTACTTGGACTCTTCCTCTTACTGGCAACCAAACATGCTTTCTTCATACAAATAATGTTTAGTCTTTTCGTCTAACTTTCAATTACTTGGACTCTTCCTCTTACTGGCAACCAAACATGCTTTCTTCATACAAATAATGTTTAGTACTTTCGTCTAACTTTCAATTACTTGGACTCTTCCTCTTACTGGCAACCAAACATGCTTTCTTCATACAAATAATGTTTAGTCCTTTCGTCTAACTTTCAATTACTTGGACTCTTCCTCTTACTGGCAACCAAACATGCTTTCTTCATACAAATAATGTTTAGTACTTTCGTCTAACTTTCAATTACTTGGACTCTTCCTCCTACTGGCAACCAAACATGCTTTCTTCATACAAATAATGTTTAGTCCTTTCGTCTAACTTTCAATTACTTGGACTCTTCCTCTTACTGGCAACCAAAGATGCTTTCTTCATACAAATAATGTTTAGTACTTTCGTCTAACTTTCAATTACTTGGACTCTTCCTCTTACTGGCAACCAAACATGCTTTCTTCATACAAATAATGTTTAGTCCTTTCGTCTAACTTTCAATTACTTTACTCTTCCTCTTGCTGGCAACCAAACATGCTTTCTTCATACAAATAATGTTTAGTTCTTTCGTCTAACTTTCAATTACTTGGACTCTTCCTCTTACTGGCAACCAAACATGTTTCTTCATACAAATAATGTTTAGTTCTTTCGTCTAACTTTCAATTACTTGGACTCTTCCTCTTACTGGCAACCAAACATGCTTTCTTCATACAAATAATGTTTAGTCTTTTCGTCTAACTTTCAATTACTTGGACTCTTCCTCTTACTGGCAACCAAACATGCTTTCTTCATACAAATAATGTTTAGTACTTTCGTCTAACTTTCAATTACTTGGACTCTTCCTCTTGCTGGCAACCAAACATGCTTTCTTCATACAAATAATGTTTAGTCTTTTCGTCTAACTTTCAATTACTTGGACTCTTCCTCTTACTGGCAACCAAACATGCTTTCTTCATACAAATAATGTTTAGTTCTTTCGTCTAACTTTCAATTACTTGGACTCTTCCTCTTGCTGGCAACCAAACATGCTTTCTTCATACAAATAATGTTTAGTCTTTTCGTCTAACTTTCAATTACTTGGACTCTTCCTCTTACTGGCAACCAAACATGCTTTCTTCATACAAATAATGTTTAGTCTTTTCGTCTAACTTTCAATTACTTGGACTCTTCCTCTTGCTGGCAACCAAACATGCTTTCTTCATACAAATAATGTTTAGTCCTTTCGTCTAACTTTCAATTACATGGACTCTTCCTCTTACTGGCAACCAAACATGCTTTCTTCATTCAAATAATGTTTAGTCTTTTCGTCTAACTTTCAATTACTTGGACTCTTCCTCTTACTGGCAACCAAACATGCTTTCTTCATACAAATAATGTTTAGTCTTTTCGTCTAACTTTCAATTAATTGGACTCTTCCTCTTGCTGGCAACCAAACATTCTTTCTTCATACAAATAATGTTTAGTCCTTTCGTCTAACTTTCAATTACTTGGAGTCTTCCTCTTACTGGCAACCAAACATGCTTTCTTCATACAAATAATGTTTAGTCCTTTCGTCTAACTTTCAATTACTTGGACTCTTCCTCTTACTGGCAACCAAACATGCTTTCTTCATACAAATAATGTTTAGTCCTTTCGTCTAACTTTCAATTACTTGGACTCTTCCTCTTACTGGCAACCAAACATGCTTTCTTCATACAAATAATGTTTAGTCCTTTCGTCTAACTTTCAATTACTTGGACTCTTCCTCTTACTGGCAACCAAACATGCTTTCTTCATACAAATAATGTTTAGTCCTTTCGTCTAACTTTCAATTACTTGGACTCTTCCTCTTACTGGCAACCAAACATGCTTTCTTCATACAAATAATGTTTAGTCCTTTCGTCTAACTTTCAATTACTTGGACTCTTCCTCTTACTGGCAACCAAACATGCTTTCTTCATACAAATAATGTTTAGTCCTTTCGTCTAACTTTCAATTACTTGGACTCTTCCTCTTACTGGCAACCAAACATGCTTTCTTCATACAAATAATGTTTAGTCCTTTCGTCTAACTTTCAATTACTTGGACTCTTCCTCTTACTGGCAACCAAACATGCTTTCTTCATACAAATAATGTTTAGTCCTTTCGTCTAACTTTCAATTACTTGGACTCTTCCTCTTACTGGCAACCAAACATGCTTTCTTCATACAAATAATGTTTAGTCCTTTCGTCTAACTTTCAATTACTTGGACTCTTCCTCTTACTGGCAACCAAACATGCTTTCTTCATACAAATAATGTTTAGTCCTTTCGTCTAACTTTCAATTACTTGGACTCTTCCTCTTACTGGCAACCAAACATGCTTTCTTCATACAAATAATGTTTAGTCCTTTCGTCTAACTTTCAATTACTTGGACTCTTCATCTTACTGGCAACCAAACATGCTTTCTTCATACAAATAATGTTTAGTCCTTTCGTCTAACTTTCAATTACTTGGACTCTTCCTCTTACTGGCAACCAAACATGCTTTCTTCATACAAATAATGTTTAGTCCTTTCGTCTAACTTTCAATTACTTGGACTCTTCCTCTTACTGGCAACCAAACATGCTTTCTTCATACAAATAATGTTTAGTCCTTTCGTCTAACTTTCAATTACTTGGACTCTTCCTCTTACTGGCAACCAAACATGCTTTCTTCATACAAATAATGTTTAGTCCTTTCGTCTAACTTTCAATTACTTGGACTCTTCCTCTTACTGGCAACCAAACATGCTTTCTTCATACAAATAATGTTTAGTCCTTTCGTCTAACTTTCAATTACTTGGACTCTTCCTCTTACTGGCAACCAAACATGCTTTCTTCATACAAATAATGTTTAGTCCTTTCGTCTAACTTTCAATTACTTGGACTCTTCCTCTTACTGGCAACCAAACATGCTTTCTTCATACAAATAATGTTTAGTCCTTTCGTCTAACTTTCAATTACTTGGACTCTTCCTCTTACTGGCAACCAAACATGCTTTCTTCATACAAATAATGTTTAGTCCTTTCGTCTAACTTTCAATTACTTGGACTCTTCCTCTTACTGGCAACCAAACATGCTTTCTTCATACAAATAATGTTTAGTCCTTTCGTCTAACTTTCAATTACTTGGACTCTTCCTCTTGCTGGCAACCAAACATGCTTTCTTCATACAAATAATGTTTAGTCCTTTCGTCTAACTTTCAATTACTTGGACTCTTCCTCTTACTGGCAACCAAACATGCTTTCTTCATACAAATAATGTTTAGTCCTTTCGTCTAACTTTCAATTACTTGGACTCTTCCTCTTGCTGGCAACCAAACATGCTTTTTCATACAAATAATGTTTAGTCCTTTCGTCTAACTTTCAATTACTTGGACTCTTCCTCTTACTGGCAACCAAACATGCTTTCTTCATACAAATAATGTTTAGTCTTTTCGTCTAACTTTCAATTACTTGGACTCTTCCTCTTGCTGGCAACCAAACATGCTTTCTTCATACAAATAATGTTTAGTCCTTTCGTCTAACTTTCAATTACTTGGACTCTTCCTCTTACTGGCAACCAAACATGCTTTCTTCATACAAATAATGTTTAGTCCTTTCGTCTAACTTTCAATTACTTGGACTCTTCCTCTTGCTGGCAACCAAACATGCTTTCTTCATACAAATAATGTTTAGTCCTTTCGTCTAACTTTCAATTACTTGGACTCTTCCTCTTACTGGCAACCAAACATGCTTTCTTCATACAAATAATGTTTAGTCCTTTCGTCTAACTTTCAATTACTTGGACTCTTCCTCTTACTGGCAACCAAACATGCTTTCTTCATACAAATAATGTTTAGTCCTTTCGTCTAACTTTCAATTACTTGGACTCTTCCTCTTACTGGCAACCAAACATGCTTTCTTCATACAAATAATGTTTAGTCCTTTCGTCTAACTTTCAATTACTTGGACTCTTCCTCTTACTGGCAACCAAACATGCTTTCTTCATACAAATAATGTTTAGTCCTTTCGTCTAACTTTCAATTACTTGGACTCTTCCTCTTACTGGCAACCAAACATGCTTTCTTCATAAAAATAATGTTTAGTCCTTTCGTCTAACTTTCAATTACTTGGACTCTTCCTCTTGCTGGCAACCATACATCTTTTCTTCTTACAAATAATGTTTAGTCCTTTCGTCTAACTTTCAATTACTTGGACTCTTCCTCTTGCTGGCAACCAAACATGCTTTCTTCATACAAATAATGTTTAGTCCTTTCGTCTAACTTTCAATTACTTGGACTCTTCCTCTTGCTGGCAACCAAACATGCTTTCTTCATACAAATAATGTTTAGTCCTTTCGTCTAACTTTCAATTACTTGGACTCTTCCTCTTACTGGCAACCAAACATGCTTTCTTCATACAAATAATGTTTAGTCCTTTCGTCTAACTTTCAATTACTTGGACTCTTCCTCTTACTGGCAACCAAACATGCTTTCTTCATACAAATAATGTTTAGTCCTTTCGTCTAACTTTCAATTACTTGGACTCTTCCTCTTACTGGCAACCAAACATGCTTTCTTCATACAAATAATGTTTAGTCCTTTCGTCTAACTTTCAATTACTTGGACTCTTCCTCTTACTGGCAACCAAACATGCTTTCTTCATACAAATAATGTTTAGTCCTTTCGTCTAACTTTCAATTACTTGGACTCTTCCTCTTACTGGCAACCAAACATGCTTTCTTCATACAAATAATGTTTAGTCCTTTCGTCTAACTTTCAATTACTTGGACTCTTCCTCTTACTGGCAACCAAACATGCTTTCTTCATACAAATAATGTTTAGTCCTTTCGTCTAACTTTCAATTACTTGGACTCTTCCTCTTACTGGCAACCAAACATGCTTTCTTCATACAAATAATGTTTAGTCCTTTCGTCTAACTTTCAATTACTTGGACTCTTCCTCTTACTGGCAACCAAACATGCTTTCTTCATACAAATAATGTTTAGTCCTTTCGTCTAACTTTCAATTACTTGGACTCTTCCTCTTGCTGGCAACCAAACATGCTTTCTTCATACAAATAATGTTTAGTCCTTTCGTCTAACTTTCAACTACTTGGACTCTTCCTCTTACTGGCAACCAAACATGCTTTCTTCATACAAATAATGTTTAGTCCTTTCGTCTAACTTTCAATTACTTGGACTCTTCCTCTTACTGGCAACCAAACATGCTTTCTTCATACAAATAATGTTTAGTCCTTTCGTCTAACTTTCAATTACTTGGACTCTTCCTCTTACTGGCAACCAAACATGCTTTCTTCATACAAATAATGTTTAGTCCTTTCGTCTAACTTTCAATTACTTGGACTCTTCCTCTTACTGGCAACCAAACATGCTTTCTTCATACAAATAATGTTTAGTCCTTTCGTCTAACTTTCAATTACTTGGACTCTTCCTCTTACTGGCAACCAAACATGCTTTCTTCATACAAATAATGTTTAGTCCTTTCGTCTAACTTTCAATTACTTGGACTCTTCCTCTTACTGGCAACCAAACATGCTTTCTTCATACAAATAATGTTTAGTCCTTTCGTCTAACTTTCAATTACTTGGACTCTTCCTCTTACTGGCAACCAAACATGCTTTCTTCATACAAATAATGTTTAGTCCTTTCGTCTAACTTTCAATTACTTGGACTCTTCCTCTTACTGGCAACCAAACATGCTTTCTTCATACAAATAATGTTTAGTCCTTTCGTCTAACTTTCAATTACTTGGACTCTTCCTCTTACTGGCAACCAAACATGCTTTCTTCATACAAATAATGTTTAGTCCTTTCGTCTAACTTTCAATTACTTGGACTCTTCCTCTTACTGGCAACCAAACATGCTTTCTTCATACAAATAATGTTTAGTCCTTTCGTCTAACTTTCAATTACTTGGACTCTTCCTCTTACTGGCAACCAAACATGCTTTCTTCATACAAATAATGTTTAGTCCTTTCGTCTAACTTTCAATTACTTGGACTCTTCCTCTTACTGGCAACCAAACATGCTTTCTTCATACAAATAATGTTTAGTCCTTTCGTCTAACTTTCAATTACTTGGACTCTTCCTCTTACTGGCAACCAAACATGCTTTCTTCATACAAATAATGTTTAGTCCTTTCGTCTAACTTTCAATTACTTGGACTCTTCCTCTTACTGGCAACCAAACATGCTTTCTTCATACAAATAATGTTTAGTCCTTTCGTCTAACTTTCAATTACTTGGACTCTTCCTCTTACTGGCAACCAAACATGCTTTCTTCATACAAATAATGTTTAGTCCTTTCGTCTAACTTTCAATTACTTGGACTCTTCCTCTTACTGGCAACCAAACATGCTTTCTTCATACAAATAATGTTTAGTCCTTTCGTCTAACTTTCAATTACTTGGACTCTTCCTCTTACTGGCAACCAAACATGCTTTCTTCATACAAATAATGTTTAGTCCTTTCGTCTAACTTTCAATTACTTGGACTCTTCCTCTTACTGGCAACCAAACATGCTTTCTTCATACAAATAATGTTTAGTCCTTTCGTCTAACTTTCAATTACTTGGACTCTTCCTCTTACTGGCAACCAAACATGCTTTCTTCATACAAATAATGTTTAGTCCTTTCGTCTAACTTTCAATTACTTGGACTCTTCCTCTTACTGGCAACCAAACATGCTTTCTTCATACAAATAATGTTTAGTCCTTTCGTCTAACTTTCAATTACTTGGACTCTTCCTCTTACTGGCAACCAAACATGCTTTCTTCTTACAACCGAACTTTTGTCCTTCCTTCTTGTTCTTCTTTACAACATTCTGTTGGAGTTTCTGTGTCTGTTATCAATACTGTGTCATTTGCATATCTAACGTTGTTCAGATTGTGACCGGCAATAATGAATCGTTGTCGAATTTCTAATTCTCACAGAATCGCCTTACTGTAAAGGTCGACTAGTGGACAGTATGTGCGACGCTGAGATCCGAAGACATATTGGGAGACCAAAGACGCATTCCAAAAGCGAGGCAGAGTATTACAAGACAGGAGGACTTCTTTGGTAACAAAAAAGAGTACTGATTTGCCACGTGATATTGTCCTCCTTTACGACAGCGAATGTTGGATGGTCTCATCAAAGATGAAGAAGAAACTCGAGACGACAGAGATATTGTTCTACAGAAGGATGCTAAGGATATCATAGACCGAGCGTGTGAACAACGATGACGTTTTGAAGAGGATGCAAATAAGGAGGAAGCTTATACTTAACATCAGGAAGAGGCGGCTGAAATTTCTGGGATACGTAATAAGAAAGGAGGGGCTGGAGAATCTGATACTCACAGGTTTAATAGAGGGAAAGTGAGGAAAAGGAAAGCAACACATAGCATACCTAGCTGGCTTAAGCAAGTGGATGACAGAACATGGCCTGGGGGGAGTAGCATTGAGACAAAATTTATTGAGAGCTACACGGGATAGGGAGAGTAGAGAGCCATGATAGCCTACGTCCTGAAGTGACATGGCGCATAAAAAGAAAGAAGTTCGGTGAGAGGATTATCTTACTTCCCTTTCTATTTTTGGTTTGGTTTGGTTTATTTTGTTTTACGTCATATCAACTCCAATGGGTTATTTAATGCCGACAACATTTTTAGGATAGATTCGTATGCATAGAATATGTATTCTTTGGTTTAGATTGGTTTGGTTTATTTTGATTTACGGCATATCAACCTCAATCGGTTATTTAATGCCGACAACATTTTTGGGATAGATTCGTATGAATAGAATATGTATTCTTTGGTTTAGATTGGTTTGGTTTATTTTCTTTTACGGCATATCAACCTCAATCGGTTATTTAATGCCGACAACATTTTTAGGATAGATTCGTATGCATAGAATATGTATTCTTTGGTTTAGATTGGTTTGGTTTATTTTGTTTTACGGCATATCAACCTCAATGGGTTATTTAATGCCAACAACATTTTTAGGATAGATTCGTATGAATAGAATATGTATTCTTTGGTTTAGATTGGTTTAGTTTATTTTGTTTTACGGCATATCAACCTCAATGGGTTATTTAATGCCGACAACATTTTTAGGATAGATTCGTATGAATAGAATATGTATTCTTTGGTTTAGATTGGTTTGGTTTATCTTGTTTTACGGCATATCAACCTCAATGGGTTATTTAATGCCGACAACATTTTTAGGATAGATTCGTATGCATAAAAAAGGTATTCTTTGGTTTAGATTGGTTTGGTTTATTTTGTTTAACGGCATATCAATCTCAATCGGTTATTTAATGCCGACATTTTTTATTGCTGGTAATATTTTGTTGTGTCAAAAATCTGTTTCTGGTCATAAATTTCCTTCAAAATTGTATTGCTGGCAATAATTTTTTCTCAAAAATGTATTGCTGGTAATAGTTAACTATTTGACCATAGCTGGAACCCTAATAGGTGCTACCACCCCGGTTCAGGGTGGACCTGGGAACACCAGCAATTAAGAGGTGGTTCCTGAGTAGAGGCCTTGCTGATGGACGTAGTTTAACATCTTACCCTGGACGCGGATGTAGTTTAACATCTTACCCAAGACAATTTTATTTTGGGGTATTTAATCCATTTTCTATCCGTATGCAGGAGCTTTGCTTCCAGTATAAATAGAAATTTGGAAACGGCATGTTGTACTGCTTGGAATTCTTCCTGCTGGAAGCTCCATTACAAATATTTCTGAATGTTTGGGTGTCAATCTGAGGACAGTGAAGAGGATTTGGAAAGAGTTGGATGAGTCTAATGTTGATTACGAAGGTACAGCAGTTCGGAAAACTCACTCTGATCAGAACGATCAGATAAGAAAAGAACTTCCGAATTTGTTAGTGGGAGCCTTAGACTAAACACGGGGGCCTACATCTTGTGGAGATAGTGCTGCCCTTGGTCAAGAGGGTGGCTGCTGGCCAACCCTATATCTAACAACAGGATTCTGCACCATGACACACAAGGTGGTGAAGCCAGTCATGGCTGTCAGACAATTTCTGCGACCACATCACATCTTACATCTGGCCACTCCCCAAACTGCAACCCCTTGATTATCATGTGTAGGGTGCAGTGGGGCCAGAAACCAACAAAACTCCTTGTAACACTAAAGATGAACTGAAAGCAAGGATTATTGCAGCATTCATCAGAGACCGTCCAGAAGAGTTGCAGGAGATTCCGAAGTCGTCTGGAGGCCGTGATTGAAGCCAATGGTGATTTTATTGAATAAACTTACTCATAAGTATGGCAAGATATTTATGTGCAATTTTAGTAAATATATCTGTTAAGATGAGATGTTAGTGTTATTTTCATTTTGCGTAATTTAGACGACAATTTATCCATCACAAACTGAATGCTAATTATGCATATATTTGTATATATGTTTATAAATGTGCGCACACATAAATAAAAACAATAACTATTATTTTTCAAACACAGAGAACCTAGAACACACACACACACACACACACACAGACACACACACACACCTACCTATATTGCGTGTATTTATAGATATGCCAATATATGTAAAATATTATCATGCGGCAAATGTAAAATTATTGTCCATTTATCTGCGGGTTAAAATATCTATCTATTTACCTCAGCCTGTTCATATCTATCTATCTATCTATCTATCTATCTATCTATCTATCTATCTATCTATATATCTCAGCCTGCTCATATCTATCTATCTATCTATCAATCTATCTATCTATCTATCTATCAATCTATCTCAGCCTGCTCATATCTATCTATCTATCTATCTATCTATCTATCTATCTATCTATCTATCTCAGCCTGCTAATATCTATCTAGCTATCTAGCTAGCTATCTCTCTCAGCCTGTTTATATCTATCTATCTATCTATCTATCTATCTATCTATCTATCTCAGCCTGCTCATATCTATCTATCTATCTATCTATCTATCTATCTATCTATCTATCTATCTATCTATCTCAGCCTGCTAATATCTATCTATCTATCTATCTATCTATCTATCTATCTCAGCTTGCTCATATCTATCTATCTATCTATCTATCTATCTATCTCAGCCTGTTCATATCTATCTAGCTATCTAGCTAGCTATCTCTCTCAGCCTGTTTATATCTATCTATCTATCTATCTATCTATCTATCTATCTATCTATCTATCTCAGCCTGCTCATATCTATCTATCTATCTATCTATCTATCTATCTATTTATCTCAGCCTGCTAATATCTATCTATCTATCTATCTATCTATCTATCTATCTATCTATCTATCTATCTATCTATCTATCTCAGCTTGCTCATATCTATCTATCTATCTATCTATCTATCTATCTATCTATCTATCTATCTATCTATCTATCTCAGCCTGCTCATATCTATCTATCTATCTATCTATCTATCTATCTATCTATCTATCTATCTATCTCAGCCTGCTCATATCTATCTATCTATCTATCTATCTATCTATCTATCTATCTATGTATGTATCTATCTCAGCCTGTTCATATCTATCTAGCTATCTAGCTAGCTATCTCTCTCAGCCTGTTTATATCTATCTATCTATCTATCTATCTATCTATCTATCTATCTATCTGTCTGTCTATCTATCTATCTATCTATCTATCTATCTATCTATCTATCTATCTATCTATCTATCTATCTATCTATCTCAGCCTGCTCATATCTATCTATCTATCTATCTATCTATCTATCTATCTATTTATCTCAGCCTGCTAATATCTATCTATCTATCTATCTATCTATCTATCTATCTATCTATCTATCTATCTATCTATCTCAGCCTGCTCATATCTATCTATCTATCTATCTATCTATCTATCTATCTATCTATCTATCTATCTATCTCAGCCTGCTTATATCTATCTATCTATCTATCTATCTATCTATCTATCAATCTATCTCAGCCTGCTCATATCTATCTATCTATCTATCTATCTATCTATCTATCTATCTATCTATCTATCTATCTATCTATCTCAGCCTGTTCATATCTATCTAGCTATCTAGCTAGCTATCTCTCTCAGCCTGTTTATATCTATCTATCTATCTATCTATCTATCTATCTATCTATCTATCTATCTATCTATCTATCTATCTCAGCCTGCTCATATCTATCTATCTATCTATCTATCTATCTATCTATCTATCTATCTATCTATCTATCTATCTATCTATCTCAGCCTGCTCATATCTATCTATCTATCTATCTATCTATCTATCTATCTATCTATCTATCTATCTATCTATCTATCTATCTATCTCAGCCTGCTCATATCTATCTATCTATCTATCTATCTATCTATCTATCTATCTATCTATCTATCACAGCCTGCTCATATCTATCTATCTATCTATCTATCTATCTATCTATCTATCTATCTATCTATCTATTTATCTCAGCCTGCTCATATCTATCTCAGCCTGCTCATATCTATCTCAGCCTGCTCATATCTATCTAACTAGCTAGCTAGATTTTCTATATCTCTAAATAGATAGATAGATAGATAGATGGATTTTCTATGTCTTTCTGTATATAAAGCCAGACGTTTAAAATAATTCACGGTGGCTTTATGTGTAACACTTAGAGGAGTGAGACCGTGCTATAAATAAAAATAAATTAAACAATAACGTATTTTAGTGCGTTCTCATTTCCCTAATCGGTCACGCACGCACGCACGCACGCGCACACACGCACACACACACACACACGTTTAATATTTTGTCTTCCACTCGGCATTTACATTCTAAATTTTAACTCTTTTAAAATTTTAATTAATTATCTTGTTTTCGTGCGTGTCTTTCATTTTCCATTTCTGTCTCCGGAAAAAAAGAAAAAAAAAAATTCCTCCTAATTAATGTTTCATATTAACTGTAAACACCATTTAACTAAAAGCCTTGATTTTTCAGTTGTTTTGTTGCAACCGTTAACTGATATTGGCTTTTAGATATGCGTGGCTATTAATAATTCTCCAAATGAATTTGTTCGTTAATTTCTTTTTTTTCCTTATTTACTTTGTCTAACATTTGGTCTTTCATAAAACTTTTTTTTTTATTTCAGAGAAAAATAAACTTATGGAGCGCAATTCTAATTAAAATTAATTACAAGACTAAATTGCATCCTGGGTAAGACGATAAACTACACCCAGCAACGTGCTAAACATAATTCGACGGGAAACGTTCCCTCTTCTCATATATAGCTTTTATTAGAAAAGCAAACAAACTGTTAGGCAAATTCAAATATTGCATAAGCAATCTGTGATGTCGATTTCAACTGCAGCTGTCCGAGGCGAAGTTCTCCAGTTGAAAGAGACATGTTGGATTTGTACAGTATTTATAAAAGGCGCGGCAGAATTACCTCCCATATGTACTTCCCAGAAATACCTCCAACGTAATGATAAGATATTAGTGGCAATGACTTCTTCGCCTACCTGATATCTTACCATTATGTGAGAGGTATTTTTGGGAGGTATACGTGGGAGGGATTTCCCGCTGCACTCTCTATTTGCAAGGTAAGCTATAATTGTCCTTCGCGCTGAAATTTCTTGTTGCACACTTTGAAGTGATTTAAGAAAGGATGTAAAACGCGACGCTGAAACCTAAAGGCGCATTGGGATAGAGAAAGATGCTTTCCACAAGCTAAGCAAAGTATTCAGAAACAGGAAAATTTCGTTAGAAACAAAGAAAAGTATACTGAACTCTCATGCAATATTCAGTCAATAAGTTATGGCGATCATGTATCTTTCGGTACATGACTGACGAGGCAGATGTTTCCCGCAGTAGGTTGCCATTTCTTTCTGCGATAGACCAGTTGGCATCCAAGGCTATAGAACCCGGTCTGTCCTGCTATTTACCCATAGCTGGAGAGAGAAGAAGAGGGTTCATACCTTTCCCAAGGCTATTAGCACGTAAGTGAATGTAATGGATTCGACTGGAATTCGAACTCGGCTCTCCGATTTCTCAATCTGAGCCGCTATCCATTACTGCACCATGTAATCCAATACGATAGAGAATGCTGGATCATCCCCGGAAGAAACTTGAGCCGATATAAATGTGGTGCTACAGAAGGATGCTGAGAATACCATGGACCGAAAACATAAACAATGACGAAGTTTGAGAGTAAATTGAAACAAAAAATAGAAACAAAAAGGACACTTATACTTGACAGCAGAAAGAGTCAGTTGAAAGTTCTAGGGCACGTAATGAGGAAAGTGGGCTTGGAAAATTTGACACTCACAGGGCATATTGTGGGCAAGAGAGACAACAGGAAGCAGCGGATGACATACCGAACGATCTTGTGTAAACGGCTGGCAGAAAAGAAATAAAGAGATACAACAAGAAGCAAAACTTTACTGGGGGCTACAAAGGATAAGAGAATTATGGAGTGTCATGATCGTCCACGCTCTGAAGGGACACGGCATACAGATGAAGAAGGATACTGGGCGTATGGTTACTGGCATTATTTACATTATTCGGACTGTTAACCTCAAGGACACGTGGCCCAATGACTAGACCCAAAGAGTTGTGAGTTCAATACCAGGCCACAGCAGTGGTGAACGAAAAACTTGGAGAGTTGAGTCAAAGGGAGATAACTGAGCATGGCACGTGGAATTAGAACATCTACCCCGGTGGACAAAATAAAGGGTTCGGTTCGAAATTTTGATCACCTGAAGAAGATCGGAGCGTACAACGGCCGAAACGTTGCGAATGTTGCAATGAAGATGAGGATAACAGTCCGAATAATGTAAATAATGCAAGTAATCATAATACCTCATCTCAGAGATATAGACAGATATTGGTTGTATGGTGTTTGTTAGCAATCGGGATTTCGATTCACACGGGGTATCTTGCGCTTTTGTCGATGTCAAACTAAGCTTAGTAAATATTTATCAGATGATTATTGCCGATTGCTCGTACTGAACATCCAATTACTGGTATGTTCTGTTTTGCACAGTTCTCATAGGCCATTACCCGTATACGTTATGTGGCGAGATGTGGTAGCGCGCAGGTGGGCTGTTGTGGTGCGCACAAAATGTGTTAGCATTGTAATTCGTTACAATGGTCGTTCGTTGTTGTTATTGTTGTTGATGATGATGATGATGATGAGTAGTTTATTTTCTGTCGCCTACTCCTTATCGTTCTCTCCTTCTTGCTTCTCCTTCTCATGCTGCAGCTACTCCTAATATTGTTAATGTGCGCCTTTCTTTGCAGCGTCTATCTCTCCATTTTTACTCCCTTTATATTTCCTTTGTGCTTTCTTTAAAGGAAAAAAACAGAATACGGATCAGCGTTGAAAGATGAGAGGTAAGGGCGGAAGAGAAGAAGAGAAAACGAGGAATGCAGTTGACAAAAAGATGCAGAAGACAAAGACAAAGGGAGGTGGTGTAGTCGAAATTTAATCCTAGCCAATAAGAGGCGCCAATAGGCCGGGATTTCACTACCGAAATGCGGCGACTGCCAATCAGAGAAGATCTACAAAGTAATACTTGCCTAGTTAGTCGCATCGAACTTTATCTTCGCCACTTTTATGGCTTCTTCTTCGGCACCCATTTTGTTCTTAGTTCCACCTTCTTTATTTTGTTTTCGACATTTACTTTATTTCATTTTGCATTAAAAATTTCTTTTTTAATTAAAGAAAAAAAAAATATATGCAGTCTCCGCTTTGTAAATTTTCGATAGTTGCTCATACACTGATTTTCACAGACTAGTGTCCTTATCTTGTTTTTTATCATCACAACGGTTCAACCTTCTCCAAGTGTCTGTCGAAATTAAGACGATAACAAGAAAGACACTGACGCTATTATTACGCATCAAATACAAGTGCCGACGAGATTAAATTATTTCCTTCAGTTTCTTGCTGGTTTCCCAGTACGGTGCTTATTTACTACGGTACCCTTATTATTTTTCAAATAATTTTTCTCGGCGGCACAATTATTTTCTTCCAAGATTTAAAAAAAAAATCTCGATAGAACGCTTATTTGGAGCGGTACACTTATTTTTAAGTTGAAAAATGCACATCGGCATGACTATTTAAAACGGCGCTTGTATTTGGTACAGAAGAGTAGACCGAATAATAATAATAATAATATTAATAATAATAATAATAATAATAATAATAGCAGTAACAACAACAGCAATAATATTGTACTCACAAGTACAGCTTACACGTTACGGAGGGTTTTTGGTCTTGTTTTTTTCTCAAAAATTCTCAGTGTGACCCGGAAATGGGTATACACCAGAAATCATAATAAAAAAAATAGTAATAATATTAATATTAATGAGAAATACAAAAAATTGTTCTCACAAGTACAGCCCACCCCTTACGATGGGCTTTATCTATGTAAAATGTGTGTGTGTGTGTGTGTGTGTTTTTAATTGTTCACTGGAAAATGTCATGATGCCATTTTTGACCTGAGGTCTCTGGGCGGGACCCGGAAAGAAATGTGTACACACCAGAAATCAAAGGAAATAATAATAATAATAATAATAATAATAATAATAATAAGAAGAAGAAGAAGAAGAAGAAGAAGAAGAAGAAGAAGAAGAAGAAGAAGAAGAAGAAGAAGAATTCGTATTTGAAAAAATTCAGACAAAAATCATCTTCGATCCTTGGATAATGTTTTTTACTTTTATTTTCCATTTGTCCAACTTCTTTCTCTTGTGTTTGTTTTTCATGGTATCCATTTTTTCCTTTTTTCCTTTTTCCATCACTTGTCACTTCTTTCTTCTTTTCTGTTCTATAAAAGTCCTTAAAAAACACACAAGAAAAGAAACTTCGATCCTATTTTTATCTTCTTTCTTTCCTTTCACTAACTCCACTCTCTCTTATACACTTTCTCTTTTTCATTTATAAAAAAAAAAAATCTTGCATATTTTACGTCTGTCTCTCCCGATCGCCTCTTTTAATTTATCTTAAAATCAGTATGTAAAAAATTAATTCGATGTCGTCTGCTTCCGTTTTTTCTTTTTTTTTTCCACAACCTCTCTATCTCGCAACCATTTTCGGTCACGTTTATTGCTTTTTTGACTCTACATTTGATCTTTTTTCGATATTTACCAAGTTCAGCTGAAAAAAGTACAAAGTCACAACATTGAGGCTATCGGCATGGTTGAAATCATTCATTCAATTAATCGTCTGCTAACCGAATTTGCTAAACATCGCTCTATGTTTGATGTCTTCATTTCGTATTTTTCCGTTTTTATTCCTGCTTCTTGCATTTATTCTTTTCTCATTCTCTTTCGCTTTCACTCACTTTTTAAAAAAATACATAAATTGCTCGTGAAATTTATTTTCTTCCTTTGATGTCCCCCTTTCTGTGTTTAAATTGAATTGTTTTTATTGCTTTAGTTTATTCTTTTAAAATACCTTTAAAAATATATTTACACCTGAAATTTAATTTTCCCTTTTTTTAAAACTAATTTCAAAAATTATTTTTTCTTTGTTTTTACTTTGAAATTATTTTTCTAATTGCTTAAAATATCTTTCTAATATTAATTTGATTTTCATTTTTTCCAAATTCTTTTATTTCATGTTATCTAAGATTTAGTTTGAAGCCTTTTTTCCATCCCTACTCACATCGCAACACTAGCTTTTCCTCAGTTCTCTTAGTCACGTGAATTTTCTTTCGTTGCATTTTTCATTCAAGTATAAAGCGCGCTCGCGCACACACACACACAAACACACACACATGAATACGCACATGCATGTGGCACTGAGTATATGTATTTGCATGTGTACAAACACGCACACACACACGCACAGAAAGAGAAAGAGAAAAATGGTGAGTGAGGCTGTTATACATTCAAAATGACGAATCTAATGGCTTCTCAAGAATGTACGGGTAGAACAACGCTTATCAGCACGGAAGATGAAATTGGCAAGAACAGTTCAAAATCTGACAACGTCGCACTAATAGCCATGGGAAAGGGGTGAATTCGTTTCTTCTCGGTAAAATATAGTTTTCGGCCAATCAAGAAGAAAAACAACTCTGAATTTCAAAATCGTCGATAAGACAGCGGGAAATCATTCCAATATACAGGAATCCTTCGGTTAGTGTACATAAAAAAATCAGTTTTCAATTACTATGATTAAATAGAAGAATGTTTTACCGCATTAATTGAGTATTATGTATGCGCTAATTGAGCGATTTCTTGCCTTAGTTAGCAACAGAGTGAAGGTGGTTTTTGAGATCAGCTACCAATTTGATCTTATCGAACCTCTCAAACTTTCTATTAAGAAAGGACTAAATAGTTATAACAGCATAGATACCAAGTTGAGAACCGATGACATCAGGAATGTCGCCGATAAAAATTAGGAAAATTTGAACTAAGGGTAGAGCCCTTGGTGACGCCTGCATTAATGCAAAAAGATCGAGAAGTGTGACCGTTCAAGACAACTTTCATTTCGCAATTTGAATTACAAATTTCAAGTCACAGAAAATTTCGTTGCTTGTATTCTGAATTCTGACTTTCTTTTAATCTGACTAAAAGTTGATTAATGTATGACATTTAATATCTGTCTATATTTCTGAGATGAGGTATTATGTACATTATTTACATTATTCGGACTATTGTCCTCATCTTTGTCGCCATATCTATTACAACGTTTCGGCCGTTGTACGCTCTGGCCTTCTTCAGGTGGTTGGAATGTCGAACTGAACCCTTTATTTCGCTCACTGGGGTAGACTGTTCTAGTTCAAGGACACATGGCAAAGTGGATAAAGGCGTTGGTTAGATCCAGTGACAGGACCCAAAGAGTGTGAGTTCAATACCCGGCTAAGGCAGTGGAGAACTTTCAGAGAGAAATTAACAGGAGATAACTGATAACTGACATCCATTGAACATGACACGTGGAACTAGAACAGTCTGCCCCAGCGAGCGAAATAAAGGGTTCAGTTCGACATTCCAACCATCTGAAGACGGCTGGAGCGTACAACGGCCGAAACGTTGTAATAAATATGGCGACAAAGATGAGGACAATAGTCCGAATAGCGTAAATAATGACATTGAATACTGACAATGTTTTTCTTTTCATTCCATGAAACATAATATACAAGGTAGATGCATAATCAGCGCGACATAATTGTTTGACTCCTTAATCTGACTCTATAAACTTTGGATTATATTTGACAATCCAGTCTAACGGCTAATCTCCCTTTTTTACTTTTTTCTTTTTTTAAATCGAAATAATCCCAAGCAAGGTATTAATGCCATTAAAATACAAGGGGTTACAGGATGTAGAAGAATTAGGAACAGAAAGATTAATGATGAGCAAAAAGAGAAGAAAGCATTTAGATGGACAGAAGATAGCGATTGATTTAAATTTTTGCAGATTAAATTTGCTGGAAGGCATGGAGCCGGAAGGGGGTTCCACAAGAAGTGTGAGAGAAGAACCTATTAGCATAGAATTTACGGTTACATCTAGCCAGCTGATCTGTAAATTGATGAGATCTCGACGTTAGTCTAGTGCTGCGATTAAATTAAAAACTGGAGGTAATATAGCGAAGAGCTCGTTAGAACAATCACCATGAAAGTATTTATAGAAAAGACAGAGAGGCAACTTTACGGCGTTGGGAAAGTGACTGGAGTTAAGGGGGTCAGATCAGGACCAATAATATAGCAGATGCTTCTTTGGATCTTATCAAGGCGCTCAAGGTAAATAGCAGGGGCACCGGACCATATGTGGCAGCAATATTCTCAGCATGGACGAATGGTAGACATATGGATATGTAAGATAGATTCTGTAGAGAAAAATTATCTCGCCCGACATAGTGATCCGACTTGGTTCTGCAACCATGAATTTCAAAATATAGAATTAGGATCGTTTATATATATATATATATATATATATATATATATATATATATATATATATATATATATAAAACTTTTTGAGACGTCTAAAAAAGTTTCCCCTTTTTTGACGTCGAAACAAAAATGTACAATATTGTAGTGGATATGTGCATGTTCTAATGTAACACCGAATAAGATAAATAAATATTTATGGCTCTACTTTGTGCCTTGAACAGTATTTTTACATTAATGTTGTGAACGCTGTAATCCTACTGTTCGTTCTCTTTCACTTTGATATATATATATATATATATATATATATATATATATATATATATATATATATATATATGTGTGTGTGTGTGTGTATGTGTTTGTGTGCGTGTGAGTTTGTATGCGTGTGTGACGATTATGAGACAAAGTGTAAAATTAATTAACGACGCGTTTCCCTGACGGCGTATGCCCTCTTTGGCTTCCGCAAGTTAAAATAAAAGAAAGAAAAAACTGTATGTGCAAAGAATGATTTGTGAACTACGAGAATAATGTGAATCATAAATCAAATTAGATTACATTACCTCATCACTTCCCAATGTCGAGACTCAAGAGAGTTTCTGTCCGCCTGTTTGTTTATTTATATCTAGAGATCAAATATTTTAAAAAAGGTTCCAATATACGTATATGCCTGGGTGAATACGTATGTATGTTTGTACGTACACGTATATGCAAGTATATATATATATATATATATATATATATATATATATATATATATATATATATATATAATTAAGTAATTCATTGAGTCTGAAAGAAACCTCAACAGAATGCAGAAAGCACTGGCCGTATCGTCCTATATTTGGGACTCATCAGCAGTGCGCATCCACTACCGAGAATTGAAACTCTAACATACTTAATTATAATTATCAAATCTTCCTAACAATTTCTATAATGTGTATATCATTGCTTGATCCGGCTTCTAATGCTTCAGTTTGAGCGGCTTGGTGATAGTAGTCGTGGCTCCTGGGGGCACAGTCCTATGGTTACAGTGAATTTCAGTTGAATTCCACCACGGAATATGTGAGCGAGCGGCGCTATATTGAGTCTGATTTGCTACCTCTTCGTCTCCGAGGCCCATTGGAACAGTTGGTATGACGTTTGCTTGATAACATAACTGTAACTTAACTTACCAAAAAGTGCAGTGCTGATCAGTCTGATGCTGACAGTGTTCAGTAACTAGAATGTACTCCCCTGCTGCCACTGGCGTCGCCATATAATTGACACCGGAAGCATAGGTGTTTCTAAGACTTGCCCAAGGTCTCAATCCAACCTAACCGGAAACATTAAACAATAGAGTTTAAAAAAAAATTTAAGCGCAGCATTAGACTGACGTCGAGATCTCATCAATTTACAGATGAGCTGGCTAGATGTAACCGTAAATTCTATGCTAATAGGTTCTTCTCTCACACTTCTTGTGGAACTCCCTTTAACGTCGTTAATAAATTTTCCACTTTGTCTCATCATCGTCACACACACACACACACACACACACACACACACACACACACACACACACACACACATATATATATACAAATCAAAGTGTAATAGAACAAACAGTAGGGTTACAGCGTTCATATAATTAAAGTCTCCTCTTCTTTTTGTTATCTATTGATTTCAACAACATTTGTTTGTATGAATTGCATGTTTAAAGTGAATGAATAAAAAACTGGATTAATTAACTCTTGACTCAG
>OZ038477.1:29451502-29471502 GCA_964036315.1 Acanthosepion esculentum | reverse complement strand
TATATACAAGGAAAAGAAGCTGTTGATAACCATGACCACCTACCCAGTGCCGTGGATCACGTCAGTTAAATGCAGAAACACACTGTTTATCAGCCGTGCTTTTAGGGAAAAATATAAATAGATTTCTTTCTGTCCATCGCTACATACCCAGACAAAATATTTCGTTAGTGGCATGCCACGATGGTTTAGAGAAAAAAGGGTGGGTAATGTAATACTCCATAACATGCCCAGAAAGTAGCAGTAAAAAGCTTTTACGTCTATAGTCAACCATAATATAATTTAATCGTATTGTATGGCGCCAATTTATTAGTCGGGTGAAAGTTCTAGAGTTGTTTTTAGGTGTGCTTTAAGTACTATACAAAAAGGTGTTCTGCGATCTTTTGCAGACATGTCTTCTCTTTTGAAAATTAATTTCTGAACACTATTCATTTCCAGCAAATTCGAACGTTCTGTTTTAAAACTGATTTAAGACCTGTAGGGTTACCTCCCCTAGGTTATAATTATAGGTGGCGTGATTTTTGACGTCATCGCTTTCTTTGACTCCGACCTTATGAATGACACGTTCTTTTCAAACTCTTGCAATATGCCCGGCGTTTAAATACTTTATCCCTTCAAAAACTTCACGTGAAGATTGTGTATGAAGGTTCGACAGTTTCAAACTATAAAATTCCTTTATGTCCTGTATAATTATGGAAACGTATTTTATTAATATATTTTATAATTATTTGTTGTGAAACCAAGATCTCTTCTTTCTTTTCATCGTCAAACATAATATTGTTATATCAAATTGCCTTCCATATTGTCATTTCATTAGACATTGAATCATTATGTGCCATAATTCACATTGCATCCGTATAATATTGTTTTCAGGAATGATAAAATCAAAATATTAAAAAAATATATTTACTCAGTACATCCCAGAACAAATCTCTTGCTCGGAATTTTGAAATCAGTTGAGACTAAATCTCAACGTCCTGGGAAAGACGATTAACTACATCCAACAGTAAACCTTCTGATCAGGAGATTTTGAGGAGCGTGGAACCACTTCTTAATTGCTAGTGTTCCCAGGTCCCCGCTTCCCCGGGGTGGTAGCCCCTGTAATGGGCAAATAGTTAACCCCCAAACTGGGGTCAACGTACTATGAAAATGTAAAAATAGATTTTAATACCATCGATACATTTTTGTAAAAAATATTACCAGCAATACATTTACGGAAAAAAATAATATTACCAGCAACATAAATCTTGCCGACATTAAATAAGCCAATGGGTGTTGATATGCCGTAAAAAAAAAAGAATTAAAAAAACAAAACAAAAACAAACCAAACCTAAATACTAAATGTAATCTAATAATTAATATTTTGATCGAGACTAGACAGTCGCATCCTAAATTTTATGACAGCTTATTACTATCTATTATGAATTTTCTGTCGTTTCAAACTTTAAGTAAATTGTTTAAAAGGGGTCACAGTTTTTAGAGCGGGTGTCATTCTAAACATATGAAGTGCCGATGCTGTAATGAATAGCGGCTCGGGATTAGAAATAGGAGAGCCAAGTTCGAACTCCAGTCGGGTTAGTTACATTCACTTACGAGTAAATAACCTTCGAAAAGTATGAATCTATCTTCTGTTCCTCAGCTATGGGTTAAATAGTAGATTTTGTATCTGTAAAAATTCATTGTTATTCTAAAAAAGAACGCAGGACTGACTCACAAAAAATAATTATTTTTTACAAATCAAAATATTTTTCGGCTTTAAATAACTCACAAAGTGCTGATAAACCGTAAAAAAAGAACCAATTATAAAAATCATCCTAAATATTTACTTGTTCTGAGATTGCGGATTCAAATGTCGGCAAAACATTGTTGAGTAATCAAGTCTTCGTTTTCAGTACAAGTAAATGGATTCACTGACGACATAAGAAATATATTAAGCTCGAAGCCATATGCGTTCTAGTGCAACTGATACATTTGTTTGACTGTCCGTTAATTTGAGACAAGACATGTCTCAATGACGATCCCCAGTTTATTGGCTGTTGTACAACTTAACCACTCTAGCATCACGTGGCCAGCCAGTCCGCTCAGAAACAATGTTTTCTCAGTTTCAAACATTTCCGTCTTTCTTTATTTAAAATGATTTTTATTTTGTTTTGTCATCTCTGTAGCCTTTCACGATCCTAATCTTTCAAGTCGACACTTTTCTTTACGAACTGCTGCCAACCAATTATGAATGCGTTTTTTTTTTTTTTTGCTTTTGCTGTTTTGTTTTGTTAGAAGATTTTTCTTTTATTGTGAGCAGCATTTAAAAGTCGATCAGACCCAACCTGATAGATTGAAAATTAAGTAAATTGGTTGGGGCTTATGGAGGGACTTTCGTATGCTGATTGCGTTCAGGATGTCTGTGTTGACAAGAGGTTTTGGAAGGAAGTCAATAAGAATAAAATCCCCAAGAGAAACGAAAATCAGATTGAAAGATAAATAAATCGACAGCTTTATTGACCTGAATAAAGAGGGCATATATATATATATATATATATATATATATATATATATATATATATATGAGTAGTTGTCTGTGTTAGCAGATCGGAAGATCTAAATAGATACGAGAAGTAGCTTGATATATATATATATGAAGAAATATAGTCTTAAAGTGTGCTATATTTATGGGATAAAGTGCTCAATATCAGAGATAGAGCGTCTGTAAATATAAAAGTGAACATAGAAGTCAGCACTTATATATATATATATATATATATATATATATATATATATATATCAACACTTAGATATATATATATATATCAACACTTATATATATATATATATATCTCAACACTTAGATATATATATATATATCTCAACACTTAGATATATATATATATATCTCAACACTTAGATATATATATATATATATCAACACTTAGATATATATATATATATATATATATATATATATATATATATATATATATATATATATATATATATATATATACTCTTTACAATTAGAATTAATATACCTTTAGTAAATGACCATTTTCACCTACGAATTTTAATGTTAAAATTCGCAGGAACAGTTTTAAAAATCCTGCGAATCTTAAAATTAAATTTCGCAGGTGAAAATGGTCATTAAGTAAAGGTGTCTTAATTGCAAGTGTAAAGAAAATGTGCTCTGTTTATTGAGAATAAACATAGAGCTCTCTTTTGTGAGTCAGTTTTAACATATTTCAAATTCTATGGTTGTGTTAATAGGACTCGCCTGGATTATACCAACCGATTACTATATATATATATATATATATATATATATATATATATATATATATATATATATATATATATGTATAATTCACCCCAAGCAAAGTAATAAAACCACGAGGATGCAATGGGTTAGTGATTGTGAGAGAAAATGTGTAAATAAAACACCAAGGAGAGAAAACAATAAAAGAATGGAATTAGGAAGCGGGAAGATAACGATTGACATTGCATTTAAATTTTTGAAAGTCAATGTTGACTAGAGGGCAAGTATCTGGAAGAGAGTTCCACAAACGAGAAGTGCGAGAGAAGAAGCTTTTATCATAGAACTTGAGCTTACATCTAGCGAGTCAACTATGAGATGACGAGGCCCTATCAACAATCTTGTAGTATGTTTAAATTCATAAAGTCTAGGTGCCAAAGAAAGCTTATCCGAACTATTACTTTGAAAGTTAAGGTGAAAGTTAAGGTCATTGATGAAAATAAAGGACAACGTAGATCCAAAGTTAGAGCCCTTTGAGGCCCCTACATTAATTCAAAAGGATCTAGAAGTGTGGCTGATCAAGACAACTTTCATTTCGTGATTTGATAAGAAAGACTGAATCAGATAAAAAATTCGCCCAGAAATACCTGAAACTTTCAACTTATGAAGAAGACCATTGGATCAAACTCTATCAAATGCCTTGGGGGCATCCAAAACAACAGTCCAAGTTTCACCATTCTTATCTAAAACTTGATAGGCTCCTTCAGGAATAACAGTTGCTACATCAGCAGTTGATATAGAGAGGCGAAAGTCATATTGAAAGAAAACCTTGCGATGTGAGGTAATTAACCAGTTCAGAGTTGATCAGCTCTTGTACTTTACCAAAAAGAAGTAGAAAAGTAAGAGGCCAATGGTTAGAACGATCAGATGGTTCACCTGAGTTCTTAAAGACTGGAATACAGAAGACGATTTCTAACAAGCGGGAAATCAAGAGGCAGTAAGGTATTTGTTATATAGTAGAGAAAAAAAAACGGGAGCCTGTTCAGGACAATTGCAGGGATACTATCAAGTTCACATGCTTTGTGGGGATCAAGTTTGGAAACAGTATCAGAATCCATAGACGCAGTTATATGTATAAGACACAGTAGAGGCTCAGTTCTAAGTGGAAAGTTTAGTAAACTTACTTCAGATGAGCCAAGTTGCATAATACATTTTAGGTCTATATACATCTATTTTTAGAGATAGTGAAAATTTGGTCTCATTATTATTTATCGCTACAAGTGTTCAAGCATAGGCAAGCAGTGATTTTCAAAGCAGCCATAGTGCAGCTTTGATTGTAATTGGCCATGGCCTTATGTCCTGGTTGTGAAAGCTTTCTGATTGTTTGGTCGAATTACGACTTTGTGGCCTGGCGATTCTGAATATACATCTATTTTTTAGAGATAGTGAAAATTTGGTCCTTATCATTTATCTCTACAAATGTTCAAGCATATGTAAGTACTGATTTTCAAAGCAGTCATACTTTTCAGATATGGAAAGTTGGTACCAACTCATTTATCTTACCTCTTGAACTTCTGCATCCACATTAAACAAAGCTTAGTAATTATCAAAATGGCAATAGATATATATCCTGATACAAGGCCAGTTTACTGGAATATCACTAAGAATGGATCTAATGAACATGTGTTAACGAAACTATTAAGCAAAGGTTATACTAGACTAGATGTTTCTTTTATAGATAAACTAGCAGCATGGCGCGGCGTTGACCGTGCTTGATTCAAAAATCGTACGACTCATACAGCAATCGCTATCACTTGACTTAAAATATTTTTTCCCTTCCTTGCCTTTAAAGGAGTGCCCTTTGCCGGGCTGATGTTGCTACATGCCTTACTTCTTGCTTATCTCAAACTGCGAAGTTTTTCTAAGCTCTATACTAAACATTAAATCTGTTACGATAAAAGAACTAAACAAAATGAACACAAAACGATCAGCTTTAAAAAAGGACTCGTAACTGGAAAAACCGAATGAAAAAAGAATGTTAACAACAAATACTTTTCCACACCCAACCTAGTTCTGCGGAATCAGAACCAACATTGAGTTTAAGCAAGCGAATGAGCCAATTGGAGTAAAGTGCCATGCAGATTTAAATTTTTCCCACTTGTGACGAATGCAGCTATCGATTTGTTTTGCATGCTAGTTAACATTCGTGTCAGTCAGCTGTTGGCTCTCACGCTGGCCAATAGAATCTTCCTGTCTATTCGTGGCAGCCAGCTATAGGCTCTCACTCTGGCCAGTAGAAAATGGCTGCAAACTACATGAAAACTGCCGTAGAAGCATGAAAAAATCGATTATTTCTACTATCGATGGGAGTTGGGAAATGCAAAGTCGGTCTTGGACTTGTCACTAACTTGGAGCATGTGCATGTAAATTTTGGTGCAAATCAGTCGAAAATTGCGGCTGTGCATTCGTTACACACACACACATCCTGCCTTTTATAGATAGAGATTTATGGAATAATCGACGAGGAACAGACTTGTAAAAGAAGAAAGGATATTAAACAAAGAACTAACAATACAATTAAAGGTGAAATAGGCAAGAAATCACGAAATGAAAGAAAACAACTAAGAATACAGTACTTTCAGGTGTATATAGCAGTTTTCGCTAACAGAAAAACTTCGACATTTTAAGCGTTTTATATACGAAATACCAGAATCGCTGTGACAGGTCAACGATTGAGCAGAATTATGGCGTGGATTTTTTAACTTCGATTTGCTTCTGGAAATAAGAGTGCGTCTTATACGAAGGTTTGTGTTACATAGCGAAAAGCAGGCAAATAATTCAATGAATGAATAAATGGATGAAACAAAAAAAGGAAACTAAATCGACATCTTTTTGTCTTAGGGCTGCCGACGCGAGCTGCAGATGGCTATGAATTGATACCATTTTACCCGTTTCGAGATACACATGAAGATTGATTTTTATTCTCTTCTCTCGTTTCTTTTCTTCTCTTTCGCGTCAAAACAGCATGAAATGGAAGAAAAGTAAATCACCACAAAATCTCGTGAGAGGTGACGCCATCAACGATAGGCGGCGGTGAGATTTGGTTACCAAGTCTCGTAACATGTGATCTGATTGAAATTCAAGAGATGCTTCGCTCGACCGGCCGGTAAGGACGAAAGAAGCATCCTTTTCATCAGCGACGCTATTTAGTAATGATTGAACGTAGCTGGACGTTCCCCGGAGAAGAGTCGACGTGCGTAAATTAATTCAAAAGTTACCGTCTCGATTCTATCACAGAAAATGCATTCGAATGAGCAGAAAAAGAAAATAAGAAATATCAGAAAAAAAAGGAGAGGTCGTCATCCCTCTGTTAAAGGGTCGGATATTTTATTGGCTGGTTCATGATAGAAATCAAGAAAGTCATATGCAATTGCTTTTGAGAAAATCCTTTTTATTCAGAGTTTTTGATGGGTCAAAACTACTTAAATCCGGTATAATATCACATTGGTGGTGTACCTAGGAATATTAAACTCTCGTTATCGAAGCAATAGTCTTCCTCTTCTATTTCAGGCGAACTCGAATACCATCGACTTGTTTTTCCCACTCTCTCTCTCTCTCTCTCTCTCTCTCTCTCTCTCTCTCTCTCTCTCTCTCTCTCTCTCTCATGATCCCCATTAGTTCTACGTTGAAACCTCGGTTCCCATACGATCAATGTCGAACCTGATCAGTACTGCGACGGGTGACCGCTTGCAAATACCAGATGTTATAAACTTGGATGTGCGAGTGTTTTTTTTTTAATTGATGTTCACCCTGTAGAACGTCCGGGAGTCACTCGAGGTAGAGTGTTACAAACTAAGAGACACAGTTTATGGGATATGTTGGAAAGATAACGGTCGACCCTAAACTTGAACATGTAAAGATTGTAGCGATCGGGAAAGCATCCTCTTGGGAGTCGGTTCCATAGTGCAGCGGTTCGAGAGAAGAATCGGACCAAGTGGGACTCACCAATAGGATCCGCATTTGATAAAATGTGCATTGGTATGGCTGGTCTTAGAACTGGTGGAATTAATGAATGTAATTCATCTGAACACTTTCTAGGGTTATAGCGATATTGCAGCGAGAGACTTGCGACGTTGCAGGGTGGAAAATAATTCATCACCCCCAAGGATGCGGATACGCTTTTGGAAGCTGGAAAGTGAAGACTGGTCAGCTCCTGGCCGTATATGTCAGCAGTACTCCATTTTTGGCCTGATCTTGTTCGTGTAAAGGTAGAAGATTCTAGGAGGAGTCAGGTACTTACTGGAACGGTACAAGGAATCGAACATTTTTCCAGCATCTTTAGCATTGGATCGTATGTACGAGTTCCAATTGAAGTCTGGGTCGGAAGGCCGAGTTCCAATTCCATCCGGCTTCGATATATTCACTAACGCGCAATTACGCTTAGGAAAGCTATGAATCCACCTTTCATCCCCCCAGCTATGGGTTAATTATTAGGACGTGTATAAAAGTTTAGTATCATTTGTTTTCTTTTACGGTATATCAACCTCAATGGGTTATTTAATGCTGACAAGATTTTTATTGCTGGTAATATTTTTTTCTATAAATGTATTGCTGGCAATATTTTTCCCCTCAGAAATGTATTGCTGGTAATATTTTTTCCAAATATGTATTGCTGGTAATATTTTTTCTTCAAAAAATGTATGGTTGATAATAATGTATTGCTGGTAATAATTATTTACAAAAATGTATTGCTGGTAATATTTTTTCCTCAAAATGTATTGCTGGTAATATTTATTTTCTTCTCAAATTTATTGCTGGTAATAATTTTTCCTCAAAAATATATTGCTGATATTTTACACTTTCATAGTGTTTTGACCCCAGTTTGGGGGCTAACTATTTGCCATAGTTGGGACCGTAACAGGTGCTACCACCCCGGGTCAGAGTGGACCTGGGAACACCAGCAATTAAGAGATGATTTTATGCTCCTCAAAACCTGATCGGAGGCTTTGCTGTTGGACGTAGTTTATCGTCTTACCCTGGATGCGGATGTACTTTATCGTCTTATCCAGGACGCGTGTATAAAAGTAAATAATTATCTCCAAAAAATTCTTACATTCCAAAAATATTTTCCGGCTTTAAATGTCTTGTAAAAAGTAAAAAAAAAAACTGTTTGAAAACAAATCAATGAATCTATCAAGCGATTTTCACTCTCTCAAACCAGTAACGTTTCTTAGTTAATTCACATATTTTAGTCGGCTTTCTTCTTTTTTATTTTCCGTGCTTAGGCTCCCAAAAAGTAATTTAACAGCTCTTATTTCCTCCTCCAAATGTGCTCAACGGAACGCAGTCTTCTAATCCGTTACACTTTGCAGTTTTTTTCATTGAACTTCTTGTTTGTTTTGTGTTACTACCGTGAAGAACTAAGTATCATAAAGATTTTGCTTGGCTTCAGTTTGATTCCACAAAGACAAAGACAAAAACGAACACACTTGAAGAAGAGAAACAACTTAACGACAATGTTAAATTCAACGGTTGAATGTACAAATAGCTGTATTCACAATAGGTAAAAAGAAAGCTTGCAAATATAATTTATATTTGCAGACTTAGAAGCTTGTCCAAGGATTTACCGCTTCGTAGCTTCTGGACTCTATTAACACCGGAAAGGACGGCTCCAATAAACCTGTCACTACGACTGTTACTTTGCAAAAGGGGAAGATTTCAGGATCGAATGTACCGCGGGGGGAGTGATCCTGATTGGACAGTAGTTAGCCAATCAGAGTCCCGGATTATTAAACATTTCATATTTAAGGTTGATTTGTGAATGGTAAAGGGTTAGCTCCCTTTACTATCCCTTTCACATTCTTATAGTATAGCCCTAAGCTTCCTTATATATATTCCTTCAAGCCTATCACTCATCTTTTTTTTGTTGTTAAAATCCAGCTTTCAACAAGAATAACGATTTTTATGGTAGCTCGAAAGAAACATTCTTCCAGATGATTTTGGGGATTCGACTTCCATATTATTTCCGTTTTGTTTGGCGTTTCGCATCATTGTTCAATTCTAATTTCCATGTCTTTTTTATTTAACTGAATTCAAAGAACAAAAGACTTGAAATCGTCTCCTTGTTTTAGCTTATTTCTTTCTAATGAGATATTTACAGTCTCCCATACTTAGCTTTCTTGACATTGATATTCAATCGTACCGCTTCTTCTGCCATCTCTTATCGGAGGAGAAATTGTACCAGTTCTAAGAATTTGGAGATTAATGCAAGATCGTCTGCAAAGTTGCTATCCATTAAGTGTCGGGTGCATTGATGTGTTTTTAGGATGAAGCCAATTTTTGTTTCTCGTGTTTATTTATTGAATTATATTGTCCAGTGCTATTATGGACAAGAACGATGTCAACTTGGAGAACATCTCTTTTTTTTAAGCGTTTCACCCCGAGCAAGGCGGGAAACCACGAGCACGCAAGGGGTTACAGAGAGTTGGAGCGAGAGCAAATAGAAGTGATAGAGGAAAGGATGAAGAGAGGGATAGGGAATCGATCAGGGAATCTGGAGACATCAATTGACATTACATTTGTATAGTTGGAGATTATAGCTATCAGGGAAAAAGGAAGAGGGGAGGGAGTTCCGCAGGCGAGAGGTGCGAGACATGAAGCTATTGGAGTAGAAGAGACTACATTTAACAGTTTCGACAGTGAAAGGTTGAGAGCGAGATGCCAGCCTAGTAAAACGCTTAAATTCATGAAGTCTGGGAACTAGCGAAAGCAGCTCCTCGGAGCAATTACCATGAAAGTATTTATAAAAAAGACAGAGATGCGACGGCACATCTGTGAGAGAGCGACTGCAGACGAGATGCCAGATCAGGGCCAATTACGTTGCATATCCGTCTCTGGATCTTATCAAGAACCTTGTGACAAACATAAGGGGCACCAGAGCAGCAATACTCCATTCAAGGGCGAATGGTTGATTTGTAGATTTGAAGGATCGACCCCGGCGAGAAAAATTTCATGGCGCGGTACAGGGAGTCAACTTTCCTTGCGGTGGACGAAGCTAATGACTCAATGTATTTGTTCAATCTCAGGTCAGCAGTCAATGTGAGTCCGATTAGTCCGTTAGTATCTTAAAGGATCCTGTGTCTCCATCTGGAGTTAATCTGATTCAGTATTTATTTTTTATTTGTATAATATTCTATATCCACTATCTTTGATAGTTTTCCGTAAGATTATAGTCAATTTATATCATGCAAACTGTTAAACATACGACGAGATGAACAGTATGTGATGCCATAGAAACATGGCGTCGTATACTACAGGTCTACTCATTGTGCAACTAAAGGACCAAACTGGAGTCCTATTTCAAAAGATCTTTGTTTCACTGAGAGCGACGCATTTTAATATCGGTTTGGGTTTGCGGTAGTTCGCTGCTGTAGTCAGCTTAAGAAATTCAAAATGCAAGTTAGAAATCGTATCTGTGTCACTTGTATGTTTATTTACCAGTTTCATTTGAAGATAATTTAACATTTTTCACTTATATTTAATTTCATATTTTTCTCTATGAAATTTGTATTCATAAAAGCAAATAAATTAGTTCTAAGCTTTAATTCGTTTTGCGCAATCTGTATTTCTGTTTTAACGAGTAAAGACATATGCTTCAGTTTTTATCACAATTCTTATGCTGTAGTGTAACTATTACACCGAAAAAAAGAAAACCTTTTAAATGATTTACATTAAACAGTGTGTTTTGAACGAGAAATGCGTATTTTACTTGATTTAACGAAATAATATATTATAGATTTTTTTAGCCTTCCTTCTTACAAATGTTACAAAAAATAATTTTAATAATGTTTTGTTATGCTTAATTTTAGCATAAACTTTTCTTCCAAATACATTTTTCTTTTATTGATTTTACTGTGCGAAATTTATTTATAATGCCCTTATTTGTCAAATGAAATTAATGTTTTTTTTATTATTTATAATATACAATATGTTATTCATGACAACAAATATATTGATGCTAAAATTTAATTTTTTTATGAGTATTTTGTGTTTTTTAAAAGGTATTTAAAAATGTAGGTTGAATTTTAGTTTGGTTTACCATTAAAAACATCAAATAAAAGCAAATGTAATATTTTTATAGTACAAATTTAATGAAAACATTATTACGAATGTGTTTTGTAACTTGTCTCTCGAAATTCCTGACATTCAAACATTTTGAAATAGGCCTCCTGCACTGGTCCTTAGTTGCATCATGAATGCTTCTGTAGTATAGAACTCCATGCATAGAAAAACATAGGAGAATTACGCTGGCCTTATAAGAAATTTAATATAGTCATTCTTTGCAAATAAGAAGCAAAATCAAACCTCACCCGCCACAAAACAAACTAGCAAACAAACAAAAAACCACACTTTTTGGTCGATAAAAGTTCATGTTGGAGATGGTCAATGTTTATGAATGTATTTTCATGAACAGTCGGAATTCTGCTTCATTTATCAGCGATTGCTCAGTTTGTTTTTTTTTGAGATGTCATGACACGTAGTTTAACCGATTTACTCATTTTCACATCTTAAACTTTTGATTTCAAAATTTCTAGCCAGTAGCTATGTAGCGATATTCGATGATGCTCATAAAATATCTGGTAGTGAATGGATGACCATTTAATTGCGCCTCAAAGATAAAAACACTTGGAACCGACACTTATTTATCTCCTATCAATTCTGACTGAAACATTTTGGTCTGGGACGAATGTAGGCTGGGAACTGTGATTTATGGCTAATAAAGCTAACAAGAGGGAAGCGTTTAAAATCCATTTTTCAAACTAGTGAGGGCCACAAAGGCGAACACTATCTGACATTCCTCGCTTTCTCTAATTCCAAATCTAATAGCAGCCGATCTATCTCGCTCTTGTAGCTTATGATTACACCAGAATGATTCCTTCAAATTTTTATTCGTTTATTTAATGTTGAATACGAGACTTATAGGACAAAATACAACGGATTAATGGACACGTAGACACGTACCCACGAGGGACAAAACGTTGCACTGGAGGCAAAAAGGTACAAATTGGTGATATTATAGCTGAATTTGCTGTTATTCTCCATATAAGATGGTTTCTTTTTAGTGGAATATTAGCCCTTTTCAAGGGATGCAGTCGATGTATTCTAACCTCATCGACGGGTCATACACACACACACACACACACACACACACACACACACACACACACACATATATATATATATATATATATATATATTACATGAATCATTCATACAAAAAGCAGATAGTGAAGTTAATGATATGGCAACAATCACTCTCGCAAACAATTTTTAGAATAAAATACATTAACCTCGAACCCGTTGATGAATGTTATGATCCCTGTTTATAAATTCCAGTTTTATAAGGTCTTTTTTTAAGTACGAGCTTTCGATTGTTCCTACAATCATCGTCAGGTATAGAATTGATATGTCTTTTTTACATCCAGGTAATAACAGGACAACGAAAGCTTTTTGTATGAATGATTCATGTAATATAAATTGAACTGCACCACATACTTGATATTAAAATAATCGATCCTACGTGCAAATTTCTTATAATAACAGTGACATTCCTCTATTTGTTGAACAATTTAGTTCATGCAATATTGACGGAAAAAAACCTACCTCTACAAAAGAATTAACATTTGACTATATTAGTGCAAAAACGCACAATTCAAAATTTTTAAAAAATTAAACTTCAGCGTTGCGACCGCACGCTCCAAAAAATTTTCCACAGTTAACAATAACACATTTAAAAAAAAAAACCTATTTCGGAGGACATATTAACTTTCGTTGTCCTGTTATTATCTGGATGTAAAAAAGACATATCTATTCTATACCTGACGATGATTGTAGGAACAATCGAAAGCTCGTACTTAAAAAAAGACCTTATAAAACTGGAGATTTATAAACAGGGATCATAACATTCATCGACGGGTTCGGGGTTAATGTATTTTATTATAAAAATTGTTTGCGAGAGTGATTCTTGCCATATCATTAACTTCACTATCTGCTTTTTGTATGAATGATTCATGTAATGTAAATTGAACTGCACCACATACTTGATATATATATATATATATATATATATATATATATATATATATATCGGAAAGTACCTGAAAACCATACCACGAGTTGACCCAAGCCTTGTGAGTGAAACTGGGTAGATGGAACCCTAGTTGTGCTAGAACGGTCACAAGTCATCGTGGTCGAGGGCTTAAGCGTGCTGGCCTTGTTCAAATTGTTGATCATGATAGATAACACGCTATTTCCCAGAAGGTCTGCTCAGCATACTTGCAGTATAAACCACAGGTTTAGGTATTGAATAAACACAAATGCGCCTGAGCGAGCGTCTGCAATAGGGATTGCCTGGCCGCCCTAGTAGACGGGTATCCACGAATAAGAGTGGCCAGCTATACGTAGGTGTATATCTTGTTCTCAGTCAAGTAATTTGCGAGTTACCAACTGGCCAGCAGTTGAGGGAGTGAAAGGGAAGAAACTGACAAATTGAAAGACTTGTCCAGTATTTGCTGGTCTCACTTGCTTGATACAACAACTAATTGAGACAGTGTTTTCGAAATGTTTCATGTGGCAAGTGAATGTACGCTAATTAGTGTCGAGAAAAGAAGAGACATCGTCGTCTTTTCTGATTTCTCGTCATTTCCTTTTCTTGATCCTTTCCTTGATTCTTACATTCTTTCATTTTCTTCGTTTTCCTCATCGTTTATTTTTTCTTTTCCTT
Organism: Acanthosepion esculentum; assembly: GCA_964036315.1. Classification (NCBI taxonomy): domain Eukaryota; kingdom Metazoa; phylum Mollusca; class Cephalopoda; order Sepiida; family Sepiidae; genus Acanthosepion; species Acanthosepion esculentum. The sequence continues at coordinate 29,457,481 of OZ038477.1, read as the reverse complement.
TCTTTCTTTCTTTCTTTCTTTCTTTCTTTCTTTCTTTCTTTCCTCATCGATTATTTTTTCTTTTCCTTTCTTTCTTTTCGTCACTATTGCATACTTTTTTCTTCCTTTTCTTTCTTCTGTTTTCATTCCCACTTTCATCTAACACTTTAATTCCTTTCTTCCCTCTTTGCGGTTTTCCACGATTCTCTCCCCTTTGTTCATATAATCGTTTCTTTCCCTTTCCTTTCCTTACCTTTCCTTTCTTTCTTTTTTGTATTCGTACTGTGCGAACGCAAAGCAAACACAAACACAAGCGTTCTTCTAAACTAATTGATCACATTAAAGACAAACGCAGAGAGATTTAGATGAGGATTGTTGTTTGTATTTCATTACATTTTGGAAAGCGAGAAGCTGAGGTACTTACAATAGTTGTTGATGTTCCTATAGATGATTCTATGTAAATTTTTTCTTCATTAGTTATATGCGGATGAGTTGAAGGTCTTTCGTGAGAATACAGATGCCAACATATACCCCAAATAATTCCCATCATACCTAGAAAAAAAAAGATATGTCATAGTAGGAAAAATACATTCAAATTAGCATTTTTATAACAAGAATCTATCTCTCTCTCTCTCTCTCTATCTATCTATACTCATATATTAAAAATTAATTTAATTTATTACAATCGTTTTCATTTATGATATGAGTAAATGATAGATCACCAGTTGGTATCCTGACTTAAACATAACGTTTACAGTATTATATAAGTACAAAGCAATTAAAATATTTCGTAAATTTCCCGTCCTTTTTTGAGGGCATGGATAAATTAATAATGTAAATAATAACGCATATAATAAAAATACATACCAAAACAATAAAATCCTGAGCGCCAACCCAAATACTGCGTCAGCAACCCGGAAAGTGGCATTCCTAATACGGCTCCAGCGTAGGAACCTGAAGGAAATTGAAAACAGAAAGAATTAATTGGGGAAAAACTCATAATCCGGAATTTAAAAGAGTATGTAATCCGGAATTTAAAAGAGTATGTAATCCGGAATTTAAAAGAGTATGTAATCCGGAATTTAAAATAGTATGTAATCCGGAATTTAAAATAGTATTATGCTTTCAAGCTACCGAACTTTTCAGAGAATCTCATAAAAGACATCTGTTGTGAAAACAGACTTTGACAAACTGAAACAAAATGAGGTGTAAAAAAAAAAGAAGATTTAGTGTTCGCAGGTCGTAGCTTTGACATTCAGTGTTTTTATTTTTTCTATTTTCTAGCAGTGTTGGCCAGATTACATCTACGAGGGATCTTGTGTTTCAATTGGGTGCGTCAGGATAAACGGTGAGAAATATCCATCAATATTTTTAAGTAAACAGTTTTAACAAAATAGAAAATATTTTCATGAAGTTTTGCCAAATGTTACAGTATGAAACAATGATCATTAGTGGCCAGCAAATAAATAGCTGGAAAATAATAGATACAAATGCATTAATGAAAGCGAAAATGATTTCATAATATTCATCTTCCCCATTTTGTTAACTCGTAATTTTAATAAGCTGGTGCGTAGTGATCGCAATATGCACATAATTAGAAAACACTTATGTGCAGTGTATGAGGTTTGTTTGGTATCCGAGAGTATATATATATATATATATATATATATATATATATATATATATATATATATATATATATATATATATATATATATATCTATATATATATATATCTATATATATATATATATATATATATATATATATATATATATATGTTTGTGACGTATAAAAGTGGGCACTTAGGTCAACACCCAGCGGTGACAGTCTGTTTCACTGTCGATATGTATATATATATATATATATATATATATATATATATATATATATGTGTGTGTGTGTATATATATATATATATATATATATATATATATATATATAATGTCATTCGCATATCACATTTCGCTGTATCACAGCTCATATATATATATATATATATATATATATATATATATATATATATAATGTCATTCGCATATCACATTTCGCTGTATCACAGCACATCAGTGCGCTAGACAATCGAATGCTTCAAGCCAGGATCGAAACCCGACCGATTTTGTATTCAAATCTAGGATTAAACGTTATCTTCTTCTATCCGTATAAACTGCCTCTTAAAATAATCTTCTACCACAAGTGGCCTCTGGGCCTTGTGAGGAGTGAACTTTGCAATTTATATATATATATATATGTATATATATATATATATAATTTTATAATTTTGCAGTTATATATATTTATATTTATATAAATTGCAAAGTTCACTCTTCACAAATCCCAGAGGCCACTTGTGGTAGAATATTATTTTAAGAGGCAGTTTATACGGATAGGAGGAGGAGATCACGGTTAAACCTAGATTCGAATCCTCCTCTTATAGCAGTAGTTCGCGGGAAGAAGCTGTTCAGGTGACTCTCACCGATGGAATTGGGATGGATTTTGGGTGGTTTGCTACAATATAAGTGGTATGACGGGTCCTAGCCGTGTAGGTTATAGGTTAGATCTGGTGGAACCAAGGAATGTAGTTCGTTCAAGCACTTTCCATGGTAGTGGCGATAGATCAGCGTGAGGCTTGCCACACCCCATTTGTGAGAGTGGGGTTGGAGAGTGGGAAATAATTCGTAACCCAAAAGGACTCGGAGACGCTTTTGAACTCTATCGAAACTGAAAAGTGAGGACTGTGCAGCTCCTGCCTAAATATGACAACAGTACTCGAATTTCGGCCTGATCTGGCTCTTGTAAATGTAGAGGATAGCATGAGGGGTCAGGTACTTACTAGAGCGGTACAGGGAGCCGATTATTTTTCCAGCATCTTTAGTGATGGTTCGTATGTACGAGTTCCACTTAAGGTCAGATGTGAGTTTAAGACCCAGTAGTCTCTCAAGACACGGAGCCTCACCGAAGGGACATTCATTCATCGTGACTGGCGGTAGTTCGGGTTCCGATGTGTGTGTGTGTGACCGTGCGCACGCGCGTGTATATTCATATTTTTAAACGAACTTTGATGCGCGCAATGAACTGGAGATGTCAAATTCAACAAAGTACAGAAGATTAAATATTTGGGAAGTGTTTTAACAGAAAGCGGAAAATGTGACACCGGAATTAAAAGGTACATTTAAATAGCAACGGAGCCTCCCCTCAAACTAGCAAAGTCTTAAGAAACAATCAAATGCTGTTAGAATCAAAGAAAAGAGAGCTGAACTGTTATGTAATATTACTCTTCTTATATGCCAGTAAATGGTGGCCGATTTCCTCACAGACGAAGAGGTAACAGAGATGTGGTTCTACAGAAGGATGCTGAGAATATCATGGACAGAGCATGTAAGCCATGAGGGAACTTTAAGGAAAATGTAGCAAAAAAGACCCTTATATTCAAATTCAGAAAGGGACAGTTGAAATTTCTGGGATACATGATGAGGAAAGATGGGTTTGAAAATTTTGACATTCAGAGGACATACTTAAGGTAAGAAGGACAGAGAGAAAAAGAAAAGGATCTATTTAACGAGCTTGTGTATATGGGTGGCAGAACAGAGAATAGAAGCGATTGTAAAAAAGCAAACGTTGCTAAGAGCTACAAGAGATAATAAATTTATTAATTGCTCTCTCTTTCAAACACACATATACATACATCCTTAAATATAATACGCCACACACACACACACACACACACACACACACACACACACACACACACACACACACACATATATATATATATCCGATGCGATGAGAACGAAAGTAATATATAAATTCCAAAGTTCACAGCATTAATCCAAAAGAGGGCTCGATACCGATAGTAGAGCGATAATTATTTATTTATTATAATTTTATCATATAGACAAAACCATTTTACTCATTACAAAGATGCAACTTGGTTTCAGTGCATTTCAACTGCACTTCGACGGGTGAGAATCGAAAATTCGATTCTCACCCGTCGAAGTGCAGTTGAAATCCACTGAAACCAAGTTGGATAATTGTAGTGAGCAAATTGGTTTTGTCTACATGATAAAATTATAATATTTTATTTTAGCTTGAATTAAACTTCGCATAAAATTACTTTTCTTCGAGGCGTCTTGGATTGTGGGATTGACTATCACTAGTGATAATGTTCTAATTTCTCAGCAAATTTGACTATCAAGAACACCCAAGGTGTGTCACGATACGCTTGTACAAAAGCTATGCGTGCGTTCGCGCGCACGTCCACCCACACAGTGAGGACAAAATACGGATATCTTTTCTGAGTTGTTTATAAATTCTACAATGGTCAATTATTGTTAGCAATAAACTATTTTAAATTAAAAAAAAATTACTTGGATTAAACGAAAATTACTTACAATATAATACAGCGTTATAATACATACATTCCTTCTTGCTGTCAATTTTGACGGCACGGGTACACTAGTATATATATATATATATATATATATATATATATATATATATATATATATATATATTAGTAAGACGAATTTATATATATATATATATAAACACACACACACATTTATATATATAAATTCGTCTTATTAATAGTTAACATGCGTTTGGCTTAATTTTAAGAGTGAATATCCATTTAGATATAAAATAGTAGTCATAAAAAATTTCCTCAAGTGAGCACACGAGAATCCATCCTCTTGTCACTTTTCCTTAATGAACCTAATAATGTGAAACAGATGCTCGTTAACAACGGTTTTATTAACTATCTCATTGACCACCAGATTAAATATTTCTTCGTCAAGCAATTAATAGCAATACAGAACGTACACATAAAAACAATAACATTAACAAGCTCATCCGACCAAAACAAGAAAAATTAAATTCATATACATATATATATATATATATATATATATATATATATATATATATATATATATGTGTGTGTGTGTGTGGTATCTGTGTGTGTCTCTGCGTGTGTGTGTGTATACCATGTACTATGCAAAAGATGGATAAATATGACTGAATATCATAAGCATTTTTGCATTTTATCAATTTCGTTAAAATCATTGCGATGGCTGTTCAAAAGAAAATATTTCGTTGGATACTGTGGAAACTAGGTTTTACAGTAAGTTAATTTTTGATGATCAGATTTTCCGAACAGCAGGGAGAAAACAATACACCTGATATGTAAATATATTCACATTAATTTATTATCTAAATAATCTAGGCTCATTGCAAGATTTTATTGATGACATTTAAATGAAAATTATTCAATGCCGAAAAATCTATAAACGGAGAAGTAAGAAAATAAAAATGTACGAAAATAATACAGTAAATGAAATGTATGGAACAGTTAAAAGTACGAAAAATGGAACCGGCGATCCGAGTTTAATTTGCCCTTGAAAAAGAGAGAAAGTCGTTTTTTCCCCCCTCCGGCTATGTCTTTAATAACGCTGCTCTTTAGCTTTGAGTGGCATTCGGTCTATGTGAACGACTCTTCTCTTCTGAGAATGCGACAAGAAACCCACACGATTATACTATGACAATTCAAAGAGAATAATAAATAAATGTTGCCTTGTACAATGCTTGCTTCAATTCAAAGGGAAATCTTAATTTTGGGAAATAGATTAACTTTTTTGCATTCAGTTATAACAGAATTTACTAAAAACAACTTGTGAAGACGTTTCCCTAACTATTAGGCGTTGACATGAAAATATCTTACCACAGAAGGAGATAGTTGCCAACATAGATCTTTCCATTGGTGGAGCCCAATGTCTCCATATTCCGTGACAGGCCGGGTACGTAACACCCTAAAAAAGATGAAAAAATTACAAAGTTTAAGCATGACTGAAGCGATACATAAACATAGAAAAGAATAGTTTCAATAACAAATTTGTAATTTTTTACACAGCTTGAATATAAAAATGATTTCGAAAAAACAAACAAAGAAAAAAAACAGTCCTGTTCACCCCACTCCTCGACATACACCAATTCAAAAACAAT
>OZ038477.1:29429002-29446502 GCA_964036315.1 Acanthosepion esculentum | reverse complement strand
ATGTATAGTACAGACACATATAAATTACATATACATATATATAACAAGTGCTCAATGCCATTAGTAGTTTACACACATATATATATGTGTGTGTGTGTGCATTTTTTCCATGATTGCTCATGTCTTGAAGGCACACGACACAAAACATAAGAATATATATATATATATATATATATATATATATATATATATATGCTTATATATTAATATATACATGCATATATATATATATATATATATATATGCATGTATATATTAATATATAAGCAATATATAATTAATATATATATATATATATATATATATATATATGCATGTATATATTAATATATAAGCAGTCTATTAAATATTATTTGTACATGAATATTCCATATCTCTGTTTCTGTTTTGTGGTTGTCCAGCAATCGATCCGGTAGAAAACTACTTTCTCTATTGAAGACTTGGTCTGTTATCATTGCCTTTTCCAGCTTAATGATTAGCTTATAATATCTATCTATCTATCTATCTATCTATCTATCTATATATATATATATATATATATATATATATATATATATATATATATATATAAGCAGAGAGAGCGAGAGACAGACAGACAGACAGAATGTGGCGTAGACAAATCTATATTTTTTACGTGACAACAGCACCGAGACAACACAACGTGGCGATGTTTCGAGTGCGCCATTATAAAAATACACCTTCGTAGCTGCCCGGCCTTTGACGCACGCTGTGTTTAGTAATCAGAATGTCGTCTGAATACGATCGTTGAGCTGCTTTTGTGAAGAGCATTCGCGCTGGACACAAAGCCAACGAAATCACTGAATGGTTTAAATACCCTAATACCATAGCCTACGACCTTGCAAAGGCATAAGGGACAACAAGGACAATTTCAGGCCAGAACGTAAGACGCTCTGGAACCATCAGATAGCCCGAGTTGTCGTGCTTGTCAAGGAGAACACCAGCAAAAGCATGAGGAAAATGACACAGGCACCAACAGACAAAGAATCGGGCGTATTGTGAAGGAGGACTTGAATTATGAATCGTGAGGCGCCATTTGTTCATCGTACCACTGGTTGCTCGACTTATGCCTACCAACATCGCAAGAGTGCAATCCTCTCTGCTATTCTGTGTGGGACGTCTTAGAGAGGGATGTGAACAGCAGACCCTACAACACTAAAGATGCTCTCAAGAAAGCCATCAGGAACGCCATAACCAACATGGACAGGGACGCAGTTGCCAAGGCCTGATTCAAGTTCCGGTTGTGCCTGGGGAAAGTGGTGGCCTCCGATGGTGGCCACATCAAGTGATTTTTGCACCTTATTTTTGGGACCAAGTAAATGGTTAAGAAATAACAAAACAAGAGGTTGCAGATAAATCGTGTATTGAACAGTAAATACAACAGAAGTAAATACAACGGCTTTGGAATGTGTGTCGCTTGATCAGCGTTCAGTCTATATCACTATTTTACCCCGAGGCTTACTTTCCTACTAATTTTATAGTAAGTGGAAGAATTCACAATATCCTCATTAGAGGGATGATAACATAACACTTATATATGTGTCTGATTGTGCATAACGTTTCATTGAAATATATTAATATGTTATATAAAATCTGCTGATTTTATTGCTCATTATTTTTTCGGATTTTTCTACGTCACGCTATATATATATATATATATATATATATATATATATATATATATGTGTGTGTGTGTGTGTGTGTGTGTGTGTGTGTGTGTGTGTTATTTTCTTTTGAGCCGAGTGCCTTCTGAATATATCGATCATGATTCTCCTAAGCAACGTAGTAGAGGAAAATGAGAAGAAAGAACTTACCATCAACCGTAAGAAGACAGAATACATGATCGCTAGGTAGAGAGACACCCCAAGATGGGATATACGAATTAGGGACATCAAAATCGTGGAAGTACTGAAATTTAACTATCAGGCAAGTGTTTTGACAGACGATGCAGGAAGCTTAAAGCCCATTAGTATAACGGAAATGCCTTCGAAAAGTTAAACAAAATATTAATAAGCATTAAATTTTTGATAGAAACAAAATGAAGAGTGCTGAATTGCTCGTGTAATATCAGTTCTTCTATATGGCAGGGAATGCTTGCCGGTTTCTTCACAGATTAAAACTCTTCGCTATCTGTGACAAAATTGTCGAGCATTCATTGCTATATAGAAATGAGAGATGTGGTTCTACAGAAAGATGCTGAGGGTACCATAGATGAAACATATGAACAACGAAGAAGTTTTATGGGAATTTTAATAAAAGGACACGTATTTAGAATGAAAAAGAGACGGATAATGAAGGATTCACAGGATATATTGAAGACAGATGGAAAAGGAAAAAGCGTGAAACCTACTTAATGAGTTTGCTTAAATAGATGCAAGAACGTGAACTGAGAAGAATTGTAAAAGGCAGACATTGCTAAGAGCTACAAAATATAGGAAGTTGTGGAGACACATTTTATTCCACGGGCTGAAGAAACGCGGCACATAGAAGAAAAAGAAAGACGCTTGCAACAATTGCTGTCAGGTTTTTCTTCTACATTTACAATGCATTTCCAAAGTGAAATATTTAGCACTATGCAATATAGGAAATAAAGGAAAAGAAAGAAAAAGAAAAAAGGGAAAACGAACGAGAAAAAATGAAAAAAGAAAGATAAAAGAAAGAATGAATGAAAGGAAAAAGAATTAATGAAAGAAAGAAAATCGATGAGAAGAAAATGAGTCAATGAACGAAATAAAATAGAAAAAAATGAAAAATAAAATGAATAGAAAGAATCGGAAATAAAAACGAAGAAAGAAAGAAAAGAAAAGAAAGAAAAAGAAAGGAAGAAGTAAAAAAAAAGGAAACGGAAATAAAAACGAAGAAAGAAAGAAAAGAAAAGAAAAGAAAAGAAAGAAAAAGAAAGGAAGAAGTAAAGAAAAAGGAAACGGGAATAAAAGCGAAGAAAGAAAAGAAAAGAAAAGAAAGAAAAAGAAAGGAAGAAGTAAAGAAAAAGGAAACGGAAATAAAAACGAAGAAAGAAAGAAAAGAAAAGATTAAGAAAGAAAAAGAAAGGAAGAAGTAAAGAAAAAGGAAACGGATATAAAAACGAAGAAAGAAAGAAAATAAAAGAAAAGAAAGAAAAAGAAAAAGAAAGGAAGAAATAGAGAAAAAGGAAACGGATATAAAAAGTTCATCTCTTTGTAATCGTGATTTTTTTCCGTGTTTTGTTTTGCTATTCTGTTCGCAAAAGGTTCGTTCTTCCGTTTAAAAAAGGTGAGCAGATGTTGAGGAGGCGACCTGCCACAATTATCGTTTCTTGATCAAGCTCTATAAATTAATTACCTGCACAGAAAAGCGAGGTTTCGCTGCGCTAATGGTAGGTCACAGGTGCGCATGCGTCGCACAACTGCACTCGGGCGTCACAAAAGCAATTGAAAATTGAATACTAGAAGGAAACAAGCTGTTCGCTCAGCCTGTATTGCTATTTAAATTATATCTACTGACCATTTTATGATTTTTATGCACGCGTACGATTTACTTTGGACTCTCATGATATTGTGCACGCTTCTTATTAGTTTTTTTCTTCTGTTTTTCAACCCTAAGAGCCACTCAAATTAGAGAGTTACTAAATACGGGTGTTGTAAGGGCGTAAAGGAAGGAAGTAAGAAGTGCATATTATAAGGATATGTAGAATAGACAACGGTTGATCCGTGACTTGAAGAGGTTAAGAGTGTAGAAATCAGGGAAGTATATTATTGGGAGTCTGTGCAAAGCGGCAAGTCTTGGGAAGAAGAGTGAATATTCTTCCTTATCGATGAAATAAGAAAAGAATGGGGATAATTTGAACCTGTATATGTGGTATGGCGAGTCCTAATTCGAACTATTTAAATATTTACAAAAGCGTAAAGGATTTTGTTTTTACCGGAAACGTTAAAATAGGAAAGCTTTCAAAGATGTTCGGTATCAAGACAATGGTTAGGTCCTAGGTATGAGGATAAACTACATCCGCGTCCAGGGTAAGACAATAAACTACGCCCAACAGCAAGGCCTCTGATTAGGTATATGTTTTTGAAAGAATAATGTTGCCAGCTATACGTTTTTGAAAAAATTATATTACCAGCTATACGTTTTTGAAAAAATTATATTACCAGCTATACGTTTTTGAAAAATAATATTACCAGCTATACGTTTTTGAAAAATAATATTACCAGCTATACGTTTTTGAAAAAATATTATTACCAGCTCTACGTTTTTGGAAAAATAATATTACCAGCTATACATTTTTGAGGAAAAAAATATTAACCCAAATAGATTTTTGACAAAACAAAAATATTACCAAAAAAAAAAAAGTTGTCGCCATTAAATAACCCATTGAGGTTGAAATGCCGTAAAATAAACCAAACCAAACCAAACCAAGCCAAACCAAACCAAGATAAATATTAAGTTGTTCTTAGAATATATCCTGGAATAGGCTTAAAACTCGTTTATGCATCAGACTTGGGATTCAGAGTGAATGCACTTTGTACCGATGGACCTTGAACTTTGTCGCACATGCACACAAAGTTACAATGTTCTTTCTAGCTTCCATTGTTTAATATTATTATGTTTATTAATATATTAAATTAATTTATATAAGAAATTATAATCTTTATAATCCATCCCTTAAATACCCTTCTCGGTTTTTATTCAGCTTTTACAATTAAAACATTCAGGAGAGTAAAACGGATTCTAACATCGCTTGATCAAGTTTTTTAGTCGATTTCGGCTTGTTTTTCTATTTTAATATGGCGTAAATTACTGTAGAAATTCCAATTCTCAGTTGAAACAAACGTTCCGAAGTGAAATTGCTCTATGGACAGCTAAAATATTACCGTGGACCCGCAATTTGCTAATTTTTGTGTGGACCCCCCAGTAATGTTACATGGACCCCGGTTGAGAACCGCTACCCTAAAGGGATAGTGGAACATACAGTTTTGTGGTTGACTGATGCTGTAGAATATCTTTAAAGATCAGTATGACAAAATATTACCTGAACTTCTGAAACGAAGTATTGTCAGTATTTTATCTTAGATAATAAGCCAATTGTTGTCTATAGAAACTAAAATATACTGGGTGGAGAATAAAAAATGGATGCATAATAAAAAATTATCACGAAACCCAGTTAAGGATCTATTGGATCATGCCATATTATAAGGTTAGTTACAATGTTTCAAGGACATGTCCATTCTTAAAGTACGCGATCATAGCTCTCGACAGCTTCTCTTTCTTTAATATTTGTAAATTGCCATGACACTTATTGGGAAATGCAATGCAGTGGTTTACTTTTGCTGTCTCCATATTTTTTTTATTTAAGAGTTGTTCTTTAGACTGACTGCTTTGCAATGGTTAAAGAGCCCGGTCCTGTCTGACTTAGTATTTTCCCGACAGTTTTCGGACGTTTAGAGTCATGCCTTTTCCAAAGATTATAGTGTAATGTGTATGCAAAAGCCTCAGCCCGATTTTGAAACCGGCCCTCCGATTCCATTTTCCATCCCGTTAACCGTTACGTTAGTTATATTGCAAATTCATAACGAAAATTGTTAAAAATGTATGGCATGGAGAAAACAAGATACAGAAAAAGACTATGATGAAGTTTTTAGGCAAAAAGACTTTATTGAAAATTACATTGTATTTATGCACTGATCTTTGGAAATAATATGAATGTTTTTTCTTATATATTTTTAATGAAATTAGTTGTTAAATCAAAATTGATTTTTATATTTGTTCATAACGAAGGCAATTATTGATTAAGTTTTTTTCATTGTTGATTCGTTATGTTCAAGCCAGATATTTTCTACTGTCGAAACACTCTGGAGTAATAATAAAACAAAAATCTAAAAAAAAACCCCCCAAAACTTCATATTCTTTCTATTAAAATATTTCTCTTTCATTAACTTAATTGTAGCTATTTCGCTTTCGCAACAATTCTAATAACAGTAGTTAAGCGTCCTGGGTATGACGATAAACTGCATCCGCGTCCTGGGTAAGACGATAAACTACGTCCAACACCAAGACCTCTGATCAGAAGGTTTTGAGGAGTGTGGAACCACCTTTTAATTGCTGGTGTTCCCAGGTCCACCCTGGCCCGAGGTGATAGCACCTGTTGGGGTCCTAGCTATGGGCAAATAGTTAACACCCAAACCCTGATATCGTCCTGGGTATGACGATAAACTACGTCCAAAAGCAAGGCCTCTGATAATATGTTTTTGAAAAAATAATGTTGCCAGCTATACGTTTTTGAAAAAAATAATGTGGCCAGCTATAGGTTTTTGAAACAAAATATTATCAGCTATACGTTTTTGAAAAAATATTACCAGCTATACGTTTTTGAAAAAAAGAATATTACCAGCTATACGTTTTTGAAAAAAATAATATTACCAGCTATACAATTTTGAAATAAAAAAAAATTAACAGAAATGAATTTTTGACAAAACAAAAATATTACCAGGAAAAAAAAAAGTTGTCGGCATTGAATGACCCATTGAGGTTTATGTGCCGTAAAACAAAACAAACAAACAATAGTTAAAAAATTACTGCCGAACATGTCGTAACCAACTATTCTTCACTTCTATCGAATTTGGCCATAACGGAAAAGAAGTGATGAGTTTTTCCACTACTGATTCGTTACGGTCAAACCAAAGAGACATTTTTTCTATTGTCGAAACGAAATTTATGATAATTGCAGTTTAAGACTAATAACATAATTTAACAAAATTATATATTTTAAGTGAAGAAATCAAATAATAATAATGATAACGTATTTGTCAACACGTGAAATTTCCATGGGTCCAGTTGTCATTATTTCATCATTCATAATTTAATCTAGGCTTTCTCAATCTGTGGGCCCCGGCTCACTAATGCGCCCTGAAAGGTAGTCAGGTGCGTCCCAAGTTAACAGAAGAGTAATTTATGAATTAATTTTAATATTTAAAAAAAAAAATTTTTTAAAAAGCTAGAGACACCAAGAACATGTAATGTCTTAAAAATAAATGACCATTTCGGGAGACGTTTTTTTATTTCTGTGTTTTAAAATTTCATATATTTCATTTAAAAATTTCATTTAAAATTTATATTTCATTTAAAATTGATATTTTAAACTGGATGCTAAATTCCTTAATCTTTAAGAAGGAGTGGATAATCCTTTCTTTTTTGCCTACCTCAAAGGGTTTAAATCAGTCATTATTGGCTTCTCTAGAACAATAGCAGATTCTTCATAAATCACTTTAAATGAAAACTGCACCTCTTATATATACAGTGTAATGTTTTGGACATAAATGCTTATTTCAATAAACTTTATTATTTTCCTAATTTCAAATTTCATGACTAATTTTTCACCCCAGAGTTTTAGTTTTTCTATAAATGCGCCCTGAAGCAAAAAAGATTGCGAAACCCTTTTTTAATCACTACATTTTGCGCAATGCATATTCCATTCAGCTTAGTTCATCGATTAAATTAACGTCATATCAACCCTTTTAGAATTATTTAATGTCGCATATGAGGGCAATATATAAAACAAAAATCACAAGGAATTAATAGACCGGAAGTTCCGTAACCAATTACGGTCGTAGGGGCACCACATGGCGTTTCTTGACGCAGCCTCATCGTCTCCTGGTCAAGGCTGGTTGGAATTCAGAACTTTCCTCCTTCTAGAAGGATTGCCAACCAAGGCTATCGGTCCAAGTGAGTACTGATATTTATCCATAACTGGGGTGGGTGGGGGGGTTGAAGAGACAGAATCATGTCTTTCCCAAGAGTATTTGCGCGAAAGTGAATGCAGCGACCCCTCCTGGAATTCGAGCTCGGTTCTCTGATTTTAATTCCGAGCTAGTTGCTATCCGTTACACCACCGCGAATTCACACAGTTAATAAATAGGCAGGTATAATTCTGGATTGCATTTGAGTCTCTCATATTTTTCAGGTTTAACTTGAAATCTGTCTGATCGCTTGACCGGTTTATTTTGCACATAAACCTTATAGAATAAGTCGTCCTGCATATTATAATCTTTTCAATATAGCTAGGTGAATTTATATAAATCATATATTTTTATAGACACCCTCATATATATATATATATACCGACGAAAAAATCAAATTTCAGTAAACCATAATTAAATACATACACAGGCACATAGTCACACCCTGGTGGTGTAATGATTAAAAATCTTGTCTTACTAAATCACTTACGACTAAATAGTGAGTTCGTTCCTCGTTGGGTATCCCATGCTTTCGGCTACACTGCGCTTAGAAAATCACAGTTAAACACAAAATTTCTATATATATTTATTTTCGGTATAGCAACAGACATGACTCTATTTATTGAACAATTTAGTTCATGTCACATTGACTGATAAACTACTACAACAAAAGAATTCTCAAATTGCCATATTAGTAAAAAAAGCACTGTCCTACCCCCCCCCCCAAAAAAAATCAACCATAGCATTGCGATTGCACGCTCCAAAATTTTGTATCCGTTATCAATAACACATCTAAAAAAACATATTTCGATTTGCATTATATTTTTTCGTCTCGTATGCTACCTGAATTTTACCAAAGACAAAACAATTTCCATGCCTGAAGATGACTGAATGTACAGTCGAAAGTACTTGCGTATTAAAGAAAGACCTTATATAGCTTATAATTTTTAAAAACAAGGATCATAACATTCATCGAGTGATTTGTAGGTTAATGCACCTTTAAAATTTTGTTAGCGAAGGGATTTCGCCATTTTATACCATTGACTTTACTAATCTACTTTTTGTATGAATGATACATTGTAATATATATATATATATATATATATATATATATATATATATATATTCTATGCAAGATATATCGATGATATATTCTTTGTATAGACGGGCAGTGACGACAAACTTATCCAATTCCTCATGACCCTAAACACAGTGCACGACTCAATTAAGTTTGACTATGAAAAATCCACAAGATCGGTAACATTTTTAGACACCTGCATTTCCATAGATGAAAACAGGAAACTACAAACGACACTACACACTAAAATCACCGACACACACAATGATCTACACTTTAAGTCTTCCCACCCTAAACACCTAAAAGAGAACCTTCCCTATTCACATGCACCTAGACTCAGAAGGATATGTTCCAACAATGAAGAACTATATAAACACATTCAAAATCTGGAGCATCAATTCACAACACGTGGCTATAAACAACACCTAATGAGGGAAAAAATAAATAAAGCAATTTCCACACCTACAGAAGACACCCTAAAGTACAAAATTAAAAATAAACCCAGCTGCATCCCTCTTGTAACCACTTTCAATCCTACTCTGCCTCCACTATCCCAAATAATCAAAAGTCGCTGGGAAATACTGCATCTCAAACCAGACCTAAAAAATTGTTTGAAGAACCCGGCCTTCTAGCATATCGTAGACCTAAGAACCTTAAAGAAATCATAGGTAGTAACCACATTTCAGGGGACAAGGTAATCCGTAATAAACCAATAACAAAAACAACAGGATTTTCCCAACTATGTAACAACAAAAGAAGCTTATGCTGCAACCACATTAAACACACGAATTCATTCACTAGCTCAGTCTACTTTCAAAATCTACCACGACTCTAACTGTAGAAGTCATAACATAATTTACCTCCTAGAATGCACACTATGCCAGAAACAATATGTAGGAAAATCTGAATGCCCCTTTCACTACAGAATTAATAATTATCGCAATCGAATTAAGTCGAATCCCATGAAAGATTATTACCTGTAGAACAACATTTCCGCCTAGAAAAACACGATTTTAAAACCCATGCCAAATTCACTATAATTGAGAGAATATAAAAGTTTACAGCAGATAACATTAGAAAGATTTTAGAGTTCCATGAAAATAAGTGGATACAACGTTTAAAAACGCCCAATCCAGCCGGACTTAACCATAAATTTAACAATATAGATAGTATTAATATATAACCCTACAAATCAAAACCTACCCACATTTCTCACCCACACAAGACAGACATGCTTACGGAGGTGTTGAGGCCTCACACTTATACACCCACCCACACGAATATACACACTTACAAACATCATATTCACTCACTACCTAAGAACCAAATAACACACACACACACACACTTAACACATCCCCTTCCCAGGAACCAATAAATCTGTCAAAATGACCAAGGGAATTCAGAGCAGCATGAATCCATCCAGCTCTTATCTTAAATAACAACTTAATAACTTAAAAGAGACTGTTTGAACAACACAAGGACTGACCAAAATTCATGTTAAAAAATAAAAAAAACAAATGAAAAGTACAGACAAAAGTTCATTTTCTCCATCAAGACATTCATTTCTGTAGTTCACTGCTACAAGCAAGCAGAAAATTATTTTTCTCTTGATGATGGCCATGTTGGCCGAAACTAGTCGAGGAATCTAAATGAAATAATAATAAAAACGAAGGAATATTAATATACAGCCCAGTGTGTCTGAAGATTTTAATTTTTTAATATTTTTTATTGTTCAATATATATATATATATATATATATATATATATATATATATATATATATATATATATATATATATATATATAGAGAGAGAGAGAGAGAGAGAGAGAGAGAGCGAGAGAAAGTGATGGATTTTTATTTATTAATCCGACGGATTCTTATACTTACATGTTATTTTTTGTGATTAAACGCTCCTTTTATCTTTTTAAAATGTTTATTTATTTCTTTTCGTCTAGCTGCCCGAATATAAGAGAAAGTTTGCTAAAGAAAAATAGGGTTCCTTCTACTGGATTCGAACCTGCGTATAAGGTACTATTTAACTTTGCCTGCTCATAGACGCAGTTCGTGGCCGAGATATTCTAAAAAACATCAGATCTCAGGATAGTCTCTCCTGCCATAGAACGTAGTTCGTGGCCGAGATGTTCTAAAAAACGGCAGATCTCACTCAGGATAGTGTCTCCTGCCAACGGGGACGCAGGTTTGAATCCTATTTTACGTTATGATTTTCCTTCTAATATTCAGTATGTATCGGTTTTATAACGTTCTTATAATTGGTTCCTGATTCGATTTCATTTTATGTCACATGAAATTAGCGCTTCTTCAGTTTCTTACACGTTTCAAAAACAGAAGTGTCTTTATTGGTACGTTCTTTTTCGTTTTCACCTCGTTAATACATCAAGTTGATTTCGGCAATTGGACGCAGTGCAGATGATTACTCGTTTGCCGCCATTACTTCTTGTAAATTTTTGTTGTTCAGTTTTCAAACACTATCTCGTCGGCATGTCGCGTACTAATGATACCGGCTGGTTTAAAATGAATTAAAAGTCAAGAGTTAAGAAATCATAATCAAATGTAGAGACGTAAAAGGAAAGAAAAGTGAAGATAAAATCGAACAGTAGCACTGAGGTAGGAATGAAAGAATGAATTAGAAAAATAAAAAATAGAATCATAGAAGAACATAAATTAAATAGTAGTACTAATAATAATAAGGATAAATAGTGTAATAGTAGTAGTAGTAGTAGAAGGAGAGGAAGAAGAAGAAAAGAAAAAGGAGATAGTAGGAAGAGGAGATAGTAGACGAAGAAAAAGGACCAACATTTTAAAAAGGAGATTCTTTGAAACAGAAGAGGTTTAGTCTTACTAACAAACAGGAAATTGGAAAATATGCCGGAAGTTAAGCATGTCGTTTAAAAAAAAAACTAAAAAAAAAAAAAATAAACAACGAGAAAAAAATAATCCTTTACGGGTTTAACTATTTCTTCTTGCCTTCACCTTCCTACACCGAAGAAGAATTGATTTATTTATTTTTTTAATTTCATTTCTTTTTTCTCGATGGTAGTGTAAGGGCCTCATGTGCCTCGAGGCTCATGATGCCAGAGAAGTCGGTCGAACGAGAACAGTGAATCAAAAAAATGAAAAAATGAAATCAAAGAAAATTTAAGTTGGTCGGGTGAGCATTAATCTGGAGACAGTTTCAATTGGGTGGCTGCTGAAAAAAAAAGACAAGCGAAAAAATAATAA
The DNA here is from genome assembly GCA_964036315.1 of Acanthosepion esculentum. NCBI lineage: Eukaryota > Metazoa > Mollusca > Cephalopoda > Sepiida > Sepiidae > Acanthosepion > Acanthosepion esculentum. The sequence goes on along the minus strand of OZ038477.1, from coordinate 29,434,450 downwards.
TGCGTAAAATGCGTAGTTTCTAACAACGGGAAGAAAAAAGAGATGGGAGACGAAAACGAAGGAAACAGAAGCAGAGAAAGAATATGGATGAAAATGCGGGGAATGAAAAAAAAAGCCCTTGAAAGGAAAGAAGATGAAGGAAGAAGGAAAAGAAGGAAACGGTTTGAATATAAAATAGAAATATTTTATTAAAACGGAATGTTAAAATAAATACGATCCGTCATATCTATTTAATTTTATGGTAATATTTAGACTCTTAATAACCAACGAAGAATCGGCAGTGTAATTAGTTTTTATTAGGCATCTCGTCTTCAGTCACCTTCCCACCACTGTAATCTAGTTTTTCTCTGCCTTTTCTATAAATAATTTCACGGTAATTGTTCTGAAGAGCTTTGCTCTATGGCACCTACACTTTATGAATTTAAACGCTATACTAGATTGGCAGTTAGGTCTCTTCATTTTATAGTTGAATTAAATGTAACCGCAAGTTCTATGCTAACAGTTTCTTTTATTGATCTTCTCACCTGTGGAATTCTCTTCCGCCTTTTTGCTTTCAAGCCAACTTTGATCTTCAAAAATTTAAATGCAATATCAATCGTTATCTACTGTATTCTTGATTTTCTTTCTTTTATTGTTCTCGTTCCTTAATAATGGTTTTCATTTTCTTATTCTTTCACACTCAGTAACCTCTTGGGTCTTAACGGCTGTATTGCCTTGCCTGAGACGAAATGATTAAAACAATAATTTCGACTGAAAAAATATATCTGTTTTAACAATAAATTTTCCGTTGGAATTACAAGTTTTTATTCTTTATAATTAAACTTCCACAATGGAATCGTTTTTACAATGCTATCATATGGTCAACTGAAAATTTATTTTTTAATTTTTTATTGATATTCCTAATCAATTGTTGGATTTATTGAAACAAAGTTCAGTTGACCATTGATGACAATTCCAGAACAACGTAACTATAAACAATTTTTTTCTATCCTCTGCCAGCCGCAATGATGGAGAAAGCATTACCCGGAACCATCGCCAGTAAGACACGCTGCAAGAGCCACTCCGTTTCGCGAGATTCCTCCCTTAATCGAGACGCAATCGCGCCAATCCTCGGAAGGAACACCATCGAACAAGGGCCAATAACTCCAGAAGATTCCAATGCCACAGGAGTAAAAAAAATCTATCAGTAAGAGAAGAATATTTAACTATATTTTTTTATCTCTGCGTCCCGGGCGACGAACCCCAGTTCAACCACGGACCTGATCAAATTACCGACCGAAAATGTATCTGCACAGGTCGCATCCCAAATCAATAACTTACCCATTTTAAAAGGGAAAATGGTAATGCCATCCGGCCGCTTTCCATCACCACGGTCGAGGGCTACGGGTTCGATTTGGGAAGGGAACCCAGCTGCATCCAAACCTCTTTTGATGAATTACTTTATATTTGAATAGAATATTTTCACGTGTAGAAATGTTGTTTCTATAGTTGTGTTGGCGGATTCAACCGTTTTCTCTTGATTTCTTGATATATTTGATGTGTACATTTCTACACGTGACGATATTCTCTTCAAATATAAAGCAATTGACGTAATTTTTCCTTCCTTATTTGGTTCTACCAATTTCTGATGTTTCTTCCACATTCTGATCGTAAGTGTTCTTTTTGTTGCCTTTTTCTTTTATACTTCCTCGCTCTGTCTAAGGAAATCTCAGTATCCTTCTATTAAATTTGATTCAAGCTAAAGCATGAAAATTGTTAAATTCACCTTCCTGCCGTGGCCGGGTGTGACATAAGCTCGTTTTTATTGGGGAGTTTCAGTAGTGCGATGGATAAATTGTCGTCTGAATTACGCAAAAAATGAAAATAACAGTGACATCTCATTTTATATATTTACCAAAATTACACAAAAATATCTTGAAATATCAAAGAATACATTTACTCAATAAAATCGTCATTGGCTTCAACGGCGGCCTCCAGACGACTTTGGAATCTCCTGTAACTCTTCTGGATGGTCTCCTTGTTTAAGTTAGTGAATGCTGTCCTAATCATTGCCTTCAGTTCATCTTTGGTGTTACAAGGAGTTTTGTTGGATCCTCACTCACCTGCATCCCAAACATAATAATCAATGGGGTTACAGCTTGGGGAGTTACGTGGCCAGATGCGAGGGGTGATATGGTCGAAAGAATTGTCTGACAACCGTAACGAGGTCCTCCTGCTGGTATGGCATAGGGAATTCCAGCAGCCATCCTTTTGAACCAGAGCAGCATTACCTCGTCAAGATACTTGATGTAGGCGTCCGTGTTGAGTCTAAGGCCCCGTGGGAAGATGAAGTGAGGGGTGGAAATGACGCCATAGAAGTAATTAAATCAAGAAGAGAACAACATGGGATCAGAGAAGAGATTAAAGAATAATTTCAAAAGAAATAATTTGTGAAGACAAATATAGATATTCATTGAAAAAAATAACTTCTATTGGACTATTTTAGACGTACGTGTGGGAATGCACGGTAAAAGGCCTTGTACCACACTTGAAATGAGTGTGAGTTCCGTTGAATTTCTTATTTCTGTATAAGTATCAAATGTCTCGTGTGAAGCAAGATGAGCCTATATCTGCATTGAATGGAAGGTATGCCATTCCATCCATATTGGAATCTGTAGCGTTTACAAGTGGGGTGGAGGGTGTGAAGCCCCGGGAATCCATATCGGACGGGCATCCAATCAGAGAGTAAAATAAAAATTTACTTTATATTTAAATAAGGCGTTTATTTCATGTTTCATCTCTTTATACATATTTAAAATGTCTTCATTTCTCACATTTCTCAGTACTAGGCCCTATAGACCCCACCCCCTTCTTGAGTCTTACGGGCATACAATCAAGACGTTTGGCCCCGGGCATCGCCAAACATCACCAACTTCTGCATGTCACTGAATAGAATCAGCATGTCTGTACTTGTTCAGTAGTTATCACAGATTTTCTTTCTCCGTTGCAGCTCAGATTCAATATCTTTAATTTTATTTTTAAAAGAATCCACTTTTTAATCATGCACCTGATTAATCTTTTCTATCTAACTTTTGTGCTGCCTGGTATTCTAGTTATGTTGTTTTACATTTTCGATGAAGTCATGCATTCTTGTGGTTCCTGTCAAGTGATATGACCCCATACCTCAAAAAAATATTGATGTCTGCGCTGACAAAGACGTAAAATTTTTCATCGCAACATTTTGAAAACTTATATTATGTATGTATAGAACGTATATACCATATACGTTTATGTATGGCATGTATATTATATATAAATATATATATTTAGTGTATAGCGTATAAATTATTTATTTTAACTTGGTATAAAAATAACAAAAGTGAGAAAATCTGCTGTCAATTGCTGAAAGTTCCGTGACCGTAAGATTACAAAAAGCTTCGTCTATGAAGTGACAAATTTTATATTAGAATTAATCCTATATATAGACTGGGCCTCCTACTAATTTTCATCTAAGCAATAATTTTTTTCATTACCTATTGTCCATCTTTTTTAACGATAATTTTGATTAATTTATTAATCTCGATTTAGCTCTGTTGAGAGAGGTTTGAAACCGGTTAGCTAGCCAGTTTTTCAATTTTACTTTTTATCTATTATCATCATGAAGTGTAATAAAAATAATGTTTGTCTTTTTATGGCAGTCATAAAGTTTTGTACTGCAAAACATATCTTTAAATATATATATATATATATATATATATATATATATATATATATATTTGGATATATGTGCATGTCTTTATCAATGTATGTGTGTATAATCGATTATATGTGCCTTTCATTGTATGTATATGTTATCGTTTTTTAAGGGTCTCGTCGATTTTTTGCGTGTTCATATATCTAAATAAACGTGTTTGTTTATTATAATCTGATTGTGTATGTAATGTCTTTTGCAAGATTTCACCCTTCCCTGCCCATATCTTCACTTCAAATGTATCTAAGTTGTAACGGAGCTCAGAGCAACATTAGATTTTAAAGTTTATTCCAACTTAATTTTGGCCTTTCAATAAAAACAAAATAAATAACAAAACATGTATTTTTTCCTCAGTTTCTTCTTTAAATAATTTTATAATTTTTTAAACTTAATATAGATTAAATTTAATTTGGTAATTTTTAATTTTATAGTATAATTTTATATTAATTAGTTAGAATGAATTCTATTTTAGTCTAACCCTAGAGCATTAAATAATTATTATAACCAAAGTTCGTTGTCAAGTTTTTTGAATTCTCATATACTTGTATTTTGATTGATCATTCCAGCTTATGTAACAGCGTTTCCCCTAGCGAGGGGTGTTTGATTGATTTGAACCATTTAAAACCCTTTATTCTACATTTAATACCATCACGATAAGACATCAGAAGTGTTGAAAGAAAATGGCTATTTTTGTAGTGATTTTATAACATATTTATGTTATAATCTTCGAATAAATAATTATATATATATATATATATATATATATATATATATATATATATATATATATATGGAGAGAGAGAAAGAGAGATAATAATATCAAATGAGTAAGTGGAAACGATAATCTAAGTATGTCTTCTTAATATAAAATATTAAAAAATATATCCATAAGAAGAGCTCAACATATAGTATACAGAGCAATATGGGGTTGACAGCTGCCTCTCCTCCGCCACCGATGTCTTCAATAATATAAATCCCCAGAAAATAGATATTCTAGATCAAGCGTCTAGACTTCCTGTTATCTGTTTTTTAAAAATAGTGTCTCGACAAATTTAAACCATTTTGTGAAATTATACCATTTTTAAGTTCGATCTGATGAGAAAGTTTTAAAAACTTACTTGCCGAAATAAATTATAATTTATAATCGTTTTCGATTATGCATTTTTCCCTGATGTATATCATATCTATATCTATATCTATCTATCTATCTATCTATCTATCTATCTATCTATATATATATATATATATATATATATATATATATATATATATATATAAAAGTGAACATAGAAGTCAACACTTAGAGGCGACAGTCTGTTTCATGCTAGATGCAATCGTCAGGCATGGAACAGACTGTCGCCTCTAAGTATGACTTCTATGTTCACTTTTATATTTACACACGCTCTATCTCTGATATTGAGCACTTTATCCCATAAATATAGCCCACTTTCAGACTATATTTCTTCATATATATATATATATATATATATATATATATATATATATATATATATAGCTTATACTATCCATCTATCTTATATATCAGTGTGTGGGTAGATCTAGAAAGTGATAGCAAACAGGAAATTTGAACAGTATGCACAAATCTAATGATATACGAACATTTAACGTTAAGTTATTCTAATAAATACATTCTTTGAGCCAATAAGAAAACAAGAAAGAAAGTGTCCCAGGAACAAAATGGTCGAGTAAATATATTT